>JAHLJT010009436.1:29015139-29184276 GCA_031308135.1 Acheta domesticus
TAATGAGTAAAATACACTTATACTGGCATAGGTCCGATTTTCACACGATAACTCTGAATTTTCGAAAATTGTGAAAGTTCGGATTTTTTCGGGCGTCTTTCTCCAACTACAAAATTGAAGATAAAGATTTTTCTTTCAAATAATATTTGCTGTCTAAAGTAAGTTCTTTCATTAAGGTCATGTGCATTTTTAAAAGATTAGTAGTTTTTCGCGCAATATTGCGTGCAATATGTGTAATTTTAAAAATTACAAAAACAAGATTTTCTCAAAAACGGCTTCAAATTTTTTCTTTAAACTTTTGGTAGGGATAGTGCCTAATGTATTTTATGAGATGACAAAACGCCATATTGTTCTATTATTTTGTTTTTTTTCAAAAATCTGAAAAATGTAATTTTTTTTACTTATCTCTCACATCATTAATATTTACATTAGCGCTGATTTTTTCACATTATTATATTTACGAGTACATGTGCTTTTAAACAATGTCAAGTAAGTTTCTCGAAAACAACAGTTTTCTCTGTGAAAAGAAGCTCAAAATTCCACGTTTTCAGAAAAGCCCAAACACCACTTTCTCATATATGGCTGCAAATTTTTTTTCTTCAAACTTTGTAATAGATAGTGCTAATTACACTCTTCAATATGACGTAAAGTTTATTTTGAGTTTTTTTTGTTTTTTCAAAAATTACATAAATGTAATTTTTTTTAAGATCTCTCACATCTTTATATGTATATTACCAGCAATTTGTAAAGATTATTATATTTGCTAGTGTAAGTGCTTCAAATAACTTCAAATAAAGTATTTTGAAAACTCAAAAATTTTCTGTGAAAATGAGCTTCAAATTTCGCATTTTAGTAGCGCAAAACGCAATTTTCTTTAAAACGGCACATAATTTTTAAAAGAAAATGGCCATTTATGACTAGGTTTTGTGTTCTTTAATATTCTAAAATTAATATTTCCGTTCCACCAATAGGAAACTGAAAAATTAAGAAAATGACAAAAAAATGTACTTTTGGCGGTGATAGATGGCAGCTGGCAAGAGTATGTGGCAATTCCAAATAGCTAGTGGAGACCCAAAGAAGTAGAAAACTAATACGGGAAAGTCTGTACCATTCTGTAGCACCACTGGTTTCGTCTTGGGGCGCATTAGAAGCCTTAGAAGGGCTGCCAAAAACAGGTGTATATTTTTTTTATATTTTCGATGTATTTTGGCAATGAAACAAGATAATTATAAATAAGTACATTAAGATCACGAAAATATAGCAACGCCAGTAATAAAAACACAAGGAAAACTAAGTGAAAACCACAAGGAAATTGAACTACATGAATTTATTTCGCAACCTACACTTAGACCAATTCCAATGGTTTGGTTAAGATTTTGCAGAAAGACATCGTCAAAGAATTCCTGACAGCAGGTAGAAAGGTAAAATCTTCTCGTTCAGACCGTTGTGGGAGATCCTTGTGCAAGAAAATACCCGAAATTTAAAAATAAAGTTCCTCCTTGTTGAGGTCAGCATCAATATTGAAGCCCTCTAAAACGATGGCTGAGAACCAGGTCCTTCCGAAGTCCAATATTTTAACAAAATGCGAAATGTCTTCTATGTCCCCATGTGTATGTGTGCAACAACCATATCAAACTGTAAATATTATTGCACTCCATAAGCTTACAACAAACCCATCCCATACTAATTCCTTACTTACCTACAACTTATAACAACTATAATTGGCTCTCCTAAAAATAAAAATAAAAAATAAAAAAAGTAAAATGGACTTATAAGTCTGGTTCTCAGACATCGAAAATCCTTTCCGTTTCCGCGGTCTCCTGGTTCCGGCAACTGGAGGTCACTTTTAAGTATAAAATCGTTCCGTTCTGTGATTTTCTTGTTCCGGTATGGTAAGTTTCCTTCGTGCCGAGGTTCTACGATAAACAGGTTTTAGTGTTTCACGGCCGAACCGAACTCCCCTGCGGCGCGGCGGAGGCAGCGGGGACATTTCGCTGTGCAACACAAACTTCCCGGAATGCGTCAGGAAAGAAACGTCTTTGTGGGGGGAAAGCGGCGCGGCTTGGCGCGGCTGGGATGGCACGCCCGTTCCCCCTCCCCCCCCCCTCCTGCAACCCGCGGCCACCCCAGCCGACGTCCAGACCGCTCGCACCGTGCATTGCAGCCGGTATACTTTATTTACAGTCTGTTGACGTTTGATCAGCTGTTACGATGCCATCCAATCGGGAGCTTAAACGTCACTACGGTAGGTGTCGTCCAAGCTCCCGATTGGATGACACTGTAACAGCTGATTTACGTCAACAGGCCCTACGTTTAAACCGAAGTGTAGAGCACGCGTTGCCCGCGGCGCGGGACCACATGCGCAAACACACGCCTCCTCCCTCATGCACACACACACACACACACACTTTGGCGCAGGGGTGTGGAACATGCGGCATTTACGCTTGTGGAGGATGCAGGAGCACTTCCTCAAACAACGGACCACGGACCGCGCGCGCTTCGTTGTACGGACTCATGAGCCAAGGAACGTGTAGGGCATCATGCCTCATGATAGCTTAGGCTTCCGCAGCAGGAGTCAGTATGTAGTGCTGCTGTGTGGATTAGACTGTCGGAGACGCCGCTGCAAGGCACCGGTGCCGACGTTTCGGCCGCTATTCTGCGAGCTTCCTCTGGGCGCGTTATGCCGTGAGGAAGGTAACAGAATCTCCCGGACAGCGAAGTGCATACTAATCTTGCCTCACCTCAAACACGCTCAGGGTAAGTGACGGTTTTATCCGTTCAGGAAAATTGCAGCAACCAATGAAACGCGTCCACTCTTGATTTCTTCACGTTCCCCGTTTCCGCATCTGTAATTCTGTATCGGATACAGAATTGTTTACCTGTGCAGATGAAAGTTCTTCCGTTCAAGATATTCCGTTCAGCCCGAAGGTGTAACATAGTGTCGGTGAGCGACTTGATACGGAAAACCACAAGACATGCATATCGAATCGATTAACTAGTGCACATGCCCCGAAACGAGTATGGTCGCTTTGCCGTTATGTGTAAACCGTACCCAGTACACTTAACACATCCCAGGGCACCGTTCGGAGAGCGTTTTATGATGGAATGCCTGAAGAGGATTCTGTCGAGGAGGAATGTCTTGATAGGGAAACACGTATTCTGGTGCGAATGGGCTGTGGTACAACAGCGGGGAACTAGTGCAAGGCACAAGGCCATTATAGACACACACGCACACAAAGTAATACGTTCATTGTGGTGACCGTGACACACGAAAAGAATTCGAACAAAAGAATGTGTCGTATGAGACCTTTCGAACAAATCCCAATCCAGCACAATAAATCACAGTATTCATAGTACTACTACAATTAAAATTGATTCAATATGGTCACTGCCCTAAATGCACTGCTCTATTATAGCACTTGCAGTGCATAAAAGATAAATTGACATTTATGATTTATAACGTATTTCTCCTGTGCACAGCAGTTTCGAAGAAAATAATAGAGAAAGAAGATATCATTATTATGCCAAATATTAAATCTCTTTCCAACCCAAGTCTCACAAAGGTTCGTCAGAACATTTCACTTTAACACTTAAAACATGAAATAAAACATGCATGACGCAGATAAAATGGTTACGGAAAATATATTGTATAAATAAATCGACAATAAATTTTGAAGCCCGACCTATTGAATAACAAAATTACGCGACCTTTCCACAAGATTCCCACCCCTGCTTTCGCGAATCTTCCTTATCGATCTTTCACCAACAGTGTGACCAGCAGCTGTCACCATAGAAAGCGTGATGTGTATGTTTGCGCACGTGCGTGCTTGGTGTGTGCTGCACAATTTCTATGTAAAATTACCAAAATAACATGCACATGTTCTTCATCCTCTCACACAGTGTGCATTGTTTTTTCGTGAAGACACCATGTTGTGTTGCGCAAGAACAGAATGAGATGTTCAAGATAAAGAGAAGAGAAAAACGAGGCTAGAGTTCACTTTCATTCCTGGTAGAGCTTAATACATCAGAATAGTGGCCTAGGAGAAGGCTGTAACCTTAATATTTTTACGACCAGCCATGCGCAATATTAAATGCCCACAAACATAACAACTGAAATTTAAAAAAAATGTTATATTTAATAAATATGCAATCGCATGAGGAAAAGTATATCAGCTTGCAAGATAACAATGTTTCAAGTTGGCATTCCAATTCACTGAAAAAGAAAGAGAGAGAAAAATATGCCGAAACTTTAACATACGATAAAATAATATTAACTTCCAAAAGGATTTAGGATATCGAATCCAAAGGAAATCAGTAAAGTTATAACAATGTTATGTCGTATTTTACGAATAACATCACAATTCAATACTCAGCTCTTTGGTCAGAAAGGATTCGCTACTAAGCTGGTCTCACGTGAGTGTCGGTCAAAATAATAACTGGCGCATCATGTTGGTGGAATTGAGTCACACTTCCTCATTTTATTACGATGAATCATAACTATAGGGAGCTTCGTAGAGTGCGGTAACGACTTCCTACGACACAACGTCAAAAGAACCTGTAATTTCAATGTTTCGGACGCTGCGTAGGAGTCCCTTCAGTTTTACCAAACAAGATGGCTTTAGAGTAGAACGAGTGCTCTTGATACAACGTTGATAGAGATCCGTCTCGGCCGTCCCTATCGGGCACGACATAAAAGAGTTCAAAAGTGAAAATAACCCACACTTAAGTTTCAGCAAATCATACCCACGCAATCAAATTCGAAATAAAGAAAACCACTAAAGATGTCAATACAATAATTCTCAATTTCTAATTTTATATATTCTATACGGAACTAACGTTACATATTTCGAACATTACAAGAGAATGAAAGCAAAAAACAGAAGGGTATTTTCATGACATTCGCGTAGACTACCTTTACACCTTGCCCATTGTGAGAAGTCGTAATAGTACCTTATCAATTACTGAGTACCAAACGACATTGAGAGTGGGAATTGAATATTTTCTAATGGCAGTTTCCTGTGATCAAGGACGATACAAAACTGCACGAAGCTCTGAGACAACAGGAAAGATACCTTGGCAAACATGGAGTGCTTTGCCGGCCTTGTTATCCTCGCCCGCAGCCGCCAGCCACTTTCCCTTCCCCGCGCCGTCGCCTTGCGCCAATGAGCCCGACCCGTCCCGTCGCGACGGACGAAACAGAGAAAAGATGCGGGCGAGAGGAGAGGGGGGCGTCCGCTCTTCCCTCTCGCCCCCGCCCCCACGGGCGCGTTATTTTTAATTCACCCTCCATACTGGCCCGTCCCGCCCCACCCCGCCCCGCCCCCTCCCACGCCTCGCGAACACGCAGCTGTTCCTGCCGGCCCCGGTGCACGCGCACCGGCGCGCCGCGAGCAGCGAACCGGGACTCGGGCGATAGCAGTCACCGCCGCTAGAGGCGCTGCGTCGATTGGAGTTCTTTGCAGGACCGAGAGAGGGCAGGCGCGATCGGATGCCGATGCAAGCGCGGTCGACTGGAAGTAGCGCAACCCGTAGGGAGCAAACAGCATTAATTCAGAAACGAATTACTTTTCCCGTTTAGTGAAAGTCAAAAAAAAAATTGCAAATAAAATTATCGTATACGATTATTAACGTATTATATAAATAGAAAAATTGTAAGGCTCAATTGTTTGAAAAACAACAACAAACATTTAATGACGAAGCTTCAAGTTCGTCATACTTCTGGATCTACTGCTCATTAATTAAAAGGTGTGACTTCTGATCAAAGAATTTCAACTTTTATCTTCTATTTTGTTACAAAACATGAGAATTTATTCTTACGATGAGAATAGCATAACTTTTAACTTTCGCACCTTCAGCTTACGCAGTATAGAGAGAGTATTGTAATGCTGTTGGAATTAGTGGAGCAACAGAAAGGCAGACTTTCTCGTAATAGTTTTCTAATTTCTTAGCTTGTTGGTTTTCCCTTACCCTCTCCCCAACTACCATCTATCGCCGCCCAAAGTCCAGTTTTTCACATTTTATATTTTTGGTCCCCAGTGGTAGAACTGGAAATAGAATATTATAGATGAAAACCTCGTCATATATGGCAATTTTCATCGAAAAATTATGAGCCGTTTTGGAAAAATGTTTCTACGAGAATGCGAAATGTGAAGCCCCTTACCAATCAAAACTTTCGAGTTTTGGAGGAAGTTCATTGGTTATCATGTGAAACACTTCTACTGTCAAAGGCAATATGCAAACAAATCGCTAGTAATATAAACGAGTGAGATATATTTAAAAAATATATATTTGTGTAATTTTTCAAGAAGAAAAAAAAACATCAAAGTGGCATTTATAATTATTGAGAACATTTCGTACAAAACACCCGTACCAAAAAATGGAAGCGAGCAAAATGGCGTTTGAACATTACAGAAAATGCGGAATTTTGAGCTCATTTTCACACAAATCTTTTGCGTTTTTCGAAAAACATTGTAAGACATCATTTGAATCAGATAATATTCTTAAGAAAAAAAAATAGATTTAAGGAAGGTAGGCATAATAGATTTAACTTATAACTAACGAATACACTTATTTTACTTTAAGCAGTTTCTCTCGCTGATAATGTTTTAAACTAGTGGTCTAAAACAGAACGTACTTTCTCGTCCGTATTTTCATGCAAATTACGCGCAAAGTACTCAAATTTTGCGAAAAATTGTACATGACCTTACTTCTAAATCTATCTTTAAGGATCAGATTTCATTAAGGGAGATTCTCTATCTTTAATATCTTAGTTGCAGAAAGACACCGAAAAAAGTTTTAACTTTTGCAATTTCCGAAGAATCAGGGTTTTTAACGATCATGAGACTTGTACCATTCACTTAAACGTCCTTTACACTATCCAACAAAAAAAATAATCAAAAGCGATGGAGCTCTCTCCTCTCTCTCTCTCTACTTTGGAAAATGACCCAGAGAATTAAAAAATCTGTTTCAAATTCAAGGGGCCGCGTCATCAGCCACATCGAATGGGGAATATCGATTTTGGAGCAAAACTGCTGAACGGTTTTAGCCGCTAGCGTTGTTCACAGACAGACGTTTTGCCGACATTCTATTTTTCGGTATCAAGATCCCACAAAACATGGATTCTGGCTATACCACGTGACAAAGGATTTTTTGTAAATTTAGCAACTGGTTCCTCCATTTTTTCGTTGGTTTTTTGCATTACATAACTTCGTCACTACTTCGTAGCGAGAAAGTAAAAATTGGAAGCTCACTTCCATGTAAATTGAGGTAAGCTTGTACGAAATTATACTTGCTTTTCCGTATCGTGTGTTATAAATTGTCAGTTTAAATTTATTCATGTTTGTTTCATTTGTAAAAGATAGGACTATCGAAATAAATGCAGATATGGATCACAAGCACTTCATTTGAAGTGGGTGAATGGTGGTTTCTCAAGTTATACCTGAGATGTTAGTAAGCCAGAAATTGCAATATTTCAATATTACGTAACTGCTTCCAACAATGCGAGAAACCATGTACTCTTGTAACACCCCTCGTCCATATTTGTTTCGTAATTTTAAAACTAGAGATGCTACAACAACATTTACTTTTTCGCATTATCGGAATTAGTAAAGTAATATTGAAATATTATAATTTCAACCTTATTAAAACTCAGTTATAGCTTGAAAAAGCCGAATTCAATCAATTCAAACGAGAAGCCTGTGGCGCATATCGGCATATAGCAAGAAGCCTGTGGTGCATATCAGGTATAGACATGCATAGGAGTAGGATAACAAAAATTAAGGACGTCGGCACGTCTCTTGCAATATACACGGAGGCATCTTACATTTCGCACAAGATGGGGATGTTGCTTTTCGAAATAAAACAAAATTGAATCTGGTCGTTAGTACTTTACTGTAAAAATAATACAAACTTCAACAACTATAGGTTTGATATGTAGGAATAAACACATACTATTTGAAAATCATGACGTTTACATTCACAGAACTCAACGTAAACTACAACGACTGGTATGTCAAGGTCTCCCATGCAGGAAGGTTGACTATTGCAACAGCACATGTGTACCTAATACTGATGAATGACTGTGCAAAACCTTTCAGTCACAAAACTTTGGAAGTGTGTTTTCAATGACAAGTAAGAGCTTCCTGATTTATCATTAACATTTTTTCTGGCACAAATCGTTTCCATACCAATTACATCCGGAATGTACCTTACAGAACAATACAAATAACCAAAAATGAATTGACATTAACGAAAAAAGTTTTTCGAAGGAAGCTTAACAACGTTTCTGTTCTCTTAAATTATTTAGAATATTTTATTATACAAATTATATCTATTAATTTCTATTGTAGAAATGGCGAAAAAAACGAGCAGCACGTAACTAAAATGTCTATTTTTACAAAATGAAAGGCGTAATGTAGGCGCTTTTCATGTTACATATCGATTATATCACGGGGAGGGGATGCAATTAATGGGAAAAAGAGCAATTGGGATCCTAAATAGTATTGGTACCCTTCCTTGCTATAACTTTAATGTCTATTCTACCCTCAAAAGCAAACTTTGGAAAAAGAAGCGACTAATCAATGAAAACGAAGTAATACCTGATCAATGTTCAATGCTGAATGAAGCACAAACTGGTGATGTGGGGCACCTGGAGAATAGACAAACCAGCCCCCCCCAACATCAAGTTGGGGAGTTGTGTAGAAGTTGCCCAATATTGTTCACAGTGTTGAAAGTATTGCTTAATCAGTTCCTTAACTACGAACTAACTTGGAACTCTTGATGGCGACCTCTAAATGGCAGGGAATTTGATACGGTTAAGACAATGCCCCTTCGGCTTCGCGAAAAAAACCATTACAAAACTATTCTGAATACGTTCGTCGCAATGGTACACAAAGTAAGGGACAATTAGAACGAATTCTTTAAGGTTCACCAGTTACGAGTTTTTCAGGTTGCAAAGGCGGAGATGACATCTTATTCAATTCAACTCCTAACTATGTTCATATCTAGACAAACACAACTGCGAACATTGGCGAAGCTTAACTGTTTTAGGACCTGCCAAAAAACATCGTTCACCGGCCAGAGCAAAGTATGCATCTATGATAAACGTTTCCAATTTTGTTCAAAGTTTCGGAAGGCTACGTTATGGCAGCGTCGAAGGGAACAAACGCAACGATTTCGCTAACAGGTCAGCCAACATTGCGGTAGGACGGGACCGCCAGAAATTCCGCGCCAAAGGGCAAGGACGAAGCGAGGACCGGTTGTGTCGTCCGCGCAAAAAGCGAGCGCCGCTCAACGCGGAAGCACAAAGCACAGCCGCACGTCATCAGGCTACGCCCACACGACGACTTTTTTTTTTTAGTTTTTTTTATACGGTTGCGTGAAGCGAGGCAACCACGTGACCAGCAGCCTGTGAAGTGTAAAAAGAGTTTCTGCGCATTTTGTTATAAATGAAAATAGTTCCCAACTGTGGTGGAGGATGTGCTGCTAACATTCGATTCCCATAAAGCCACTTCCCGTTGATTTGAATTTGTTCTGCTAGAGGTGCCTCCCGCCCACTGACATTTTATAAATAATTATATTATTATAGAATTACTACATAATTAAATGAATATAATTATACGCATATGTAGATTCTAACCTCATTGCTTTCGCATTTTATTTAAATTTGGCGCCTGACCTCTAATAAACGTTATAAGCTCTCCTTGATCCAAACTCAGGCTAACCTTGTACTTTTTCTTGTATCGCGCCCTGAAGATTGGTTTTACTTCTCTCCAAAATCCGCGAGCCTAATTGCTGAGAGAAAAACACGCGAAGTAAAATTCTCCATTTTAAATGCGGTACTTCTAAGCGATGTTACCAAAGAGCGGCACTGTCTGGAAAAGCGCGCTTTGGTTGCGGGAATTTCCAGAAATAGACAAATTCATCTATCGCCGCCCGAAGTACATTTTTTGACATTTTCTTAATTTTTCGGTTTCTTAATAGTAGAACGGAAATATCATTTTAAAAATATTAAAGAACAGTAAAAATTCGCCCTAAATGGAAATTTTCTTTGAAAAATTTGGAGCTTTTTTCAAACGCTAGTGTAAATTCGAAATTTGAAGCTTTTCCATAGAAAATTTTTGAGTTTTCGAAATACATCATTAGAAGTCATTTGAAGCATTCTAACTCGCAAATAAATAGTGTTTACAAATTGCTGGAAATGCACATATTAACGGTGTAGGAATCATTCAAAAAAATTATATTTGTGTAATTTTTCAAAAAGCAAAAAGATACCCGAAAATGTACTTTACTTCATATTAAAGAGTGTAATTGGCACTATCCGTCCGAAAAGTTTGAAGAAAAAAATTGGAGCCATTTATGAAAAAAGGCCTGAAAAAGGTAATAATAATAATAACAATAATAATAATAATAATAATAATTACTATTATTACCTCTTTTTTCCCTTTTTTGGCTTTTTTTCATAAATGGCTCCGATTTTTTGGCGTGTTTTAACACAATCATAGCATTAGCATAAACACACATACAAGGATACGGACTACGAACACGTCTCCCGAAGAAAGCAAGAGTGAACGAATGTGCATGCAGTTTCAGGTGGTGGGTAGAATGGGTCATCCATAAATTACGTAACGCTAAGGGTGAGGGAGGGGGTCTGAGCAGCGTCACGCTGCGTTACATAGAGATAGGGAAGTGCTTTATAAGGGGGAGGGGAATATTGAAAATACTCGAAATTTGCGTAACGTAATTTGTGGACGGCCCCCAAGACGCTCGTGCTCACTCGCCCGGGCACAACGGATCGGATCAACATTGCCACATCTCCCGAACCCTCTGCGGCGGAGGGAAATTGATTGATTGTTCGTGATTCCGGACACGTCAACTACAGAGGTCATTAGTCCCGTAAGTGTAGTGCGTGTTTTTTCTTCAGGAGGTGGCGATGATCTTTCCCCCGCTGGATGGCGAGATCCGGCGCCGACCTACCGTTGCCTAGCGGGATTTCCCTCAACCATGTATCTCCCACCAGCGAGGCACCGCCCCAGCCGGGACAAGCTGTAAGCTCCCGACGGGTCTCCCGGCATGTGTGATAGTGTATTGTATGCTAGTGTATGTGTGTGTGTGTGTAAAGGAGTGAGGATAGGACAAGTAAGAGTATGGGAAGATCGCGCGCAGTCCATGGCCCGTTTGTTAGGGTACTGCTGCAGCATTCGCCTGGTGTTGATCGGAGAAACCACGCAAAACTACCGATCACAGTAACCGGCCGCTAGAATTCTCCTTCAGACAGCGACTGAATTCGGCCTAGCTGAAAAGCTAATGTCGAAAATCCTGCCGCCGTCGGGACTGGAACCAAGCACCTCCCGGTCATAGGGACTGCAGTGACATCAGTAGATGCACAGAGCCACGTCTCCCGGTCGGCGGGCGGGAAGCGCGGGCCGGCGCCAAAGCCGCGCGGCGCCGGCGCACGGGCGAGCGGGAGCGGAGGCGGGGCGGTCAATGAATGGGCGATGTGGCAGCGTCCATTGAGGCCGGCGGCGCGGGGGGAGGCCTATCGCCCGGGAATCACGGGCGGGCGCCGCGCGTGCCCGCCGGCATACGGCGGCGGCGGCCCGCCGCGCGCTTTGAAGACAAATGACGGCGCCCGCGCGCAGCGCCGCACGCCCGCCCGCCCCTGGCCACAGCCACCATTAATATCGTTCGGCAGGACTCGCCACGCAACGCGCCGCGCCGCTCATTCGCATTTCCGCCACGCGGAGGCTGGCCCTCGGGCGACGGCCACCAGCCAGTCGGTGAGGTCGCTTTCAGCCGCTGTCGGGGGGAATATTCTACACTTCGGTTTTTCTTTCTTGACGCACGGGGGGGGGGGGGGGGCAATAAAATGGAATACATCACGGTATTTCGCGTCGTTCTCCGTTGGGCCGCCAGGAGTCGCATGATCACCAGCACAGTTCGATACAGTCGCGATAATGCGACTCCTACCGGCACAACCGAGAAAGACACGAAATACCGTAAGATATTCCATTTTATTGACCCCCCCCCCGCTGTGCGCCAAGAAAGGAAAACCGAAGTATAGTGGGCGGATGTTTTGGTATTTTCTGTCGTATCTCCTATCAATACCACCCAAATACTGAAGCAGTACCATAACAAATGGGCTAAGGACCGCGCGCGATCTTTCCTTCCTCTTCCTCGTCCTAACCTCACCCCTTACTTACACAGACTTATACTCACATGCACTACACTACAGATGAATGCCGGAACAGTACCCTAACAACCGGGTTCCGGGCCGCACGCAATCTTTCCTTTCCCTTCCTTGCTCTGGCTTCTTCCTTCACTGACTCACTTTTCTCTTACATGTACTACACTTCCACACTTGTTGGGAGACCAGTCGGGAGGTAGGAGCTTGTCCCGGCTGGGGCGGTGCCACACTGATGGGAGATACCTGGTTGGGGAAAATCTCCGCAAGCCGACGTAGGTCGGCGCCGGATCTTGCCAGCCAGTGGGGGAAGATCACCGCCATCTCCCACAATGAAAGCATGCTCTACACACAGGACGAATCATCTTAGCAGTGGAAGTACTCAGAATCATCAATCAAATAAAAACCGGGCGACGGGTCAAGCTTCAGTCAGCCACGCATGCACGGGGCCGGGCCGTCCCGAGCGGTGAGTGCACAGGATCGCCGTACCGTTTTTTTTTTTTTTTTTTTTTTTGAGAATATACCTGAGGCGACGTCAGTTTATTATTGCATTAATTTTCTGAACCATCTATTTTAAGGTCACGAATTGCCAATGAACATCATACTTATGCTTTAGGGCCGCGCGTCAAAGGATCAGTGTTTTAATAACGATTGTGTTCAGATTATATGAATGGTGATGGAGCAAGGTGAGAGGCAGGAGAAATGGAAGAACCCGTAGAAAACCCGCCGCAAAGCAGCTTTGTCCACAAATTCTACACCCGGATTCACACCCTGATACCCAAGAGGTGAAAAACTGGAGCCCTGCACGCTAAAATATGGGTCGCCTTTGCGGTGAGAGCCTTACTGGTACTACGTTTCGAGGGTTGAAATCCAGACCACTACATGTGGAATTTGTGGTCGACAAAGTGGCTTGGCAACAACTTTTCTCCGGCACTTCTAGATTTTAATCCCCTACTGCTCCACGGCCATTCATACCACACCACTACCATCGTTAGTTTCATCATTTTCTTTCACCATTCCAGCAGATGCCTCCGTGGCTCAGGTAGTGAATCACTAAGGGCCCAGAAATCGCGGCAGATGTCCTCCACATTCTCCGGTTCTCCCGCTCCGATTCTCTCATCCACCAACCTCACTACCATAATTTCCATTCATAAAAGCAAACAGTTACAAAATCAGATACTAAGAAGCGTGGCCGTGGAATTGATCGAAGGCCTGACTACGGCCGCCACGCGCAAACACTCTCTGCTCCAATCCGGGCCCGACGCTCGCGAGGGGGCCCAGCTGGGCCGGGCAGGGCGGCCGGGAGCTGGTCCGGGCCGGGCGGGCCGGGCCACAGGCGCTGGATGGGAGAGCAAGGCAGCCTCTTTAACAAGGTCGGCGGCGGGCGCGCCCCGATCGATCCGCACGCCGCCCCGCCGCCGCCGCCGCCCGCGCCGCCCCATCCCGCGCCCGCCGTCCGCGTCCGTCGCCCTTCGTTCAGCGCCAAGGCCCGGCGCGCAACTCCCGCGCCGCCCCGAAACCGCGCGGGGATTTGCACGGCCCCTCCGACACACCGCGCGCGGCGGCGGGAAGTTCGCGAGTCGTTCCGCTCGCAATCGATACTCCGCCGCCGCCGCCGCGCCGGCGGAGTTGCAGCGGTCTCATCATAACAATAACAAAAGCTGCCCACTGCGATAAGCGCCGGCTTCCGCTTCCGGGCCCGCTTCCGCAGACTTCCTAAACACGCGTTTGCGGGCTCGAACCTGGCTGGAAGCGATGCATTTTGACGAGCAGTAAATCCTCAGCGTGACGTGACGTGGAGCAGGTGGAGCTCTGGCAGGAGGCCAGCGAAATTAAATGCTCCGCGTATTCCCGTAATAATCAGATCCCTTATTAACTGGGCGAGAGAACTTCCCGTGAAATGGATAATATATGACTCAGGACGTGGCTGTGTCGTTACCTAGTGGCGTACATGCGAGTTGAAATTAAGTTATGACTTTGGGAGCCCAGGTGCTTCAAGCAAGGAATTTCCAACGAACACAGATTATGTCGAGAGTACGCCAATGAGTACCTACTTTTCGAAGAGTATGGAGGTCATACAACAACAACAACAACAACAATAATAATAATAATAATAATAATAATAATAATAATAATAATAATACAATACAGGTCCCCCAAGGCTAACAACTCTGGGAGTGAAAACAGGATTCAGCATGAAACTCCTGATTCCCGCATTAAAAGTCACGTGCATCTACCCTCGATAAACATGATTGAACCCCAGTGGGTTGCTCGTTCGCGTGGTCCCAAGATGGCCAATCCGTGATCATGTATAATACAGGCAGCAATTTATTTCATGTCTTTAACTATTTTAACAAATTAATTGCAAAAAAACTTACTTCAATGAGACTTGTCCAAGTCTGAAAATTACCAAACATGGTTTAAACATTTCATTACATGTAAACGTGAACTAAATAATAAGCAATCAAGTGTGTACTAAAGTATTTACAACTAATAGTGCTACATCGCATACTTTCTCGCATTCTTTCCAGCTCATACAGACAAGCAAGGATAATTTCACACATAAATTGAACATCCAGAAGTAAAGACCATCCAATATGCAGGCATTTTGAATTTATTCGAAATTACGATTTCATTACCTTATGCTTTCTGCTGTATGTACATTCTTCCTTACGTTAATAAAGTGGAATAAACCATTTCACTGAAACGTAGAGAACATTACAACATTAACGTTCAGTAAATAAAGCCTCCTTATCTTATCTTTCCCATCATGGCGCCGTTCGATAATGCACATCACTACAGACCGGAAAAATATGTAGTATAAAACATCAAAATATGTACATAAATATGTAATGAAAATAGTAAGAATATGTAATAAATATGTAAATTCGGATATAATATGTAATATTAAAATACACTAATAATAAAATATATTTACGTAATACGAAATTAGACTTATAGAAACTGCTCACCACCCATCATACAACTTTCTCGTCAGCAGTAAAAGCCTGATCTATTGTAATCTAGAACCGTAGTTTAGCAGCCAGACTAATAGCAATAGAAGCCATCGCACAAACTGGCGAGATCTACGACCAGCAAACACTACATTGTAGCATCTTCATCGAAGTGTTACACGTCAGTGATCGCAATTTTTTTTCCCAAATTAATGTTACATATCACAACACGCGATGTCAATGATGCTTTGGACACCTAGATTTCCCCAATAATGAAGGAAAATGCTGATATTTAAAAAATACATCTTTTCGTAAAAAATATGGAATTAAATAGAAGAAAATTGATAAAATAAGAAACTATATTGTGAAAACAGCAAAATATGTAAAATATGTAATATAGTACTAAATATGTAAAAATATGTAACGAAAAAATTGGATATTGTGGTAGGAGGGCTATGATTCACCAAGATTACAATTTTGAGAACGGTAAGTAGAGAGACAAAATATATGTAATTATATAAAAATCCGGTCTCTACACATCACAAATATCCATCATTGCAACAATAATACGGTGCAACAATAGTACGGTGGGGTAATATCAAACAATCATATTAAAAGTTCGTACAAAATTATAAGGTTCTATATTTTCAATTTTTCTTCCCTAGTACCCGTACATTTAAATCGAATTTTTAAGTAAAAATAATACGAAATAGTAAATGAACGAACATGAAGATATTTGTAGAAACAGCAGTTAATTATTACTCACTTCTAGCTTGTCCTTTTACATCGTGTACACTCGCAAATTATACGCGCGCAAATTTCAGGCAAATACTACAAGTTTCCAACTTTTAGTGCTAATCCTATGGAATAATAAAAGCTAACTTAAGGCACATTATAAGTTTACAATTATTTACTATTTTCTTTTTATATAAATAACAGTTATGTGTCTGTTAATCTGTTTGCTAATCAAGGAGCAATGTGTTAAAACACCGCCTCAAAGAAGCGCGGGAAATTCGAATTTACCATTTGGACTTCCTCCCACTTTTCCAAAATACAGAGTAAGACGAAAATGAGTTCTAGCACCATTTCTTAATCGTTCTTTACATACATGAAAATAGACCTACGTGAAAAAATTAAAGAAAATATTTGGAACAGTTTCCTTGAAAATAATTGTTTAAAACTAAAAAATTGCTTGTTTCATGCAAAAAATACTCTGAACATAACCTTATTTGAAGATCTGTCTCTGTTGAACACATTTCATTAAGAAAAAAATATTATATATTTATAATTCTAGGAAGAAGCCAAAAATGTCAGAATTTTCAACGAACATGAGACCTGCACCATTCTCTTCCGCGTCCTTTGCTCTATCCGAGATCACAGTTTAATAAAAAAAAGTGTCGTTTTGGGGAAAAATGTTTAACAAATTAAAAGTTGGTTAAATTTCAAGCAGAATTACGCGAAAACTACTCAAATTTTCGAATAATTGTACGTGACCTAATTTCAAAATCTGTCTTTAAAGAACAGATTTTATAAAGAAAAAATAATCAATAACATAGTTGTAGGAATAAAAATATTCAATCATTTAGTTGTAGTGGAAACATTTGAATTGTTGTAATTTTCGAAAAATTGAGGGATTGTAACTACAATCAGAGCATTCTCTTTAGCTTCGTTTACGCTATCGGAGTTCAAAATTTAATTAAAAAATGTGGAGCCATTTTTCATCTCTCATGCTTCTGCCATTATAGTATATAGGATTCGGCTAGTAACTCCAATATCTAATAATCACAATTTTCCAACAAATTCCACAATCGTATCACAAAAGCTCCCTTTAAACCAAAATACCAACGAACAATTAACTTGGCATAACTCCAATCACCGGTTATTTTCCTCTCTCATCATCTCGCTTCAATACCAAACTTTAACAGATTTTCTGACGCACATTTCAAAATTGGTAACAAAATACCGTAAACGTCTAAAACAAGAACTCCACCGTCTGTTTTTTAACATACCATAACTCGCGTTCACTCCATGTGGGCTTTCCACGTGTTAATCAAATATCCCAACCATTAAATCAAATCAAACATGATGTAAAACTGCAACCAATAATCGTACCCGACTGCTGAGGACCTGAGGAAGCAGAAAAAAGTCCTCAGAATGGAGTGTTGTTGGGGGCGCGTGTTCTGGTGCCGCGCCGGACCAGGCAAGTGTTAACAACGCGCTGTTTACTGGTGCAGAGGAAAGACCTGCCGAAAGGTCCTTGGCGGGTGAGGTTTATTCGAATAAGCTCCTGAAAAGCTACGCACGAATAGATAAACCTGTTTGCGAAATACCTGACGTACTTTCCTACATTACCTGGATAAGTAAGGAATTCCCTTAAAATGAACTACGAATTCTTAACGGAAATACACCGACGTTGGAAGCCTCAATGATGATGAAGAAATATGTACATTAGAACGTCAGATACTTTCAAATCATGAAAGTGCTATCGTAAGACTATGTTTCCTATTTGCCACTATTAAATTCATTGATGACACTAGGTTGAAATTTAAGAATTCTCCTAATCATGTTCAGTTATTCTAAGAAGCTGTTCAAATAATTCACGCTATATTCTTTTTTTGGATTAACGTCTCAAACACAAGCCCATCCCAATGGGAAACCGGCAGTACAACACGATTTGTCAAATTACAAAGTGAGCAGGCTTAAAGAAGGTATCTCCGAAGGAAAACTTGATCTCAATAGTTGTGGAGAATCGGAGTATTTTCAGGCCTCCGGCATTCCTTATTTTATATTCGTTCTCGGCTAAACTCCAGCAGGCAAATAAATCAAAATCAACCCGTATATCATCAAACTGCCGTACTGGTACGTCGAAACCCAGTGGCAGGATCCTTTCCGTGTAAACAGATATCGTGAGCAAATTTCAATTTCGTGTCTACAAATACAAATTATTGGGGGCAGGAAGTTACCATAATGCATGCAGATGAAGAAAACTCAAATGAGGAGCATGCTCCCCTTCCATACGAATAGCACCATAGAAACTGACCCTAGAATCAGCGAGCTCTAGGGATACGGATGATCCCACCCAGAAGGTGACTATTGTGGCAGCAAAATGAGTGACACTCGTCTATATTGCTGCTCCAATGGCAAGGCAGTGACGATGATATCCACAGGCGCGGCGGGAGGCTCATTCGCGCAGGCTGACCAATTGGAGCAGCTCGCTACGAATTTCACTTGCGCGATCGTGGAAAATACCCGTTTCCAGGCACCATGGAAGGGGGTTGGGTTTTTTCCACAGACGTATTGCCGTCAATGAAGTTTTCGGGAGCAAGGTGCTACAAAAGTGAATTCTGACTAAACAACATACTATTACGGGAAGTAATTTACTACCCGCACTTTTTCGGCATCAGGGATCCAAACTACGGATTTTCTGGCGAAAAATCGTCTCTTTTCGCCATAGTATTACCGTACTTCCTCTTTTAATACGAAGTAGACGAGAAAATAAGAAAACCTTTTATCAATTCTCATTTCAAACGATCCCCGCGATGGTCAGGCACATCTGACCGCTGCTTCTGACTCCTCCGGCAATGAAACTATACGCAAGAATACACAAAACGCTTACAAACAGCGACGTAATGAATAGTGCAGTGTGCGGTAACGAGGCTGTTGTAAGCCTAGAAAGGGAAGAAAAAAGCTGTCAGCGGTCAAGGCGCGCGCGGGGGAGTGGGCGGCGGCGAGCCCCCGCAGTGACGAGCGTCCAGAAATAGAGTTGGGCCCCGCGGCCACCGGTGGCCTAGCCGCAGCAACAGTTGTCTGGCACCGCGCCGCGCAGCCACGCACGCGAGTTCCCACCAACAGCTGCAGCATATGGAGAAATGGAACACGTGAGGAATGCGCGTTTTTAATTAAGTGGAAATACTTGTGGGGAAAAGCTCCAGCACTGGCCCTTATGTAGTAATTAAAGCTGCTCTAACACTTCTTAATGGTATTGGCCAAAAAGCGTCCTTGTTTACCGGGAGAGGTGACTCAGTGCATCAACTGATGTCACTGCAGTGCCTGTGACCGGGAGGTTCTAGGTTCCAGTCCCGATGGCGGCAGGATTTTCGTCATTAGCTTGTCAGCTACGTCGAATTCCGTCGCTGTCTGGAGGAGAGTTCTAGCTGCCGGCTGCTCGGATCGGTAGTTTTCCGTGGTTTCTCTGATCAACACCAGGCGAATACCGGAGCAGGACCTTAACAAACGGGCAACACACCGCGCGCGATCTTTTCTTTTCCTTGCCCTATCCTCGCCCTTTACATACACTTGCACTAACATGCACTGTACTGCGATTTTTCTAACTTTGCCCCTGAAGGCCCGTCTTCAGGATGGAATAAGTCACGGTATTTCGCGACGTTCTCAGTCGTGCCGCCAGGTATCGCATGATCGCGACAATATCAAGCAGGGCTTGCGAATATGCGACTTCTAGCGGCACAACGGAGAAAGACGCGAAAGGACGTGTGATATTCCATCGAGGCCGTACGGGCTTAGGCCGAGTTAGAAAAATCGCACTATACACTACCACACATGCCGAGAGCTTAAGAGCTTGTCCCAGGTGGGGCAGCCCACAGGGGGGAGATACCTGGTTGGAGAAAACCCACTAGTCGTCGATATGTCGGCGCCGCATGTCCCCAGCCCCTCCCGATGAAAAAACATGTACCACATTACGGGACTAATGGTCTCGGTAGTTGATGCGCCCGAAATCACTAACAATCAATCACCGTCCTTGTCTTCTGTTGGCTTAAACATCAAACATTGTAGTTCAGTGATTTAAGTGACAAACACTGTTAAACAAAGCCAGGAATAATGAGAGAAATTGTATTTTTGTTACTGCGCATCGTTTTCTGAAAAAATATTCTAAGCTTTTCCCTGTAAACCGTGCTTAATCATAATGCCATTTAGTAGTATTAAAGATTATCATATAAAAGAATATTTGTATATCCGTAAACACAAATGTGTTATTAATACAAGCTAAAGAACTCGTTGTGGAATTTAATTAACTTTTCACTAACACAATTTAACGAATACACTTATTTATGCACTAATACATAAAACAGTATAACATAAATATAACGAATACATAAAATATTTATGCACTGTATGATAAATTGCTAATTGGTTTTTTGGGTGTTCTGAGTAAAAAATTGTTCGATTTCTCGAGGCTACAGTTAAAGTTGTTGTTCCTCTTGGAGTTAGGTCGTCAGGAAATGCATTATGATTTATGATTTACGATGCATATGATTTATGACACAGTGATTCAAAAATACTTTTACATACTTCGAGCTTGGGTTCTTTACACAAAAAGAAGACAAACAGTTCATACGAACAAGTGTCTCACAATCCATTCTCGTTATTAATTTATTAACGAATATTCAACTCGTAATCACACAAAACTCGTAATTGCTGGAAATGTCCTCCTGTTGTTTCTAGACACTCATAAACTCGTTGGATCATGGATTGTCGCGCCCTTTCAAAAACTCCCGGATGGTGTCGGAAGGTTTTGCAGGCTTCCATGAAACGTAATTGAGTTTCTTCGTCGGGGCGTCTGCTGCGTAAACGAATTGTTTAAGGTGCCTCCAGAGATAAAAATCCAAAGGATTGAAGTCCGGAGAAAGTGCAGGCCATGAAAGTAATTCTCCTCTATCTAATCGTTATGGTAGATACCAACCAACGCATCTCGAACAATTAGACTAGAATGTGATGAGCCCCATCATGCATAAACCACGTGTTTTGTCTTATTTCCAAGGGCACATTATCATGCAGAAAGTCTGGGAGAGAGTTCTGAATAAACCCTCCGGCGGGCGCGTCACATCATTTCCCACAAGCAGCGCGTGCGGCACTACATGCCGCATTTACCAACTTCGATTTTCGCGTCAATAGTTATTACTTTTGTTATTGAATGTGAAGGTAATATTCTTTATTTTTATACATTTTATTTCATAATAACTAATTAAATAGCAAACGAAATAACAATATTAATAAGAATCCGATCCATTACTCGCTCCCTCCGTATCTTAGTCCTTGTAACATGAAGAGGAATGAATACGGTGCAAACGTGCCTTCCAACGTTTCTTCGGAAACAACGCATTTAAATTTGAATTAGTAGTTACTACTCCAAAATCTGTGTCATAACGCTCAATAACAAATCAGCAGTAAGGATTCTAATGGATAAATACACAAATATTATACTTACATGACAAAGCGCGATGCGGTACGGGAATGCCGCAACCGTTGCACAGTTTGAATTACTAATGAATAACGGTCGATTGGAAGTATCTAAAATTGTGATTTGAGTGTCATCCGGTTGAAAATATAATGAATGAAGAATAACTATGAGCTCAATAGTGCGACACCAATTAATTACACGAAATCAACAAAAATGTACGAACGTGCCACTGTGTGCCGCTACGCGCCCGCCGGAGGGAAACTTTTCAGAGGCAGCACCTGTAAGATGAGCTGGAAAACCGTATTGAACTATCTGACACCTACAATTCCAGCCCACACATTAATCCTGAATTGTTGAAGACTAGCCTGAACTGTAGCATGAGGAAATACGAGTTGCTTGTGGAAATTTGTAATTCCATCTTTTCCAAACGTTGGATCGTCTGTAAACAAATCTGACGACATAAACAATGGATTGACTGTTTGTGCTAGAATCCATCGGCAAAAGTTGTCCAGTGGTGGATGATCGGTGGGCAAAAGGTCCTGCACACTTTGAAGATGATACGAATGCTCCTTGTGAAGTATTCTCCATGCTGTACTTTGAGATGTACGACACGCCACGGGCACTTATCGTCTGTTGATACCTGGATCGTCATCGACACACTGTAGAATTTCTTCTTCGGGGTCAGAATTCTGAGCAACTCTTGGTCTTCCTCGATAAAAGAGTCCGTGGTGCAACGGTTGCTGTCTCAGCGACGAGACGATAAACGGAACCAAAGTTTGGATGACTCGGCTGACTTCGATCTGGAAACGCCATCTGATATAACCGTGTAGTCTTGTGAACATTACCTTTCCCGTGGCCACACATAAAAATCATTACTTCCAGGACACGAAAAAGAATATCCCGCCATGAACGAACGAAACACATACAGTTAACTCACTTCATGTACACAATTCAAACGCTTAAGTCGGACTTATGACAAATGTGAACAAGTCTCCATGACAACACATCGCCATCCACGTATTCAATGGGTCAAGATCTTTTAAGAATGAGTTACTCAGACGGATGAAGTTGTGGAGTTGGACGTGGAAGGGGGTTGATCGTAAACATTCATTAATGAATAAGAAAACGAGGGATTGTGGGTCACATGTTCTTAAGAACTTTTTGTCTTCTTTTGTGTAAGGAACCCATGGCCGAAGTTTATTAATGTATTTTTGAATCAGCCTATACATCCGAGCCATATGATGCTGCAATAAATAAACAAATAATTCAGTAGTGGCCACAGCGAAGAACATGTTCTTAGTGTTCTCAAAGTTCTTGGGTTACAGTTTCCCTTACGTGCAACATAATAGACGATCAGCACACCTCTTCCTCCCTTGCCTAAAAATGACCAATTAACAATTTGTGCTATTTTTAATAATTTATTTCAAACTTCGATTTTGTTCTAGCAGTGGCTACTTGAAAATTAAATCCATAATTTGGTAATGGTCAATCGATATTTAACCTCTCCCCCCAACGTGATTGAGACAAAAAAATCTCAATTGTCTCCCTGTCCTGAGAAGACGCTTAGCGTAAACGACATTACGCTTCCCCCGGTGCAAATCCTCGCTATATCAGTTAGCCTTTTCGCAGTGGTGTAGCGTGACTTGCACGTTTAGGGATGCTCAACATTAACACACAAAATGTCACTATCAACTACTTCATCTAACAGGCGAACTCAACACAAGGTTTACAACGGTGTAGGTGCTTCCCACAAAATCCTCACAGCAGCCAGGACTGCCGACGTATTGAAAGCAAATTATACAATCGCTCCGGTTTAATTCTTATACGCGAATGGCAATGAGACCACTTGTGAATTTATACATTGCAGACTAAAATAATATGTAATTTATTTAAGGAATAATTCAATTTCTTGGATTTTAATTAAGAAATATTAGACAGGCACTATTTCTACAGTTTGTGCCCATGATCAAGCGGGGACTCCCGAATGAGAGAGAGAGAGAGAGAGAGAGAGAGAGAGAGAGAGAATTTACTGACTGCCTGAAGTGTGCTGCGATCTCATGCACAAACAAGCAGCTCGCTCATTAGCCTCTTTCCGCAGTGTATACTAGCGTAAAGCAGTCGGGTTTCTCTGGGTCAAGGATGAAGAGGGGAGAGGGGAACCTCGCCATCTGCGAAAGCGTCATTGCTCGTCGCAATCTCGCGGCAGACGCCACAAGCATTTTAGCTTCCAAGCAATCACAGGTCAGCTTGAACAACCCGCCGAATTCAATCCTAGGAAGTCAATTTAAAATTAATACAAAACGTGTTTCGCTCAACGGACCACTTGTCAGATTATCAATACCGTATTTATGGTTCTTTATTAATATTACATACGAGGATGCTCAGCATCTCAGCGTCCCCTGACGTTACGCCGCAGCCTTTTCGTCCGCTCCGCCCCACAGCGTGCTGGCGCCGCCCCGTGCTGTGTGTGCAGTGTGCTCTGCAGCGTGGTGCCGCTCGCGCCGGAGCCGGAACGGCCCCAACCGCGCGCCTTTCAACGCTGCCACCCGAGCGCGATTCCAACTCAGCCGTGGACCGCACAGGCCGCCGATGCTCTTCGTCCGTTGCTCCAAATCCTGGTTTAGCCTTGGTTCCAGTGCGTGGCGGGAACACGGTTATTATTAGAGCCGGAACGCTCTTTTCTCAAATCCTCTCAAAGATTTGGTACTTGATATCTAAAATCTTCTCGGTTTTATCGTTCGTCAAACGATTCATTGGGATCTCCAAAATAATATCTACTTACTTTTCAGGTAAAATATTTATACACCTAGCTCAACACTAACCTTTCATTTGTTTTTGTTTTTTCCTCCTTACTGGCTTTGACCACAGACGGCCGGCCGGACGGACGTTTTACCGTCAATCGATTTTTCGGTATCAAGGACCCACACACAAGAATGCTGGCTCCATCACGTGTTAGTGGAAGCAATTTAGTAAATATAGCAACAGGATTTATCCACTTTTTCGTTACCAGGGCACGGCAATAAGGTTTTCTGACGAAAATTCACCGTATTCCAGCACACGATTATATAACTTTCTTTTCTTATGAAGTAAGTGCGTGAAAGTAATTATAATAAAAAAACAATACTGAAGAGAAAGTGTTCAAATGTGCCTCTGTGGTCCCTTTTGCGGATAATCACAATGAAACTAATTCCGGAATACGACACGCCATTCTCACATTTCGGATAAAACAGATTATTACTTTTGTATAATAATTATATTAATGTTGTTAGGCCCCTCGGGTAACTCATGGACAGTGTGCTTGCTTTCCGTGGTTGCGATCCTAGATTCGATTCCCGGTCGGGGCAAAACTAGAGACATAGATTTGTAATACAATCGTCTCAGTTTCTATAGCTGTGTAACAAAAGAAAAAAGCTCTGGTAGTGCAAGTATGCTAGATACGGTGATGGGAATGCGTCTTGCTCGCCACAAGTATCCCTTACGTCCAGGTGAGGATAACAAACAAAAACATAGCCCAGGCGTGGGAACTCCGTAGCTGGCAAACGTCAGAAAAATCCTACTCCAAAATGCCAAATACATACAATATTATTATTACGATTACAATAAATTATGAATTTGAAAGATTTGAGGGGTAAGAAATGTAAATAAATTTTGAAAAGAAGAAAAAACGAATACTTCTAATTAATTTTCTACGACATGAAACAATCTCGTCTTGTGCCAGCTTAAAATAAAGACTTTCTAAACGGCAACATTTCGCTGATTAACAAGGCAAAATAACTCAGATCAATTTCAACACAACGACCAGAGCGCTTCGAACAGTTCATTCGTATTTGTATCCGTAACAACTGACAGGATTCATTTAAATGTTTGAAAAAAAAATTATATCACTCTGCAGAGTTAACATGATGAATCCGCGAGAATTTCTCCTCCAGTGGGAATCACAACGAGGAGTATTCGGGGAAAACGGCGCCTACATCACTTCCTTACCCAGAGCTATAAATTGCGAAATCCTATTCTACAAAACATCAGGCGGCGGGCCGTTAACAACTCGTCTACCATCCAAAGGGGAGCAAACCTCCGCGTCAGAGAATTCGATCTGCGAAAAGTTCGCTGCGCCCAAGTCCTCTACACGTACACACTGGCAGCTCTTCCTATAGGTCGCGGAAATAATCAAGTCAAAGTTGTTGGTCCAAGGGCACAAAACACAATAGAATGTTCTACGTTGTAATTCCAATTTACGAGAAATACCTGAAGTAAGGCTGTGGTAGAAACTTCGTGCCAATGAAAAAGAAACGGCGACGGAAAGGGGATTGGAATAAGCCATCGAAAGGCAACTGCAGACACGATATAAGTCAAACACGGTAAGATGGAAGAATAATTAAACTAAAAATATAAATACGAAAGTGTCGTACACGCTGTCAGTGCTTTGATTGTAGACTTGAATCTCAAATACCCCATGTGTGATTTCTCCGAGCGATTACGCCACGATCCCACACCAGTGAGTTTCACAATTGAATAAGAACCCAGAAACCGCAAGTACCTGTTCTCTGTAACTGATCTTCCAGGGCTCGAATTCTGATATGTCATCTGTTCATTGGTGCCTTCTAGACGTTAGCTAACTTGTAAATGAATGTTTATCACGACATGTAGTTATAGAAATGTATAGTTATTGGTTCATTTTTCAAATTGTAGGTCATATTTGAGACCTCTTGCGTCATTTTTGTCGTTTTTCCGTAGTTGGTTTCCTTTTCGTGTTAGTTGTTAGTGAATGTTTCATAAATTTACAATGACACACTAAAAAAAAATATATTGTATCATCAGTTCATGACGAAATTCACTACTGCAGTGGACTCCATTTTTTGAACTGTCAAAATTACACGGACTTCGGTAACTTCCTCGACCTTTCAAAACTGACGGTTGGAATATCGGAGCTAAGGATTACATTTCCTCCAAAAATAAAGACTTTACATTAAATATAATTTCATTTAAATACATTTTATTTAAAACTGTTAAATTCTTTGAATAAATGAATATTTTATACAAATTTTTGAAGTAGTTAAAAAAGGTCATTTTCCCCTTACTTTTTGTCATTTTGTACATAATTTTCTTCTTGTTTTTAAGTCATTTTATAGGACATTTCCAAAGAATTTTTAGGTCATCAGTTCGGTGCGGATTTTGATGATGTAAACTATTGCCAAAAATGATCAATTAAATACTCTTAACATTTTTAAACAATGCCCTAAAAGAAAAAAGAACAAAAAAGAAAAAAAAGGACGTAAAAAATGTGATCAAAACCGGTTCGGATGAATCTCTCACGCTGTTGGATATGATACTGATGTAATCGAGGCTTCTTCCATTCGTTAAAGTGAACTCAAATAGCCTTTTGGTTTGGATTGTTCTTTACCAGAAAATCTGTCTCTTTAAACACCCGAAATCGCCCGAACCGATAATGGCGCCGGTAGGCGTCACAGGAACCTTAGATTACGTACTCACAATGGCTGACCTTACAATTTCTAAGCGAAGAAATCGAGTAGGCTACGCAGGAATTCTGCGTAGAACATTTGTTGTATCTGGTAAATATTATTTGAAGCTAGTACCGTTAAAATGATATGAAAATGACTAAGGGAATTTAATTTTGTATTATGACTAAGGGAAATGACTTATTTTATGTCACATTTTTGAATTTTTCGTCGAATTTGACTATTAAGTCATTTTTACCCTTTTCCGTCACTTTTAGTCCGTTTTTCGCTGATTTTGTCAGTGAAAAACGGACTAAATCAGCGAAAAACGGACTAAAAATGACGGAAAATGGTTAAAAAATGACTTAATAGTCAAAATCGACGAAAATTCAAAATGTGACATAAAATAAGTCATTTCCCGTAGTCATAATACAAAATTAAAGTCTATACTAAACGGCATTGTTCTAAAGTGAAAAGAAAATTTCATTAAAATCCGCCCCCGAGTCATCGGAATCCGATCGCTGCTGATCACCCGTCCCGCTCGGGCTTGGGAGAAGCAAAAGACGGCGGAGTGAAGGAGCGATTGAGAGGCAACGTGCCCTCCGCCGCTTGATTGGCAGCCCGTGGAAGACGCGGCGGGGGGATCGGGGGGAGGGGGTCGGAGGGGGGGGGTGCAGATCGATGCGCGGCGCGGGAGCGCGGCTTTAAGCGCGGGCGGCGCGACGCTCCTCACGCACGCACGCACATCGCACGCCGAGCTGCGCTGCCTCTCATTCCGCTGGCGGTGCAGCACGATTTCAACATTGGGATGACATCCCAGTGCTCTCACGACTGTCAGAAAGTTTGTTTTTTTTCTAAATCACGGGGAATGAGAGAAGGCAAGATGGGGAAGGAAGAGTCAGGCGTGATGTGAACCCGATTATTGTTCTGCTCTAACAACCGCCCGGGTTTGATCGAGCAGACAGCCTTTTATACTCTCATGAGGACAGCAGTATCATCCGTTTCAACTATATAGTTGGTGTTGAAATCCAACACTGTCGGGAACCTCTCCTTCCACGAAACTACAGTTGCACTAACAACTATGCAATCTAACGCACACGATGGTAATCGAACTGTGTAGGCAAATTTTTCCTGCCTGGCGTGCACACAATGAAATTCGTTATCGCCCACCCGAAAAAACAACGGCAGATTGAAAAGTTTCAGCGAACAACAACCTGATGAGTGCGACAGTTCAATAAGGGAGTAAAATAACAAAAGAATACTCATAGAAACTCATATTTGAAACAATGCCTCTAACCAAATACTCCTCTGAGCACTTTTCATTCGTCCACAACGCGTCACGTATTTTCCAATCACTTATTGATTACACAGACGAGATTCTATTCTACTCATGCAGACTTCAATGGCGGATCCAGTGGGGGCCCTCCCCCAAAAGGTGTCGAATTTTCGTTTGTAACCTTCTTTTATTTGGCAAAATTGATTTAAATATTTATTTATATTATTATTAAGTAATTATTAAAAAACAATATTGTGTAGTATCATTTATAATATACAATTTAAAAACAGATATTTAAATAAAATAATATACAATTTAATTTAAAATATACAATTTAATAACAGATATTTATTATTTAACAAAAATCTATGATGGCCCCCTCCAAAACGATTGGCTGGCTCCGTCCCTGTAGCAGATTCCGGATCAGCAGTTAAACGCACCCGCCCCACGCCTCTGGTTGACGGGCGAGAGCTCCCCGCCCGCCGAGCACTCGGGAGGCGGCGGGCGAAGATGCGCGAGAGGCACACGATGAACGAAGGTTCGCATCGCGCCCGCTGGGACTCCACCCAAGCGTCGCGCCGCGCCGCGCCGCGCCGCCGCCGCCGCCGCCGCCGCCGAGGATGCAAAAGTCATTCCGGTGAAAGAAAGGCAAGTCAAATGAAGGATTTGCGAGGGGTGATGAATATAAAGGAACGAACGACTTTCCCGAAGGCGCGAGGGGGGGGGGGGAAGAGAGCGGAAGGCGGGAGAGAGGGGCGAGAGCGAGTGATTGAGAGAGAAAGGCGGCGTGCGCCCGGCCCCGAGCAATATCGAGCGGGGCGGGGCGGCGCAGAGCGACGGAGGCGCAGGAATCGCTCCGGAGGCAACAGCGCTCGGCCGACGACGCGCCGCCCGGGACCCTGCTGCCACAGACGGATCTCGGTACTGAGGCGCCCTTGGCCACTTGGCGGGGGCCATGCTCCCCCCCCCCAACGGCCTAGTGTTCACGTTTACCTTCCTTTATTTGGCAAAATTGATTTAAATATTTGTGTTCAAATTAAGTAATTATTTAAATAATATTGTATAGTATCGTATACATAGAACATAAATAACATGCAATATAATAACGAATATGTTTATTGTTTAATATGTATATTGTTTAATAAATATGTTTATTTTTTGACAAAAATCTACGATGCACCCCCAAAGATCGGCTGGATCCGCCCCTGCCCTTGGGAAGCACAGAAGTTTCGCCCCTCTCAGGATACTACAAATAAGGGTGTTTGTTACTTGTTTTAGCGGGTATACATTAAAAAGCGCCACTTTTGAACGACGCCCACTACACGTGCCGTATCTACCATACCGTAGATACGCCTCTACCTGTTGGTTCACGGTAGTTGAAGGATTATTGAGCTACACTAAAAAAATCGTTAATTAAATATACGTTGTTGTAAGTAATATGAAGTTTTGTTTCATTTGTATAATACGACGCTCGTGAGTCATAATCTCTCATTAACTGCACATCAGCACGAGAGAACTGAGCGGTCTTGTTAACTCCTAAATGCTAGATAGGCGCCACAAAGGAAACGCCTAGGTGAAGACACATCGCACGCTGCCAGCCGTAGACCAGAGAGTATACCAGAGAGCCGTAGACAGTAGGACTTTCAGGAGCGTAAAACTCCTTGATGTTAAGCAACCATGTCGAAGGCCTGGGGAAGAGAATCAGAGCCGTCACATGTAAAAGCACGCCAATAACCTTCAGATCGCTTTCGCGCACGCCTCCTGCTCCACGGACCAATGACAAGATCCCGGAGAGAGCAACGGCGAGCGAACTTCATTTCAAAGTAGAGATAGGCACAGCAAACTTGTATTTCAAATAGTGACATTTATTAAAGTATACGAACGTTTTAGAGCCAATGTAAGTTTAAACGAGAAAACAAATTTTAAAATTATACAAGGATTACTGATTTTACAAATATGATGAAACACTAACGCTTAATGTTGTCTGCGAAAATGGTTTGTGTAGGAAAGTTTTGGCTAGCAAGAAACCTTTGAGTTTCGCGGACGGCGGGTTTGGTTGACGAAGGCAACTGATCCACACACACATATCGCCATAATTTGGTGACCCACCAACTTCTGAAGACGCCTGCCTTCACCTCCGTTTGGTGTGCGAGAACAGGAGCGATTGTAGAGCGCCACCATCGTGAGGATCAGCGTCATTGGAGTGGAGCGAACAGCCACTGTGAATCCTGCGTTCTCAGTGAGGAGTTTCATACGAGAAGATTTTCACGTGACGAGTGATATGCTTAGTTCTGAGCGTAGGTTTGAGAGAAGTCTTGATGCCTCTCCCATTCTCTGAACCGACGATCACAGTGGGTTTCGCTTTTTCCTTCCTCTGTATGAAAAAGGATAAGATGAACTGGAAGAGTGAAAACATAATTAGAGATAATGGGTTGCTCTACAGAAGGGACACATGGTAGTATAAGAAATCAACCGCCCCGATCAACAGGATGGATAACAGGATCAACAGGTATGCAATACTTGGATCTGGAACTTAGTAATGCGTACTTGCAAATTCCTCCAACTCCCAGCCACCGAGAATGGCAAGAGATTATCGTTCGCTTCAGATAAGAGAATTCGCTTTGAAAGACGCAGAGTTCGACTAGTGTGCACTCATGCCGGTGCTTTATTACATCACATGCGATAGTATATGCGGGTCTCAGTAAGCGAAGATGCTTCGTACACTGGAAGGCCCATGATTCTGTCCTGACGATGGCTCGATAGCGCCTACATACCGCGAAACCTGCTCAAAAGGCCACCTGAATCAAGGGATCATCTCAATTAACGATCATTTTCTCGTGGAACTGGTTGAGTTTCTTACAAGACACGTGAAAATAATCCCTCTTTTCAGCGGCTACCTATCTTGCGGACGACGCCCAAGCTCATTTCATACATTGGTCGTTATTAAGCGGCTTTCTCAAGCGATTTTGAACTGTTTTATAACAGAGTCGGAATAGCTACCCGAGACCAAAGGAAACAGAAAACTAATACCGGAATGTCTGTGCCATTCTGTAACAGCACTAATTGTCTTTAAGATGAGATGCGTTCCTCATCCATGTCAGAGCATTCCTACAGTTTGATTGCGTGTGCTTCCCTTCTATGGGAATCTTAAGGACTCGCGGAGCTCTCCGCGTGCACTAATCCGATCTGAAGAACTTCCTTCGTCAGACGGCCCTGCTGTAAGCTCCTACAGGATGTGAATCGCATTTTCAAGTCTTCTTTGCTTGGGCGCGGTCGGAAAGTGAGTTTCTGCCTCTAAGAGAATGATTGACAAGTCACGGAGGCGTTTTGATAGTAGCCAGAAGGCGGTACATTATTCTAAACAATTTGTTTGAATTAGTTTTTGTCATTTTTAGCCAGTAAAAATGTTTAAGAGAACATACTTTATTTCCTCGCAATTAGTAATTTTGTTCTCACGAAAAGGATCGCAAGACCAGGCAATCTGCAAAATATTTATTCCCTTAGCCATTGCTCAAAAACTGAAAATATTTTAATTTACAAATATATTAATTTAATACACAAATTTGCAGAAAATGCAGAGCACAAATTTGCAGAAAATGCAGAGCACAAATTTGCAGAAATAGTAAGAATACGAATTTATATGTGAATGCTAATGGTAAACGAGACACGGTCACGTACAGATTAATAGGCATAGATAAATAAGCATTCTTAGTGCCTTTTAGTTTTTCCTACGTGTGGTATGTGTTTCAATGTGACTATCAGAACATTAAGCTTTCAACTGATATCATCTGCTACACGCAAGACGTCGATCAAGCAGCAGTTTCTATTTGCCAAATCAGACTGTCTACAATCTGAAGATTCCGAAATGAGGTGAACGAGAGTCTCTTTTCGATTCAACACAGAACTCTGTCTCCGACCGCAAAATAAATATTGACAGTCCGTCTGATGGCCTTTCAGTGGGACGAAGGCCGGCGGAACTCGGGCGACTGTTTCCTTTCCGCTGCCGCCAGGTGCCGCCAAGAGCGTGCGACGCGCGGAAGAAGCCCACTGTATCTACAGTCGACTCTCGATGCAGTCGACTTTCGGTTATGGTGAACTGAAGTCACTAGTCCCGATACACCTACATTAGAAGTAAGCATTAGATGATTCGGTAACAGTGAACTCTCTTCATCGGATACAGTGAACATGGAAATATGTACGTAGTACAAACTTCGCCTCAGGACGGCCAATTGCATTAACCTAAGAACTCATATGAAGCGGGTCATGCGAGTTATGTCGCACATAGGGCGATTGAAAGGGGCTGACAGCAGGGGCGGAAACCAGCCGAACATTGTGGGAAGGGCCATCGTAATTTTTTATTAAATAATAAACATATTTGTTATTATATTGTGTATTATTTATGTACTGTAGATATACTACACAATATTATTGTTTAAATAATTAAATAATTCGAACAGAAATAAATATTTAAATCAATTTTGGCAAATAAAGGAAGGTCAATGAAAACTCTGTGCCTGGGGCAGGGGGCATGGCCCCCAAGCACCCCCCGGATGCGCCTGTGACGTATGGGACGTATGGAACTGAGAAAATTGTACCAGTTCATCTATGGAAATTATATAGATATCCGGGATATCAGCGATGCAATCTTGGATATGAACCATGAAATCCTATCTGGCTAGGATATTGTAAATTCTGTGAAACGATCTTCCAGAACAGGAGGAAACGCTTGTCATGAGAAAGAGAATATAAATGAAGTGATGCAAAGGCGTAAATATCATTCAAGGGCACAAAGATATTTTGAGAGAGAACAATGTAGAATCAAAAAGTGGAAAAAGCACAGACTAGAGAAAGATTTACAAAAATTGCCAGTAAACAGTAATAAAAATTACAAACTGAACCCTTACGATTACATCGAACAAACAAAAGAAGCACTGTAGAGGAGTTACAACCTAAAAGTAGCACTACACGGAAAACGAAAACCCTAGAAATATTGTTTGTAGGCGTTCTTATCAGCCACAACTAATAAAATAAGGGAGACTTACAAATTCTGGAATAATACAACCACTATTATTTAAGGACACAGAGTTAAATAGATATGTAAATTGTAATTGAAACATATATTTCCCTAGATATGTGGATGTATATTGAAGAGGACTATTGGAGAATATCCAGCTTCCCATCTTAACCTCAAAATATTATACTATTTTAAATTCATAAACATTTTGTAAAGGGACATGTGTCAGGCGATTGCTAGACATTGCGTTTATTTATATTTACTAACTAACCTTTGCATTTAAAAACTCCACCTTCAAACTTAAAACACTCGCCATCTTCGTTTCTCCAACTATAACATCACGTTGCAAGGATATCCTTGTGTATAATAATTGTAAGCTATAACGATTGTAGCGATCGTAAAGCTATAACGATTGTACAACTGGAATAAGTGTAACCTCGAAAACTACTGGTGCATTAAGACAGCGCAAAGTGCCAACTTTCTCTCATAACTGCACCATAAAATTCTCTAAAGAATTTGAAGTGAACAGGAACATTCCTCCCAATGAGTTTTTAACGCTACCCAGCATTTCTAGAAAAAGTAGCGAGAATCATTATTCCATATTTTCGTCTTATGTACCATATTTTTGTCTTATATACCATCTCCAACAGTATTCAAACATAAATATGGTTTTCAGAAGTTTTAATACATAACGTGACGTTTGAGCAAAGATTTAATTCCATAAGTGCCAGTATCTGTACAAATTAAATTAAAAAACGACAAGAATACTAGAAGATAAGTGTATATATCTTAAAATATATATTAACCTATTCACTCAAGTTCTATTTAAATTCAAATTTTATTTATTACATTTTGATCACTAATGAAACGTGTCCTCGGATCATAATGGGGGCACTGCTGTTGGTCAATGGTCATACACGTACTCAAAAGGCGATTAAACATTTCAAGCACTTCATATGAAATAAATTACTTCGATATTACGGGAGCGATAATCATATTGGTCGTTTTAAGAGGTGGGGAAAAGTACGATGCATTACAGTGACGGAAAGTAGTTTTAGAAATAAAAATGTAATGTCAGAAAATGCCTCCCACCACATAAGGTATTTGGTGGTTTTATTTTTCCCCATCATATTATTCATACTATTCCAATATAAAAATTAATTATATTTTCAAGACACTTTTTATGAAACCATACTCATTAACAGCTTTAGACTCACCGTTTCATGTTTACTCGACAATCAGGTACTCACCTACAAAAGAAAGAAAACAATATTCAGTTTCAATACATTTATCATTAGCTGCAATAAATAATTTATTAATACATACATTGCACTGAAAGTATCTGTACGTTTTTATATAAAGCAGAAAGGTTAAATTTACAATATTTTGATGTTTAGTCTAAAAGATTCATTCTAATCCATAATTTCGTTTTCATAATAACGAATTATAATATGATTTTCGGCTGTGTACGAGTGGAAAACGTATTGATGACCAAGTTAATTGAAACACTTCGAAAAGAAAATAATTTTATATAAGCTTTTGTATTCACCAAACCCATTTAACAGGATGGTAAGATGATTATCGAAATATTATCTGCTGCTAAACAATGGGCCCAGATGGTTTGGAAGAAAATCTTTAGAGCAGCTGTTTGTTTTCCCTGCTGTACAGTTTCTGATGAGATATTTTAGTCAGGTTTGACGGGTCAATTTATTTATAAAGAGCTCTCTCTAACGTGACGCAGCCATCTTCAGTTCCTCGCTTGGCTGACGGCAGGAAAACACAACCTATTAGTCACACGTTGAAACGTCGACTACCCTACAACCTGATACGAGATTTATTGCTCGAGGAAAGTGTCTTTTCCATTCTAGAAATCATACATTACATTTCTACTCTCCCCATTTCCAATAAACTTGCTTATTTACACATAACGTTTACTAAAAAATTTATGAAACATACAAGAAAAATGATATATTTTTTCTTTCAGTTACATTCGTTAGTTAGAAATATTTGTTAATTCTACAAAAAAATCGTTGATTAACAATACATTAATTGTACTTGCGCAAATAAAACTCCACATCTACAAATCAGAACCCAGGAAAACTGCAAGAATTGTGTAACTAAGTCACTATGGACACAAAACAACCAGCACATACTTTCTTGCATTATTTTTAACTTAAGCAATTTTCGAAAATTCAGAGTTCGACGGAAATTAGATCTACACTATTCTTTTAAGCGTCCCTTGCTCTATCCTTGGAGAAAAATAAGAAAAAATTGGAAGATTTATGAGAAGATATTTTTTTATTATTCTTTACATTCAAGCCCAAATTACGTGAAAACTACTAGCTTTTTACAAAATAGTACACGACCTTTTTAAGACCTGAATTTTACATTCTCGCACTTACTTCGTAAGATTGGGAAATAGTATCGTGGCCGCGCGTCGGGAAATAGCGAATTTTCGTCGGAACAACTCTTACTGCCGGGGCCTGGTAATGAAAAAGTGGATAAAACTTGATAATGCAGTAAACTATTTCCTCTACCACATTGCCTAGGGAGAATTCATGTGTTGTGGGTCCTTAATACAAAAAAAAATCAATTGATGACAAAACGTCAGTCTGTGGTCAACTAGTCCCAAAACCTTTCACACGATTTTCTCCATATTGATATTTCTCGATAGATTTAAAGGAACTCGAGATCCTCTGTGTTTGAAACGGTTATTTTGATTTTCTTTCATAACCGGATATTTTGATTACTTTCATAAACATTCAACGAAGTTTTCAATTTTTTTTTCAAAAATGTCTCCAATTTTTTGATTAAACTTTGTCCTCGGATAGTGCACTTAAAAGTAAGGCGCACGCCTCATTTTCATTGAAAAACCTGATATTTCAACATTGCAACCCATACATTTTTTTTTCATATTCAACTACAATATTGAATACACAGATTTTTTCTTTAATAACATCCAGTATTCAAAGACATCTTGAACTAATGTCATGTATAATTTTTCCAAAATTTGAGTAGTACTCGCTTAATTTTGCGTGAAATTTAGGCAATGTGTAAACAATATTTTCCTAAAAATCGGTTCCAAATTTTTTTTTTAGATTTTCTCCTCGGGGTCGCTCCTATCGTCGCTTGTTTTCTTCCACTTGTGCAATTACACCCTTCTTTATCCACAACTTTTGTTAATTACTATAAAATACAATTAACCAATACAATTGTTGCTTTCAAGTTACAGTGTTGCCAGATGGCTTGGAGATCATCTTCCAGTCAAGGGAAAAATCAAGGATTAGACATATGTACGAAAATAAAATGTTTTATTACGTGTAGGGTGCTCCGTAACCTTCCACCGCTGGTCACTGCACGCGGATTCGACCCCCTTGCAACACGCATTCTACCGATCCGCTCCATCATTCATTCCTTATCTTATATCATTACCCATCAATTCGCTAAGGATCCACGGATCACAGTGGCGTCTGGGCGATAACTGAGGAACTGGTTGACAAGGACTATGGCTACCTCGGAGGGTTATTGTTAAGGTGGCTCCGCATATTCGGCATTCGCCGACCAGCGAGCATCAGCAATCCCGACCAGATGATGTGTTCCGCAATGGTTCGGTACTAAATGAATATAATTATTATATTTCATAAAGCAAAGAAGATTATGAATTTTCTAATGTTAATCCAAACGTAAAATCACACAATATTCGTAATCGATTTCCATAATTCCTGTCAGGGATAACAAACACAAAGAACTTGGATACAGGCATCTACATTCCCTGACCTGCCCCAAGTTCGAAAACGTAAGCTCAGTCACAATAAGCCATCAGGCTATATTCCATGTTTGAAGTTCGTATCTCAAGCGAGATCAGGTGCACGCGAAAATATCCACCTGAGAGAGCATACGATAAACACCAAACAGACGAGAGGAAGAAGTGGCTGCTAAGTGTGTAGATATCACGATCAGCTGATAAGCGTTTAATACAAACATTAGAGTTTACTCGAATATGATGGAAGAATTTTTGCACACATACATCGCTTTATTTGGACGTAGCAGTTGGGGTAAATACACTCTGTACTTCAGTGAGAAACATTTTAATAGTTTTTTATAGAAGCTTCTCAATAGAAGTAACCTGTACATTGAACAACGAAAATCCACAAAAAGTCATATGCCTATCAGAGAGCGTGAACGTGTTCCGAACACTCATGGCGACCACGGAGTCGACTGGGAAATGGCAATTTTGGTGAAAACCATGTACACAGGTTTAGACGGTAGCCTTGTTTACAGACGGAAGGACGTTTTGCCACAAACTAAATTGTCTGTAACAGCAAAGCTTTGATTCTGACATAATGTGTTACAGGAAGTAATTTACTACATATACCAGGCACGTCAAACCGCGCCAGCACGAGCTACTTGCCCGCCGCTCGGTGGAGGCCGGCGCTCCTACGAGCACGGGCAACTTCCCCTGACTCCGAACTCATTTCCCCTTAAAATCCAGAAAGAGGTGTACATGCGCAAGCTGAACCGGCGCGAGGCGGTGAACAGTAGCTTCGTAGGAAAATATGTTTGACAGGTTTTTTCTATCAAATAACCGATAATTGTATTATACTGCGATTTTTCTAGGAAGGACTCTCAAGATATCTCAAATCCCATCTTCGCGATGGAATATGTGTCACGGCATTTCGCGTCTTTTCTCGGTCTTGCCGGTAGAAGTCGCATGATCGCAAGCACTGCTTCATACGGTCGCGATCGTGCGAAATCTAGCGGAACGACTGAGAAAGATGCGAAATGCCGTGACATATTCCATCGCGAAGATGGGATTTGAGTTATCTTGAGAGACCTTCCTAGAAAAATCGCAGTATAGGTTTATATTCTTCACTACTTATTACTATTCCATGTTTATTTTCTCACTAAATTGTCCCTTATATAACCATTTTTGCTACGTGACAGGAATATATTTGAATGAAGATTTCTTCAGTTATTCATTGTTTTCAGCAATGTACAATACATTAATAAGACTCTATATGTTAACAGTTCTCGCTTACGGACATAATTACGCCCTTTTAACAGAAAACAATATTTGTCTGTTAAACCTTCTAACACGAACGTAGAAAGTTCATGCTTTTATATCACTCTTAAGTAAACAAGATTACAAAATCAAGATTATTTTGATTCATATCTTTAATTTTACTATCAATTGAGAATTAGAAATCAGATGGATGTATTATTTCATTTTAATGGATCATTTTTTTGCCTTAAAGAGAAAATGGGAATTAACAAAGCTAAATTTCTGACAATAACTGTCAAGTAACTTCTGCTAAAGACTGTCATGGGCCAGGTACCCAGTGACGTACCGCCACTCCGGAGGAATTTGTACAACCCTTACTTTTAAACCTCGCGCCAATTTCTCTGGACGCAGTGCCCGCGAGCTCTAGTAAGCTTCTTACCTTGCCCGCGACCTTGATAACCCTGACATTTACGAACAAAAATTGTTCACTATTTCAGTATCAGGGAACTACAATAGATTTTTTCTGTCGAAAAATACCCGTTTTTGCTGCATTACATAGCTACGTACGTAGTATGCGAAAAAGTAAAAATCATTTGCTGGGAAAGGGGGGGGGGGTTCTTGAAATGTAGGGGCCAAGCTGCATTGCATTCAGCTCAGCCTTCCTCCTTTTAAAACCGCAAACCTTCCGGGCCCGCACTTACTCTTAACAAGCACAAATCTACCACACATGCTATACTGCGATTTTCTTAACTCTGTCCCTGACGGAAACCAGCTGTTTCGCTGCCATCCAATCGGGAGCTTATATGTCGCTACAGTTACGTCACTATGGAGACTTAGAAGCTTCCGATTGGATGAAACCGTCAACAGCAGATTCCTGTCAGGGGCAGAGTCAAGAAAAGCAGAGTACAGGAGACGTCCCGGGTGGGGCGGTACCCCGCTGGTGGGAGATACCTGGTCGGCAAAAACCCCGCTCGCCCACGGTAGGTCGGCGCCGGATCTCGCCATCCAGCAGGGGAAGACAACCGCCACCGCACGATGAAAAAGCCTGCACTACACTTAGGGGACTAATGACCTTAGCCGATGACGCGCCCGGATTTACTAATCATCAATCAATTTCAGGGCCCGAGAAGTACGCTTATCGGCGCTTCCTGCGTCGCGTCTCGTCAAGAGGCCTCCTTTGGCGGAGAGCGCCGCGTGGCGGGGATGGCGTGGCGGGGCGCGACGGCTGCCCTGCCCTGGCTGTGGCACGCGGCGCCTGGAACGAAACCCATCACTCTCGCGCCGTCCGCACAATGCAAGCGCTGCACCCGACACAAAAGCACCCCCTCCCACCTCCCCCCCGAGCAAAAGCAGCATTTCGCCTTGCACTGCGCCGCCCCGCGCCGCGCCGCGCCGCGGCCGCAAGAGCGGGGGCCTTTCTCGCGAGGCGGGACGAGTTGGGAGACGGCGGTGAATGCCTCCGCAAGTGCCTTCCGACGCGCTCTGCTTCCCACATGAACGACGCAAATTCATTAGCTTCGGAAGTCGGAGATTCATTAGCTTAAAATCATACACCAAAACGCCACACATCCCATCATACAGAAAGCGAAAACACACTTCGTGTTATCACCTTTATATAAGAAACACATAAGTCCAAAAAAGCAAACAGTTTTGCCTAAAGGAGGCTCCACACGTTTGTCACTCGGCGAGTAGCGAGCAACCGCTCGCCGAATCCCGAGTAGTGTGGATGAGTTACTGGCTATTTGCCGTGTGACGAACATGCGGTGCTCGCCCTACCCAAGGCGTGTCGGGCTTTTTAGGAGATTCCACACATTCGCTATTCGGCGAACAGCGAGCAACCGCTCGCCGAATCCCGAGTAGTGTGGATGAGTTACTGGCTATTTGCCGTGTGACGAACATGCGATGCTCGCCCTACCCAACGCGTGTCGGGCTTTTGGACACGTCAAAGGAAGCGAACATTTGCCGAACACATCAGCTTTTCGGGATTGGGCGAGCAGTAGCTCGCTGCTCAAATGCCAGATGTGTGGAGCCGCCTTAATAGTGATCCTGTAGTAAAGTTATGTCCTCCGGCGACCCAAGGCCCGGTTGCACACTGGTTGCAACTACTGCGTCAAGAATTTCAGAAAAAAAAATTAAAAAATACCGAATCCAATATAAAATCTACAAAGAGCTTAGACATTCGGTTTAGAAGTCCGGATAATGCAAGGAACTACGGTAGAACCCCGGTATTCCGAAGAAATTGGGGGTATGGTGTGTTCTGATTCGTAAAAGGTTCGAATTATCCGAAAAAATGTACCGTACATACACAAATACATCTACAGTATTACCAGACATAATGCAACGTAGTGTGAGAAAATGGTGACGTAGTGTAGCGATCGCATCATCAAGCAGATTCAGTTACTAACGGCAAAAGAAGATTACCGATTTTGCAAGTTCCTCTTAGTGAAAATTACAGCAAATTAAACATGTAATATACAGTTTAGTTACCAGTGCAATAATCGTTTCATTTCGACAACTTGTTTCAATAGTTAATTGTTCAGCTCTACAGTAATTATAAAATCCTTTCTTACACTACAAATAAGCATTTTATTTTGTTTTTTTCCCTCCATCCCGAGTTTTGTTCGGATTACCCGAAATTTCGGATTGGTGGGGTTCCACTGAACTGCCTGGAAGTGTAGCTTTTTACTTGTTCCCTGAAGCAGTATTAGGCGTCGCTCGTTGCCCAACGGTGAGCGTGGGTAGGCGACGTGTATTACATGAATGATATCAACATCGAAGTGTGCGTACTCGTGTGAGGCGTATCAGAATTGTTATGGCTGTTGTATTGCCTAACGTCCATTCCTCGGGATAACATCGATTCGCAGAAATGACGAAAGTTTTAATAAAGGCGTCCAACATAGAAACTAAAAACATATTACCTCCGTTTGATGAATTCTGAAATATTTCTATAGAATGAACATTGGAAAAAAAATACAGAAAAAAATGCTTCCACCGTATTCATGTGAATACGTATCTGAATGCATTTCATGACGAGTGTGCCAGTTGTAGCCGTTTTAAATTGTGTATACGTACTTACAGCATAGTTTACCCATGTAAATCAATGCAAATGCATGTGTATTCTACAGTTCTCAAAAGGTTAATAAATAATCCAAATATAGATTTGTAAAAACAACTAGAATGGTGTTTACTGCCATTCTCTATCATCATTTCTATCATCTTTAAAGGAACAAGATATAGTACGCTGGCTTAGGAAACAAGTTCATTCGAATTTCAAACCCGACACTCAAATGCCCGTGTTTGGATGTCATAAGCGCTTTCAGAAAATAGGTAAGAGAGATATTACTGGATTCATTTTAGGAACAAAAGATTGAAGCAATAAATAAATAAATAAATAAATATACTCGTTTTTATTCCTATTCACCTCCTTTTTCAGAAGAACTTTTCCAGAAGTTGCTTACAAAAAACTTTTTTTTCCTCAGAAACAAAAAATTCAAAGGTTTTGGAAGGATCAATAAAAAGCTTGCTACAACAAAAGCTGCGATGTGGTAACTGCAAGCAATAAGGCGCAGAACCTTGTACAACCATAGACCAAAGTCTTTCCTCTGTGGCACAACATTGTTAGGATAAGAAAGAGTAAAGAAAGAAGGCGGTAGCTGTGCCAGGTACTGATTCTGAGGAGCTTACCAGCTTACGTTTTAAGCACAAAGACACACAACGGAGCTGATGCCAAATGGGGCAATTCCGCAACACTCTTGTCTAGGAACGAAAATATAACGAATGGAAAATAACAAATCTGAAACTAACTGAAGAAAACACATTTAAAAGAATAGACAGAATAGAACAACCGAAAAGCCATTTCGAAACAATGTAGCAACACTGAGAATACGGCGGTAGGGGAAGGTCGGGTGATATCGGACAAAAGTAGTTTAGGAAACGAATTAGCTTTGCAAACGCCATATTAGATGAGTACATCAATCAGTTTGTTTTTTGCGATATGCATTACGTTTTTTTTTATGTTAACCAGTGTACGAAGATAACTTTGGAGGTTTGAAACTATTTTTAGGATAAGTTTAAATACATTCTACTGTAACTAGTATGTTAACTCAGTTGTATTTGTTACGTTGCAGCAGTACAAGGTTGTTTGTACAATTTATATCTGTGTTGTATTCTTCTGAAATATGAGGATCGTTTGAGTGGTTTCGGACAAAGTAGAATCGGATGGTACCGGGCAGTTACTTCTTCGCCTTCTCTTTTCCGCATTTCTTGTGTGTAGATTGTTAGGAATACTAATGTGAATACTAATGTGAATTTTGTCCGTGTTTCAGGAAACAAGATAGAGTGTGTGAGTAAGAGATTGAAGTTTCATATTCTGTATTTCACAAATAATTTTAACTAACCTTAATTAAGAAATCATACTTAAAGTTAAGGTATCACCCGACCTTCCCCTAGGTGTGCCAATAACTCAGCTAACGTCTCACAACAAAAGTTAATCGATTTAAAAAATAGAATCTACATCACATTCTATCATTATCTTTTCACAAACCATACCTCCGTCTAACAAATACAACTGTAACTTTCCCGGAGTTAGACGTCACTCCACGAATACTACCCAAAAACCTGCCATTCAGGATAGGAAGATAATACTCGTACGAAAATACACGTGTTTTCTGGGCCACAATGCAACGCCCAAAGGACCCGAAAGAATAGAAGAAAGTAATAATTAACTATTTTTTTCACAATAGTGTACATAGAATTCATTGACTAGAACAGAGATCCATTTACAAAAAGGATGAGTGACAGTTCTACCCGAACGGTTTGCCACGTATCATATCCCGAAAGCATTCGTTTGGTTTCTCCCGTCCGCTTTTACCGCCTCTCATTTTCTTAACTCGGCGACTGTTTGACTGCTTGGGGCGGATGCAAGGGCAGAATGGAATTGGCATAAGTTGCCAAAATCCAATGATACGTATGTGGACCCCTCCACCCTTCGAGATATCTTTCTCTGCAAATACCGGCAAGCGAGCACATGGGTCGGTGTAGCGTAACGCAGAAACTCTCGCCTTACTGTTAGCTGAAAGATATTCCTATCCGCTACGACACTTCCATTGGAAATCGTAATCATTATTTACGGTCTAGCAAGACCCTTATATTTCATTCGAGTCGAGACACTGAGCACGGCAACCTACGTCCTTGCTCACGCCCCAAATCCTATCGTGGCCCTAGAGATGGCAAAAAAATCGATGTTTTTAAAACATCGATATTTTCGAGCAGAGACATCGATATTTTCTTAAAATCGATATATTTATCCAAAAACATCGATAATTTCAAAAAAATCGCATGATATAAATAACATTTTCAGTATCTAACTTTTTTGTGGAATGATCGCAATCAACTGTCGGTGTTGTCGATCCCTAGGCGGCATGAAACAGTTTGCTATTCCCAACCATTCTCCAGGCTGTTACCTTTTTTATTTATTTTGTATGGCTAATATCTTTATACTGCATTTTGAACCTTGACTGCCTACAACATGATTAGACAATGAAGTTGGCAGTCAAATTTAAAGCACAATATACTTAAAACTAATATTAACGTGCTGTACAACACATTGGAACCAGGACATTCTACTTCGATGATTTATGAAAGAAAGTGAGTAAATCCTCGAAATCACTTAGTAATTTATTTTTTCCCTTTTTTAAAACTTCGATAAACATTAATATTAACATATATCTTGTACGTGATCAAACAATTAAATTTAACTCATTTAAATAAGAACTGTATTTAAAAATGGAGGAAGGGAGCAAAACATGTTTCATCAATTTTAAAACATCGATGTTTCTTGTCGATTTTTTAATCGACATAGAAAACTCTTTGGTGATGTTTCAAAGTATCGATGTTTTGCTAAAATTTGCCATGACTAGGTTACACCCGGCGCGCGAAATGTTTACATTCCATCACCAACGCAGGTCGGTAGGGGCTGACGGATATCTCCATTCCCGATACGTTCTCTACGTTCATGTCGCCATGGCAACGTAGAGACGCCGCGGCTGTCAGTCTCAAAGTTCCAACTCCCGCAGTAAGCTAGTCCCGTGAGTTTACCACAGAATACGTATGCTAACAAGGCAGCTCTCGCAGCGTAGGTCCGCTAACAAGGGTATTCCTGCGCGCAGCAACGGGCTGCTCGTTCCGCCGAGAGGAAAGCGCGAGGCGCGTGCTGCTACACCGCCCGCCCCCAGCGGCGCCGCCTGTTCCGCCCGCCCCCGCCAGTTCGATACGCGCCACAGGTGGCCTGAGCGCGGCCTTCCGCTGCACGCGGCGCCGCCCCCGGCCCCGCCCCCGCCCCCGCCTCCGCTCCGCCCTACTTCCCGGCGCGGCCCCGCCCCCGCTTTGCACCGCTCCCGCCTGCGCGCGCCGCCCTCACGTGCTATGCAAGGTGCACACGGGCGCTTTCGACTTCCCCTCGCCTACACGTGAGACGGTGGACACATTACTGCCCTCTGCGGCACAGTGGATGAAATCTTAAATTAGCACAGTGGATGAAATCTTAAAACAGCACTGCTTATGATAAAGAAACAATTATTGCTTTGAGTTATGTAAATATGTATGTTCTGTTGTATAATTCTTCATATTGTGATTGAATCATCAACATTCTAAATAAAAATTACCATTTAAAAACGTAATTATCGAGCGAACCTTTTCCCCTACATCCGTACCATCATTGGAACACTGTGCGCCCGCTGCCGCGTCGGGCACTTCCTTTGCTCCGCGGCTCGGTTCGGAGCAGGAGAGCAGATGTCTGTGACGTCACAGAGCGCTGATTTGGCAAGCACTGGTTTAGGCGCTAGTGTTGAGCAAAGAAACGAACAAAAGTTTTTCTGGCAAAGATTTTTTTGGTATTAAGGACCCACAAAATATGGATTTTGACTACACAAGGTGTTAAAGCAAGTAATTTACTACATATAGAAACAAGATTTACTTACATTTTCGAAACCAAGCCCCCACCACACGAGTTCTTCTGTCGAAAAATCGCCGATTTCTGGAGCAGCCGTATAATACTTTCTCTTCATTACGTACGTAGTAAGCGAGAAAATAAAAATTACCTTATAGCTAAAAAGCCCTAAATCTATCCTACATCTATGGTGTGGCACGTTTGCCTATTGTTTGTTTGCGTCTGCTTTATAGCAGCTATGATCAAGAGTGATCACTGCAATCTACATTAGGTTTTGATTTGATATATTCTTAAACGCCATTCCCAGTTTTAATTTTGTGTGTTGTTATTTTTCCGCTGCAACTTCACCTCGCCAAACTTCAGGTTGTGGTCGACCCTGCTTCTTCTTTGTACTGTTTCTTTTTGCGCGAGTCATCCTTTCGTGCTGCAAGGTGCTGTCATGCAACAGGAAACGGGGTCGGCGGGTTTTTGGCACATACATTATTGATTTCACTTTCCTGGAAGTTTCATCCGGAAGCAAATTTCTAAAAACTCATAATTGCACTACGAGAACACTAATACACGAGTAGCGAAAAATGGTTACGGTTAAAAATATTTCTCAGTAATTTAAACTGATATTGAAGAAAAGAAGTATAATATACATAGCATATTATCCTACGCTGTTTCACTTGCACCGTTTTTACCACACGCCAAAATAATTGCTTGAAAAATAAGCGCTTCTCGCACTTGGATGATCAGCATGTACACCTTCGCCGCAAATGTTTTAAATACAAGAATTTTCGGCATGTAAAAATATTCGAGTTGTAGGAGTTATTATTTCATGTTATGAACAATATATTTCACGTATTATTATCCAATAATTTGTATCAAGCATTTGAAACAAAAAGATGAATGTGATAAATATTTTACAATTTTTTATGGGTATTTTGCTCTAGCAGAGGGAAAGTGTAATGAAAAAAATTGCAGCATTTTTGAGAAAATTTTGAGGTTTTATGTAAAGTACCCTCAAAAATCACATCCATTTCAAATTCAAGGGCGGCAGCGTCAGTCATATCGATTACGGAATATCAATTTTGTCGAGAAAGTAAAATTAAAATATGTAAATACTATGCAGTAAACTATGCATTACACGAAAAACGAGCTTCTTTTAAGATAATTGTTCTTAATTAATAAAATTTTTTTATTGTTGTACGTGATATAAATTTATAATCGTATCAGCAATGAAAAGAAAAAAATCAACCAAATGCAAAAATTGACAGGATCTTTACTCGACTTCTACAGCCTTATGCATGTACTATCATTTTGCTAATATCGGGAACCTCTTCCACTTGTTAGAAAAGGATATTATTCTATCCATGTTGGATACCAGCTCTTTTCTTGGACTTAATTCTCTTCTTGTCTACTCCCATGTGCCGAAATGTGGAATCTTCACAGATTGTAGCACATATCTCTCTTACAATACATGTACGTTACTTGACAACGCGTTGCCAGAAGAATTAAACAATTAAAGTCAGTACACAAATTTAAGTTAAATGTAAAATATTTTATGCTGCACAACTTGTTTCTATACAATTAGAGACTATACTGACCATCAAAAAAAGTTCATTTTAACAAAACAATGATATATAGTGAATTAGTTTACATTTATATTGCATAATTTTTTAAAAGACTTAATACACCTGTAACAAGTAATGTACTTCAGCTTCCGGGTCAATGACCATATCTCGATCAGGTTTTTGTCCAGTTTCCCTGATCCATTGAGCAAATGCTGAGATGCTCCCTTGTTTTCCTTTAGTGATGTCTAGGAAAAGGTACTGTTGTAAGTTTTGATGAATAGAAAGTGAGCTCGTGTCATAAATTCGAAAATACAAAGCAAAAGAAGTCTCATTTTTTAAATAACTCAAAACATTAACTACCCTAGCAACAATAATTTTATCGACCCTAGCAAAACCAAAATTATCAACCCTAACAAAGACTCAAAACTGAAGAAGATTAAACATCTACGAAAAATGTAATCTTTATTTTTTCGAAGTTCTAATATTTCTGGAGATAATCTCGAGATATGGCACTTTTCAGGATACGCCCTATCAGAAATGTTCCTTTCTCGACAAAATTGATATACCGTAATCGATATGACTGATGCTGCGGCCCTTGAATTTGAAATGGATGTGATTTTGTAGGGTACTTTACATAAAACCTCAAAATTTTCTCAAAAATGCTGCAATTGTTTTCATTACACTTTACCTCTGCTAGAGTGTGTGTGTGTGTGGTGTGTGTGTGTGTGTGTGTGTGTGTGTGTGAGGGAGAGTACTAAGTAAAATGATGAGACAATCGCCTTTATTGAAAACCTAATTAATATTGCATGTTATTTATTCAAAACACATTTTCGACCGATTGAAAGAGCCGAAACAGCCGCTTCGAGTGATCAATACTTTCACCCTGTCCACTGCTTCGTCATGTAGGCGGCAATGGCATCGCTCCAGGAGCGCAAAGGTGACGGGCCACCCGGGTGCCAAAAAGAAAACCCCTCGAGCACCGATGAAAATAGTTCTGCGGTGTTTTACTGCCGAAGGCGTTTACCGCTGGAGGTCCACATTCCAACTCCCTTTCGCAGAGATAGAGGCTGTGCAATACGCTTCAGGTCTGAAACCACAATGCCATCTAATAGGGAACGGAGAAGTTACTACGATGATTTACGATTTTTTAAAAATCTACTTCATTTAGACTGAAAGTTCAATCGCATGCACAAATATGTGCCTTTACGCATTCAACTTTACTTCTCCTCCGATGGAAGAAGTGTTATTTTTCTCTTTAGAAATATTTCTTCAAATCTTAATACTACGATGATAAACTATTTTGTAAAAAGGACTAACCATCTTCGATAGCTGCGATCGTTGCAGAATAGTTACGATCGGGAGCGCCGATCAGCCGATCACGGTTTCGATTCCAGGCGGGAGCCAGAAATTTGCTCGATGTAATGATGATGGCTTGATTTCCTACCCTCACATGCGAATAGGCCAATCCCTATTCAAAATACAGAAATATTACTAATGTGGCTAAAATTGAAGCCTAATACTGTGAGGTCAATTCAACAAATAGGTGCTTGGAAATGTAGTAAAGAAATCAATACAAACTGACGGTGACATCGGTTTGACGGTACACCAAGGGACGGTACGATGAGGCCGCTACATTCTTAAAATGATGACGTGTTCCAGTCAGAAGAAAAACGAAAACTGCACAATGATTAATGTCCTCTGAACAGACATTTCAATTTCACACGTACTGACACGCAAAAGGGTCTTTATAATCCGAATAGGATGGGGTAGAGGCTTAGACTGACGTACTGTGTTTTGAAATTCAATACAAAAATGATACTGTTTTATTTTATAATTCCACAACTAACTATACAGTATCGAACGATATGTACCTTGAAGTAATCTGGAGCGAGGGTGCAACCTATGATCCGATGTCCGTGCTTCCTTTTGATTATCATTTGCGCATCGCCGCTCTGCCGCACTTTTCGGCGCGTGCAGGGGCGGATCCGGTCGATCTATTTTTTCGGGAGGATCACTGATTGTAATTTTTTTAAAAGAAAGGAAGTAAAGAAAGAAAAACTCTAGGCATGGGGGGGCATGACCTCAAGCCCCCCTCCCAAGGATCCGCCATTTGGCGCACGCGTGCGTTCGCTAAAACGTCCGAAATTGTCAAAGGAAAAGTCTCAATTCGGTCTAAATGACGAGGGATAACGGGAGGGACAAAGATGACTGGGAATGAAAGGAACTCACTATTCCGTAATCTCAAGCTCAACGGAATCTACACCAGCGCTTCGAATTTAATTGAGTAAGGATAGCGACAGGTAACTAGGCTGCTAAAATTAATACCGAGAACAACACAAACAGTGAACAGATAGTTGGAGGAAATAATTACAGTAGAACTCCAATTATCCGAACTCCGACTATCCGAATCGCCGATTATCCGAATCACAAAAAAATTGTCCAAAAAAAGTCTAAGTGCGCTATTATTCTTCCCCCCGCGAAGCCAGTGTTTGCGCGTCAAGTCTTGACTTGACTTGTCTTAACTTGCCGTTGTGCCTACACTGACTTCCCCCCGCGAAGTCAGTGTAGGCACAACGGCAAGTTAAGACAAGTTCAGGCGCATTGCAGTCACGGCGCACCTGTCATTGTTTGTTTTGATTAGCCAGTGTGCTATTGACCTTGCTCGAGGACGCTACTCTTTCGCTACGGCTTACTTTGTTTGTGCGTGTACAATACTGTATTGTTTTTATACCATGGCTTCGAAAAGAAAACGTGTTGTGCTATCGTTAGCGGACAAACTGAAAATTATAGAGCAACTCGATAAAGGTGTAACGGGTAAGAAGTTGTCTGAGATTTATGGTGTTGGACAAGCAAACAATTTCTGACATTAAAACAGTAAGTCAACACTTTTAAACTTTGTTTCGGTGCTTCAAAATGAAGATGGAAGTTCCTCCAGGAAAACAATGAAGACAGCAACCAACAAAAATTTGGAAGATGCCGTGTTTAAATGGTTTTTGCAGCAACGTTCTATGGGAAATCCGATTTCAGGTCCAATCCTTTGTGAAAAAGCCAAAATCTTAGCAGAAAAGCTTGGTTATTCATCTTTTAAGGCCAGTAACGGCTGGCTAAGGAATTTTAAATTCAGGCATGGTGTACGCGAGTTAGATTTGGCTGGTGAGAAGCTTTCAGCAGACTCTGCAGCTGCTGAAAATTTTATTGAAAAATTTAAAACTGCATCAGAATCCTATGATCCGGAGTTTGTTTATAATGCCGATGAAACTGGCCTTGTTTGGAAAGCATTACCAAAAACCACTTTGGCTTCTAAAAGGGAATCTAGTGCCCCTGGACATAAGGTCAGTAAAGAACGTGTTACAGTGCTTAACTGTGCCAACTCCACTGGAAATCATAAACTGCCACTTCTTTTGATAGGAAAATCAAGAAATCCAAGAGCATTTAAAAACGTAAAAAACTTCCACTCTTCTACAAAAGTCAACCCAAGGCCTGGATGACTGCAGCTTTGTTTACCGAATGGTATGATGAAGTGTTTATTCCTGAAGTGAAAAAGCACCAAAAATCGGTGGGAAAAGAAGGCAGTAAGGTGCTTTTAATTGTTGATAACGCACCCACTCATCCTACAGCAGAACTGTTGGAAAGACAGAATGGGCAGTTTAAAACGACGTTTTTTGCCTCCCAATGTTACAAGTTTGCTGCAACCCATGGACCAGTCTGTTATTGAAACAATGAAGCGCCATTACAGAAGGCAACTGCTGAGAAAACTGCTGATCGAAGGTGCTGAAGATGAAGAATTGGTTTTGGCAAATCATAGCAAAATAAATTTAAAGGACTGCTGTTACATGGTAGCGGAAGCTTGGAGTTTGGTTACGGCAGTGACGCTAAGACGTGCGTGGAATAAACTGAAAGGCCTACCGTCTGAGAAGAACAAAAAAAAAAGAATCTGAAGAAAATGAGAAACAAGAATATGGAGAGGATGATGATGATGATGAAGATGCGTTGTCACTAGAGGAAATAAGAAAAATGATTGTAAAAATTCCTGGTTGTACAGAAGTAAGTGCTGAAGATGTAGGAGAGTGGATGGCTTGTGACACGTCTGACCCTGGTTTTCAAATTCTCAATGACGATGAAATTGTTGTAAGTGTGAGAGAAGATGTTGAAGTGGAAGTGGAAGAAGAACTTTCTGCTGATGTTGAAGTAGACGCTGGACCATCAGCTAGTGAAGCATTTGCCGGCCTCGAGACTGCTTTGAAGTGGATGGAGCGTCAGCCCGAGTGTGACCACTTGCAACTGCTCACCGTCAAGCGAATGCGTGACCTGGCTGCCCGAAAACGGTTGAAGACCGCAAAACAGCTTACATTAACGGAGATGTTTAAAAAACAATGATTTTTATTTCTGAACTTGTACATAAGTACATTTTATTTATATTTAAAACATGTGAAAATTTTATGTTTCTTTCATTTAATTCAATAAAAAAATAGTGCAATATCAAAACGTAGCTTTTATTCTCTCCAATGGCAATTTTTTTAAAAAAAAATCCGATTATCCGAATATTTGATTGTCCGAATGGGTCCCGGTCCCCATTAATTTGGATAATTGGAGTTCTACTGTACATAACTTAGTTCCATTTCTGGTAAAATACGCATTGCGTCCAATTAATTTGTTAATATAAACAATTAACGGAATCGTTAAAAAAACTGCTTATTATTTATTTCACAGCCAAACCTCACTCCAAAATCAGGGCAGGTAGAGAATCAGGACCTAAAAGATATAATAACAATAATAATAATAATAACAACAAAAAATTGTCTATTAGTGGCGAGATATCGGTAGTCACTTCGACCAAATTAATCACTATTTAATTCAGTTCCATGATGCCTTATTTTACGTGGCGGGACTCAGGACATGAGGTCTTCTCTTCCGTCTGACCACGCGAATTTCGCTACACTCCTTTCACCATCTAGCGGAAAAAGAAAGTATCACTTGGGCGATGAAAAAGAGCGATTTAAATTTGGCTCACAGGCTTCTTTTAGGAATGAGGATCTTTTACATGCAGTACATCTACTACATGGGACAGCTGGCTTTACTTCCCCGTCTGAAGGAAAGCGTAGGAAGAATTTTTTCGCCCTTAAAAATCCATATCTTCGATCGGGTAAGAACCCGCAAACGTGGGTATAACAGTCAATACGATACCCGTTCTATTCTCGAATTTCTATTTCTATTTTACAATTCACAATATAACATCAGTGACAATTAAGTATAGAAGTTTTGGAAAACGGCGACATAAATTATAATTGCTTTTATTTCTCATGCACTCATTCGTGCAAACATGTTCAGCCTTGCCGAACTATATTTCTAACCATACGAGTCTACCTAAGTATATTCGTTTACTGAAATAATGGATCTGTAATGGATGTTGCAAGAATAGTACGGTTTGATCAATAATGAATGACCGTATGATAAAATTACATTTATGAAATGAATGGTATAGTTTACAGAATATTTCAATTCACTGCAATACCCATCATACACTCCTATACCACGTAATCAACAAGTAGGCTATTACCATCTCACTCCACTGAAGAACTAACGGGGCTCCAACCGCATATACTTTCTCGCAGTACTTCTCAAATTGCAATTTTCGAAAAATCAGGGACTTCAACGAACAACGAGACCAGCACCATTCTTTTATCTGTGAAAAAATGTTGCAGAAAAAAATTGGAGCGGTTTTTGGGAAAATATGTTTTTATAAACTCCATTAATTTCCAACAAAAATCAGGCCTATGCAAAAATACTTTTTTCAAAAAAATTTACATGACCTTTTTTACGAACTGATTATTTAGAACAGATTTTGTTTAAGCCAAAAATCTATACATTTAATTTTGTAATTTTAAAATATTAACTTTTTGCAATTTTCGAAAATTCAAAGAGTTCGTCGAAAATGAAACCAGCACCATTTTTTTTACTGTCCTTCTTTTAGACTTCTGGGAACCTCTCGAGAATATCTTGGAGATAATTCACTGGACTGTTTGACACGCCCTTGCTCGCCTCAGCAGGAATTATTTGACTCTTCGTACTTCTATTTCCAGAACTCTCATTGATCCCCAAGTAATACACGAAACATGAAAGTCTCCAAGGAGTATTTTACAAAATCGCCAGAATATTTTCAAGTGCTAATAAAGAAATCAGCAATAGTTGCCACAATATTAACATTTCATCGTAACATAACATAATATAATCATAACATATAATCGTTTCACAGTTTTATCAGTTGTGTCATTGGTTAAGTAATATTTCGGATTTTAATGTTAATATAATAATAAATGTTTGATGCAGACCTGAGGGGTTATTCCCTTCGAGCACCAGCACTTCCCGGCGTTATATCTTGTAAATGGTACAAACCTGTCTTCATTCCTTAACGCGTTATATGTAGAGGGGATTTCCGATCCGTTGCAATAACTAGCTCTCGGATTTTAGGATAAATGCCTAATTAGTGCCTTTAGTTGTGGAAAGTAATTGCAGATGTTTACGAATCATGAAAATATAGATTTACTGAAAGCATCTAATAGTGCCTAAATGTCCTAAAAGAGTGGATGATGCCTATTTTAATATATTTTTGCCTAAATCTGCCTTAAAATAATTAATTTTGATGAATTATCATATTTTTAATAACTATTTTTTTAAAAATTTGTTTTACTTAAACTCAAATACTTTCCCGATTTTCTTGAATATTCCCTGATCGAATACGCAATCGACTATGCACCGAAGCCTCTCACACAACACACCGAATATAATGAGTTCTGCAAGTCAATGTTCACGCTCGTGTCCGATCAGCACTTTATTAGGAAATTGCACCCATCCCCGGTGCATTTGCGGTATTGATAGGTTGAGAATAAAAAGTGTGAAAGAATGAAAAATGAAAGTGAAAAAAAAAAATTGCTACTAGTCACTCTAATAAATATAAAAATACTTGACTTCCGTGAAAAATAAAGAAAAGTACCCAATTTAATCATTTTGTGATGAGTTTTAGACCCCAGAAACATAACTTTTCATATATATAATGTTTGTTTTTTTTAATTCCTGGTTTAAGCATGTTGCAAACAAATTTTAAATGCCTAAAACGTCACTTTTTGTGCCTAAAATTCCGCGGTCTAGCAATAACACCGTGTGGGCTGACTTGCGAGGACAAAGAGCGGGAGCTGATCCAGCCGATCATTTTGGAGGGGGCCATCATAGATTTTTGTTAAATAATAAACATATTTGTTATACTGTGTATTATTTTTGTAGTATATATATACAATACACTATTATTTTTAAATAATTACATAATTCGAACATTAATATTTAAATCAGTTTTGCAAAAAGAAAATACGGAAACAAACGATTGATTAATTGATTGTTCGTGATTCCGGGCGCATTAACTACTTAGGTCATAAGTCCCGTAAGTGAAGTGTGTTTTTTCCTCGGGAGGAGGCGGTGATCTTTCCCCGCTGGATGGCGAAATCCGGCGCCCACCTAATGTCGCCTAGCGGGGTCTTCCCCTGAGCAGGTATCTCCCACCAGCGAGGTACCGCCCCAGCCTGGACAAGCTCTATGCTCCCGACCGGTCTCCCGACAAACGTGGTAGTGTGGTGCATGTTAGCGTAAGGGGCGAGGATAGGACAAGGAAGAGGAAAGAAAGTTCGCGCGCGGTCCGTGGCCCGTTTGTTACAGTACTGGAAACAAATGAAAACTCTAGTCCTGAGGGTGGGGAGCATGGCCCCCCTGGATCCGCCAATGGCAGAGAGCATCGTACGCAACGAACGCGCGCGGGGGAAGAGGCGTGGGCCTCGATGACGGCAGCGGTGCTCCGCATTAATACCCAATGCGACCGCTCCTAATGTGAAAATCGATCGCGGAGGCAGGCAGGCGTTCTGGTCCGCTCGCCCGGCTGCCTGTCAGGAGGCTGGCGCAGGGGGTGGGCAGGTCTCCCCCATTAGCTGCGGTTGCCTTCCTCCCCCGCCCCGCCCCGCGCAGCTGTCCCAGGGGCAATTGGTCGGTCGTTAACGGGGCACTTTGTTCTTTCCTCACCTCTTTCCCAGTTCGAAGCGTCTTGAAAGCAAGGTTCGCTCACTTCCATCTTCGTTCCTAATTCACGCGCTGGCAACACGCGAGCGGAGCGGCGCTGCGGCGGCGGCAGCGGTGGAGGCGGTGGTGGCCGTGGAGGCGGCGGTGGCGGTGGAGGCGGCAGTGGAGGCGGCGGTGGCGGCGGCGGCAGCGGTGGCGGTGGCGGTGGAGGCGGTGGAGGCGGCGGTGGCGGCGGCGGCGGTGGCGGCGGCGGCGGTGGCGGCGGCGGCGGTGGAGGCGGTGGTGGCGGTGGAGGCGGCGGTGGCGGTGGAGGCGGCGGTGGAGGCGGCGGTGGCGGTAGCGGTGGAGGCGGTGGTGGCGGTGGAGGCGGCGGTGGCGGTGGAGGCGGCGGTGGCGGTGGAGGCGGCGGTGGCGGTGGTGGAGGCGGCGGCAGCGGTGGCGGTGGAGGCGGTGGAGGCGGCGGTGGCGGCGGCGGTGGAGGCGGCGGTGGTGGTGGAGGCGGCGGTGGCGGTGGAGGCGGCGGTGGCGGCGGCGGCGGTGGCGGCGGCGGCGGTGGAGGCGGCGGTGGCGGTGGAGGCTGTGGTGGCCGTGGAGGCGGCGGTGGCGGCGGCGGTGGCGGCGGTGGAGGCGGTGGTGGAGGTGGAGGCGGCGGTGGCGGTGGCGAGAGAATGTCGCTCTCTGATCGACGTAGAACGGACGACGTGTTGAGCGTGAGCACAAAGGGAATTCGAAATGTAATAGAATATGCCGCATTGCGTTTAAACATTTCACTTGAAATACGGCATTTTTATCTGATTTTTTTTATATTTAACATTTGTGGAGTAAAGTGCGGAGTCCTGAAGGTATAATAACTTTCATTGCGTTGTAGATATATACATTTCTAAGAGCACGGCCATGATGAAATTAACCCTCTGAAAGAAATAGCATTGCAGCATATATAAAAAAAAAGTTAAAATATATTCCCCTCCAGTTTTCATTAGAAAATTCTGTAGAATTATTAATATTTTTAATGATTCCTAATTTCATGTGATATAACTATAAACGTGTTTTAATGAAAAGTATTTTGTTTTTAGTTTAAAGCGTTAGTTGTCATTGAGTTTTGAAATTAAGATAACTTGAAATTAAAATTTAAAATATGAAACCTTAATCCCCAGGATAATTCAAATGATCAACAAAATTATTTCCAAACTATATTCACGTGCCAATGGGCAACCTAAAAAGATCATTGAGACTTTTCCGTGTGTCATTATATTCGTATTATGAATAATAGAAACTGGACCACAAAAAATGAAAGGACAAACTAGCAATTAACACATGGATTGACATCCGGAAGTAAGCAATCGAATCAGCCATCAGTCATCTTTATCAGCTCAGCAGCAGAGCAAAATTTTACTAAGAACAGTGTTGAAAAAAGTTCAAACGCGAAAAAGCGGACTAAAATATGCATTGGCTTAATATTAAGGAACAACTAAAAAATTGCCTTTGAAGATGTATCATCCCCATGGTAAAATAGTTTCTCTAATTTACATTTGGATTTTTCTTCTGTCTCAGAGTGAAGGAGACGAAATTTACAGAAAAAATTGGAAGATATCATTTAGAGGTAACGCCACGTTCCTGGCCCAAAGTGAAATTAAAACAATGAGATTTGTCAATACTAATATTTCAGGCATGATTTACGTACACCGGAAAAGGCAACTCTCGAAGAAAAAATGGTTTCTGTAATTTTTCATTTTTCCATTTCCGCGACGTTATGTGGGTTTGATTTGTAATGCTCGTTTCCTGTAAAGACGAAACTATTTTGTAATAGCCTACGTCGAGAATTGAGGAAGACATCAAAAGTTTCTGAAGAACTAGCGAACATATTGTCTATTTTTTCCGTCGGCTATCGCAAGAAACATCTTTGGAGAATGTATTTTAAGTACTACAATTTCCACATAAAGTTTACTAGCTGTACATAGATACTATGAGCCTCATTCCCGGTGTTGCAAGACTAAGCGCACAAACGAGTTCAGTTGGTCGTCGTGTGGTGCGGCGTGCGCATACAAAATGTACCATTTACTGGGTTCAGTAACAAGGGCTCCGACGCACTTTACCGGCCATCGAGCAGGGCCGCTCCGCCCCCACCGCGTCAATAACCGCGCCTGGGGCAGCGAGCAGTGGCGCAAGCGGCTTCGAGGCCGGCGCACACAACGCGCACTTGCCTTTCCACTGGGACAAAATCCGCACTTTAGATTTATAACCGTAAATATTTTCCATTCCGTTTATTTCGATTTTGAGTATCTACCGCTTAAGCACGGTGGGCTCTCTTTTTCCGGTTTTCCCAGAGCATTTTTAATATTTTTCCTGATAAGATTTCTAACTTCACACTACTTAAAGAAAACATTAGGGCTAACTTACTACTGAATGGTCAGTTCTTTGATTTCGCCACGGTAAAGTACAAATGAACAATATTTTTTTACCAAATAACAACTGAGGAAAAATAACGCTGAACTAATGTTTTTAAGGAATAATAACTAGTTTTATACCCCTCTCAAAAATTAACCTGGTTTCTAACGATTCTTCTACAAATTCCCTGATTTTTCCTGCCTTTTCCAGAGCAATAAAATTCCCTGATTTTTTTTCGGTTTTCCATGTTTTCTAGAAAGTGGCAACCCTGGCAAGAACAGCGAAAACACAAATAGCACAATAAATTTAGCAGAACACTCTGAACACTGAGCACTTTTACCATATTTTACACGCCCGTGTTTCGGCGACCCCTGGATCGAAATATTATCATAGCTGGAAGCCAAGGAAAGAAGAAGAGGAAGGAGAGGCAGGAGAAGAAAGAAGAAAAGAAAAGGATAAAAAGAAACAGGAGAAGAAAAAAGTGGAAAATAAGAAACAGAAGAAGAAAAGAAGAAATATAGGATGAAAGAATGAGAAGAGCTTGAAAGAAAAAATGAGAAGGAGAAAGAGAAGGAGAAAAGACTTTTATGTTAAATGAAGATTTATGATTTAATAGGGGATAGAGTTTTATAATTTTTTATTATGATTTGTTTACTGTGTTTGTGATATGATTTTAACACAGAAAGTAAGAAAATTATTTGCAATAATGACCCGCTCGATTTGACAATTTATCTGGTGCACCAGTAAGATGTCCTGTGGCCTCAATTTGACCGTAGGGGACGGCTGGGGCGGCTCCGCGAGCCAGCGGACGCACATCCCCTGGAGTGAGTCAAGGCAAATCCTGCGCACGGGCCACAGCAGTTCAGTCCCGCAGTCCACACGTGGTCAGCAGTGTAAACAGTACAAAAACAGCCGGCCATTAACAAAAATATTTAAACATGTCACCAAGAGATTGTTCTAGTAATGTAATGTGTGACGATCTACAAAATTGTTGTAATGAAGTGAATAGGTGCGATTTATCAAGGATTTGATTTTGAGGTAAGAAGTGAAAATAATCCTGAAGATAAGAAACTTCCTACAACTTCCTAGGAACTTCCTCAAACAAATATATTTCAGATTTCAAAAACATGAAATCTCTCTTGAACACAAGAAATTGCGTACATACATGATAAATACGGAAAAATATGTAGAAAAATTTACACATTATAAAAATGTGTGTGTAAAATATGTTCTTTACATTAGAATAACGTTGCGATTTTCTTCAATGTACAATAATTAACCACAGTTATTGCCACTCACTCCAAATTTATTCCAAAATAACTATATAACTTTTTTCTCAAATTCAATCTTACTATACTTTCTAAGTACGAATATTTTTTTTCTATATACTTAAAAGTACGAATATTTTGCTCTGGGTGAGCGATTTACAGAACTTCGATACAATATTTCGTAGAGGTTATTGCCCCTCCAGAATTGCGACCTCGCGCACTGTTCCAGCGGAGTCCCTGCCCGCGCGCACACGCCACAGCCCTGCTCAGAGGGCACCAGCCGCACCGACCATCAGGGCCGCACAACCACCCAACCAGTCACTGTAAATCCCGCGGACCTCCCATTAACTTCCACTAAAAGATAAATGTATTTATAAAATAATGATCGGAGAACTTTTTTATCAATATGAATTCTGCCTACTTAATATTACAAAAATATACATATGTACAGAAATATGAAAATCTCGCGAAGCTTATAAACAAAACATATTTTGATTTCAGGCTACAGCTTTTAACATACCTAGTAATGTTATGAGAGCTATTACTGCAAAGGCCAAAAGTTAAAAATTGAAGCGGGGCCGAGATTTTTAATTTGGACGAGGCAGTAATAACACTGTAACATTTCGTGGCGTGTTCAGCATTTTATCGGTCACCATAAACTCTCACGATTTATGCGAAAATTTACATTACTGCGATAGTAAACAAATGAATACTACTGCTGCTGCGGCATTGTAGTACGATATTGGGGGGGGGCGTTTATTGCGATATATCTATTTAAACAATATTCGTATACCATGGTTCGAGAAAGATGGAAGTAAATAATTCTCCTGAATCTAAAGAAATGACTTTCGGCGTGGAAGTTGGCGCGTCGACTTTCAGTAGCGACACCTTCGCAATTCTCAGTAAATATGAGTACCGGAGAAGAGTTTCATTTGGTGGAATGCCAGGAAAATGAGGTTATTTTTACCTAATATACATTTTTCTAATTGTATTATTAATATAACAATTAACAAAAAAATCACAAAAATTAAAATGTGTTACTTTTATTCTGAATTGTTTGAATCGGGTTTGCTTTGTAGATCGCCATGCTTTTTCTTAATTATTAGTCGACATGCGGCAATTATTAGATCGACATCGTTGTTCTTTTATTTACGTTGCTAAGGATGTTAAAACCCATTGCTAAGGGATGTTAAATTTCTTAACATACAGGTAGGTACAAGTGCATTTAGCAAACCTGTAGGGTTGAACGTTAACAATGGTTAAAGATGCATGTGATCGATAAATAGTAATAATGTAGTATTCTTTAATAATTACAAAACAGATTGTGTTATTTCTTAATTTTTACACATTCTTGTTCCTTGATTCTTGTTACTGAGAGAGTTTTCTTCTTTGTAAACTTTTCTAGTTTTATTATTAATTTAACACAGTACAAACAATTTTCTGCGACCCGCCAATTGTTTTTCGCACACCACCCCGACCCATGGATCATTTACATCTAACCCACATTACGTGCGTCTCCGAAACAGAGTTTTTTAAAAAGACAGTAAAAGAATTGAATGTACACCAAATGTAATTGATTTACGAGCGGCGTATTGAGGCGTATTATTTTTAATGTCAACTGCTGCAATATTCGCAAGCCCCACGTCAACTTAATAATCGGCAATACCGTTGACTGGAAGACTGGCGGGGGTGCCAAGAATTTGCCTGAAGTGTGAAACATTCGTGAGTTTGTGGCTCCCGGAACGATTAAGTTCCTACCATTTGAATAAGAGGGATTGTCTTCAACAATATTTTTATAAATTTCATGAGTAGTTATCGATGGCTTAGCATCATCAGATCTGATGCTCAATTAAACTGTGAATAAACACAATAACATTCATTCAAATAGTTTGAATGCCAACAAAACCTTACCAATAAATTTAATTAACGATCAACTACTCCAATTTCAGCTAATGGCACAGCAGCACCTGGGCATGAACAACGGGACATGAACCACGCGCTATTCTTTCAACGCCATTCTATCCCCTCCATCCTTGGGGCCTACGAGTTGATCCACCGTCCGATCAAGGATCGGACCATTCGGACCTACGCGCTGAGGGTTCTCTGACACCTCCCAGCAAATGCAACATAAGAGTACGCGTTGTCTTTATTACTACGTCAGAGCCAACGCCTTATGGTAATGCTTGGAACGTATGCTTTGTTCGTGATTATGGAGATGTAGAATGATGAGCGGTTCGGGGAACTGAAGATCCCCGAGAAAATCTGCCGCAAGCCCACCTTCCCCAGTACAATTTCAAAATGGATCGACCTGGATTTGAACTCCGTTTGCAGCGGTGGACGGCAAGCGACCTGATCGCCACAGCACGCGTCGCCCCTGGCGTTGAAAACTACTATAATACCTCGTCAATACCAGGCTTGTGTATCCTCCTCGGGGGCCTCAATGTGCCCTTCCTGGGGGGCAGGCGGCCGCAGGCGTCTCTGCGCAACCTCCCCAGACGCGCTGGATAATGGGCCATCAGCGGCAATAGCCGACACCAATTACGTGCGGCCGTGGGGAAGCCACGGCGGCCTCCGAAAAGCACCCCTTCATTAATTACTCGAAAACGAGCGTCTCCCCCCCCCCACCCGTCGTCCTGCGAGACGGAAGGCGCACCGACCCGGGCGATCCCCGGGCGAACAATTCGCGGAGGCGACGCTCTCGGCGAACGGAAAGAGCGCGCTCGCGGAATAAAACACTCTCTCCATCTGAATCAGGGAAAAACTACTGATCGACAGTGACTATTCACTGATGGTGTCAGTTATAACCCTGTCACTGACAATCAGTGAATTGAGCTGAACGAATCAGTGAAACTTGGGTCCATTTTTTCAATCAGTGAAACTTCACTGTTTGAATCAGTAAAATCTATGACACTAATTGAACGTGAAAAACTACTGATCAGTGAAAAACTACTGATCGACAGTGACTATTAACTGAAGGTGTCAGTTATAACCCTGCCACTGACAATCAGTGAATTGAGCTGAACGAATCAGTGAAACTTGGGTCCATTTTTTCAATCAGTGAAACTTCACTGTTTGAATCAGTAAAATCTATGACACTAATTGAACGTGAAAAACTACTGATCAGTGAAAAACTACTGATCGACAGTGACTATTAACTGAAGGTGTCAGTTATAACCCTGCCACTGACAATCCGTGAATTGAGCTGAACGAATCAGTGAAACTTGGGTCCATTTTTTGAATCAGTGAAACTTCACTGTTTGAATCAGTGAAATCTGTGACAAACTAATTGAACGTGACGACTGAACGATCAGCGAGCGATGGTGGCGCGGCACTTTTACCACTGACGACCAGTGAAACGCTGGCGGTCATTATGAAAAGGTTCGCATATTCGCTGATTGTCAGCGAAACTACCCATTTCGACTGAAGATATCGCTGACTTCGGCTCTCACTGATTGAATCAGTGACAATTTCACTGATTCAGATTCAGGGAGCATGTCGCAGAAAGTACAAGATGTTTCCCGTCAGGCTGACACATTATAGATGTGCCGTTGACGGCAGACCTTGCCTCTCGACGGGAAGTAAGACCTTTCCTCTCGTGCGTAAAGGAAGCAAGGGGCTTCAGGAAATATTGAGGGTGGCCTTAAAAATATAAACGAAACTACTATTTTTAAACTGGATTTATTTATGATAATAAATATTTTATTAAATCATTAATTTCAAATAGTATTTTTAATAAATGATTTGACAATAAAAAATCTAAACCATATTTTTATAAACCTTTCTATATAACGTACTACCACGTTTTCTATCAGAAAGATTGAATTTAGACAGGGAGACCTTCAAAATTATTATTATTATTATTATTATTATTATTATTATTATGGATGCAATTAAAATATTATTAAATACATTTTAAATATTATTTATGATTAATATTTTTTCTTTGTCGGTTTCAAAAGGCGAGGTTGCAAGGCCCCCAACCTCTAGAGCTACCCCTGAAATGAAACTACCACACCAAATCCCTGTCTTAGTTTCTCGCCGTGGAAGATAAAGTATTTGCTTCACAGCATATATACGTATGTATACATGAGTATACACATACAAACACATGCTATAAATATGATACATTCCGCATCTTCAGAGTATTGACTTCAAAAATAGTATCTACATGTTCGCCTTCGTTTCGAACCATTATATTGCCTTTCTGTTGATAGTGCATTTCTTTGTTTGGAATGATCACAACATCCTCCATTGTTTTCCGAAGCATTCTGAATGGTTCTTTCCCCGCTGAATATTTAGATCCGGCGCCGACCTACATCTCGGCTTGCGGGGTATCCCCAATCAGATATCTACTGCCAACGGGCGGTAAGTTGCGCATGTACGTTGTGTAACTAAAGAGTAAGTACAGGAAAGGAAGAGGAAGGAAAGGTAGGTGGCCCGTTTGTTACGTACTGCTCCGGCATTCTCCTGATGTTGATCGGAGAAATCGCGGAATTCTCCTCCAGACAGCGACTGAATTCAACCCAGCTAACAAGCTAGTACGAGTAACGAAAGTCCTGTCCCCGTCGGGACTCGAACCTAGGACCCCCCCGGTCAGAGGCACTGCAATGACATCAGATGATGCCCTGAGCCACCTCTCCCGGTGACTGTACAGATAGAGCAGGCACTCAAATAGAGGATACAACTGTCACTGTCACGTGCTTAGATGGTGTCGCTGGTGCTTCGATCATGCCCAATAAGAACTAAATTTAGTTTCAGGTACGACTTTCACGTATACTTATAATTGTGCATGTTGCCGCACAAATTTGACGGTCGCACAGCAATAATGCATCCGCGTCCAAAATTAGGGTTGAGAAATGGCGTGAATGAACACAAGAAGCAAGGCCGAGGAATGTCCATTTCTTTTACTAGAAACATCCTTTATTTTCGGTGAGAAGAAGCTCCTATTATGTAATAAAAAACACGTAACACTAATATGGCTTAAATTTTTGCAACCCGACTACCCGTGGTTCTTACTTTGGTAACGCTGTGTAGAGCAAAGAAGCTAAAACTCAAGCACGCACGTGTCGCATGCGGAAATCGAGCTGCTGTTGCGCTCCACACGACACAGAGTTACTCATACAACTCGCAGCTTTATCATGGTAACAAAAGCGGACTTACAAATCAAATGGGCCCTTACGAATATGAGCAAGATAGCACTATTACATCATAAGAAGACCTCGTTCTGACACAAATGTGTAGTATGTATATTTTGTAATGAATTAATACTGAAGAAATACATGTAAGATGTGTGCAATGACAACGTCCATTGTTTACCCTGACGCTCACGTCCTCAGTGCAGCAGCTGCAGACGTACCTTACTGCAGTCGCGGACCCGATACAGCCTACTCTAGAGTTAACTACGCGTCAAGCTGTAATACATTTTATCAGTTTCCTTACAGCATAAATTCTAAAATAGAGACTATTTAGGGTCGTTTGCCCTGTGCTGTCCCCGTTGCATGACGCCCTGCCGCAATGTTTCTTTCCCGTTACACAAAGCAAACCGAAAGTTGGATGATTTCTATTCATGTGGAGCAAAGAGGAGAGTACGAGCCATGCAAGAGCAAGTAGCGGGAAAACCTCGAACATGTCCTTGAGCCTCCTAAATTTATTGCCCCTAGCGTACCCTTCACGGTTTGCTGACAACACGCGCAGAAAACGCACACTTAGCTTTCAAAAGTAAAATGATGATTGAGGCTTGGAACATCGTAAGGAAGTAACAGTAGTTGCCCCCACATAATCGTAAGGAAGAAAGCAAACACACGCTTCAAGAAGTCTACAACTACAGAGTTTGGATGCTGCCGTATCCACCTGGACATTTCAGGCTTTAACAGATGTGGGAGAAAAAAAATCTCTCTTAAGAAGACGCTTCTTAAGAGATTTCTAATCGTACTCTTCTTAAGAGACAAGATCGTACAATACAGAAATAAGTTAACATAAAATTTGTTTCTATTCATACATTTGTGGCACACGTGACAACATTCCTTTCTAGGATTAGAAATCATTTTGGTAATGATTTGGCATGCTGTTACAAATTTTGAAATTTTCGTAACCCAGACCCACAAGTTTCCATATCTTCTGGGACAGTCATGAGGACTTTTAATGGAGCTTTCTTGTTCTCTTGAAGCCGCAGCTGTCCAGTGTCAGCAACGTCCATATGGCACCACATACGAACTCGGAGACATTTGGATCAGTCATCTTAATTGAGCCATATTCACTTTTTCCCATGGCGATACGGGCCAAATCGAGACCTAGCCGGACACACTCCTCGCAGATTCTTGTACGTCAATCATCTGTTTCATCATTCGTCTGTTTCTTCACATTACCATAATTCTTCTCGTGAATATTTTTGTTCTCTGAATCTTTACAATGTTCAACCACAAAATAATTTATCACAGGTAATTTCTGTGCGTTTATTTGGTTTTAAATGTCAATATTTAAATACATGATTTTATTGTCAACAAATATTTCGCCCACAAAACTACCTTCTTTCAATACAAATAATTTTAGCAGTGAGTGAAAATTAGTTTTAACAATCCGTAACGCGAAATGCTTAATGAACATTGAGAATGGGATAGATATCTGATAATGCAGTAACACTACACTAGTCTTCCTCATTAAGGAGTAAACCTGTTAATTAACATGAAAAATACGAAGGTTAGAAATGAGATGGCCTCATAATGAAGACATGCTAAAATGCAATTGAATATCTCATCCATTGTCAAGACCTTGGTTTCTTTCTCTGAACCAGGGATAATTGTGATTCTAGAGCAGGGCTTTCCAACTGGCGGCCCTCAGGCCGCATGCAGTCCAACGGGCCTTTTTGTGCGGCCCGTGACTACTTTGACAAATTTTATTACACAAACCAAATATAATCCAATTGTACCATTCATCTTATTTTTATTTAATAAAATATTAATTTTCTCGTATGTACATTAATCATTAAGTATGTTGAATAAAAGTCCTCTCTAATACACATTTGTTTCAATATAATCTAAGTAGTACGCGTAAAAATCATCTTAAATTACGGCGCGGCCCGCGGCTTAACTACAATTTGATACGTGGCCCATAAGCCCTTCCGAATTGGACAGCACTCGTGTAGAGGTTCTGAAAACAAGGGCCGCGAAATTATTTGGGTGTTCCGCAAAAACAAAATAATGAAGAAAATATGACAACGTAATAAAGGCATATACCATTAAATAATTTAGTACAGTAACGTATTAATGAGTGGACCTAGGACTACACAACTATATAACAATTCGGCCAATTGAAATTATTCTCTCAATTATATTATTTTGCACCCGAGAATTTGAAGTCCTAATGTAGATTAAGTTATGGTTCTACTGTACGAGAGTCTTGCAATAATCTCCATGATGAATAAGTGTGCCGCGAACCAAGAAACGTTTGAGAAAAAAATTCTGTCTAGTGTCTAGTCTAAAAGTTTCAGTCAAAACGCTCGATATCTTCCCTTGGATACTTTCTAAATGAAAGTGTCATTCCGAATTCAAATCATTCAGCACTGCGAATTATTGATCCACTAATGACAGTCCAAGCGACACGCGACGTGCCCATCACTAATGCAGCGCCCTCTTACGCAAGGTGTCGATATGCGACGTTTGTCGCTCGATGAAAAAGTGACCTCCAACGCGTCAAATGGACTTATGGTCGGATGCAATGCATGGTGTCGTCGCCTAACGAATTGTATTCTATTCCAAATATTATATTGGTAATTATTAAAATGAAATGCTTACAACTCAATATTATTTGGTGTACAGAATTAATGCATGTCTATTACATAAACGCCATCTTCCTAACCACGCTGCCAAGTTACACGTTTCCTTAGCAGCAAATTCAACTATCTTTTCCGGAAACTAAAATTACAATAAGATAGAGTTGGAGCCAATGAAAGCAACACAATTTTTAATAAACGAGTGACGGTACAATAGCACGTTTTTTCTCGCATTAGTAATGGCTATGTAATATTATAATACGGTTGTTACAGCCGGCTCCCTGGTAACGAAAATGTTCTTATGTGTAGTAAAACATCTTATGTGTAGTAAATTACTCGTACTTCCTCTAACACGCTGTGTAGTCAGAATCCATGTTTTGATGTGTCCTTGAAAATTCGAATGACACTTAAACGCCTGTGAGTCCATCAACAACAGCTAAACCGTAAGCAGGATTTTCACCAAAATTGGTATTCCCCAATCACTCGTACTGATGCGGCAGCTCCTTGAATTTGAAACTGATATTGTATTTTGAAGAGGTACTTTACGTAACCTCGCGGGTAGCTCTTAGCGAGCTCGCTTTCCACTACGCGGCCCCGGGTTCGATCCCCGGTCGAGGCAAGTCTTTAGTGTCGGTCTTCCTTGCAATGTCCCATTATATGCTTCTGTGTGACGATGAGAAAATTCACTTCTCAGGTTGAGGAGACCGGAATTTGGCGTGGGGATGTCTACGTGTTAACCACACGTGCACCCTTAACCCATAGCCACGAGGCAGACTCGACGGCGGTGGGCCTGAGCCCGTTCACGGACTGTCGCTCCAAGTGCATACATACTTTACAAAAGGCTCCTGGGACATTTTAAATGTTTCAAAAAAAGGGTCTAAACTTTTTAAATTTTGTCTTCGGGCAGAGCAAGAACGCTTAGGAGAATCGTGCAGGTCTCATTTTCGTTAAAACCGCTGATTTTTCGAAAATTGCAAAAATTCACATTTTTTTAGCGTCTTCCTACAACTACAATTATGAGGATAAATTATTTTTCTAAATGAATGTGTCCAATAGAAATAGACCTTCAAATGAGGTCACATTCAATTTATCTAAAATACCAGTAATTTGCGTGAAACAGGCAATTTTAAAATTTTAAACAATTATTTTCTCAAAATTGGTTCCAAATTCTTTCTTTCGTTTTATTATTTAAATTAAATTAAAGAACGGTAAGAAAGTGATTTGAAAATCCCGCGCTTCGTTTGACCGCAGTTCGCAAATTGGCAACACTGTGGTTGGAAATTCTTAGGAGTATTTGTCATTGTGGCCGGTCGTGTTGATTGAATGATGAAGCGCGTAGTATGTAGTATTTCTTATGAAAAGAAATATATTTAAGGAAGGAAATAGATTTAATTTAGAACTAACAAATACACTTATTTTACTTTAAGAGCTTTTCGATCGCTGATTATGGTATTCAAACTTTGGATGTTCACTTCGATGTAATCAAGGGAAGCCTGTGTGACATTATGCTTGCTTTTCTGTATACTGTGCTGCATACATTGTAACATATAAATATATGTTTGTTTCATTTGTAAACGTAAGAAATGACTACTTTTCCTGACTATCGAAAATGCAGATATGATCCTCAAGCGCTTCGCTTGATTTGGACTTTTTCAAATTATAACTGAGGTCTTAGAAGGGCAACATTACAATAATTCGTAACTGCTTAAACTAATGCGAGAAAGAATATGGCGTTGTAGTTTACTCTAATAGAGTAACGTGTTCTTAATAAAATTCCATAGAATTCATTTTCAATAAAACTTCTGACATTTTGATAATTATTTCTCTTTGACGCGTAGGGATCGTTTACAAAACAACTAGCGAGGTGCCTAGTGAATTAGTTCGGTGCCTTCAGAACCTTTGTGTCTGGATTCGAATCCGAGTCCGGACAATGTTCAATTAGTATAATGTTCTGGTTCAATTAGTATTATAATACGAGATACGTACCCCCTACAAATATTGTCCCGTTGTAGCACTACTATCCATTCTTTCAAGGTCTTATTTTATCGGAATCGATCGCTGTAAATTACGTTGTACAGAGGACCAGAGTAGCGACTGTTTCCTTTCTTTCCATTTTATGGATTATTTCCATTTTCATTTTATCGCATTTAACGATGAGAAAGGAATGATTAGATAGAATGTTCAAATGGACAAAATGATAGCGTGAGACCTCTAGTGAAAACATCGCTTAACCTTCGTCACCGAGTTGTTCACGTTCGAAACTCGGAGCCACCGAGACCAGAGAAGAGGATTATAATACTAACCCACCTTTTTCTCATTACGTAATCGCCGCAGTAGCTCGTCAAGACTTGGATAAGGATTTAGCACAATAACATTGCCATTTTCTTGTTTGATTTTTTTCTTCTTCTGTGGGGCTCATGCGAACGAAGCCGACTGCCGAACGCCGGCGCCAGGCGGAAGTGGGGTCCTGGCTTTCAAGCGCGCCGGAAGTCACGGAAGGAGCGAGGTGCCTCTTCCGGCAGGCCCCGCCTCTCTCCCCCCACCCCTATCGCCCGTTCCCTTGTTTCCGACCATTAGGGAACTTCGCGATAATTTCGATATTAGTAATATAGGAGAGTGCATATATACTTTGTTATATTACCACTAACGGTATAGATCGAAACTGCTGCTTCTTTAATATTGATATTGTAACTGTGGAATCGGTTATCACATCAACTGATCAGGGATTGTTATAACTGCGCCAATTTCTTTCTTCCATTAACAGGGACTTTAAGTTTGTTTTATTTATTTTGGTCAAAAAACAGTAAAAACTGTATATGACGTGTGGGGAAAGAGATTATCTGCGCACAGGTTAGTTTGCAATATTGTCACAGAAAAGCACTGTTGCTTTCCAGTACTTATAAGTGAGTAATAGTATATGTTTATGGAAATTAATCAAAGCGATTGTATGTTATTAACAAAATATCTTGAAGAGTCCATGAATCTTATGTAAAAGTGACGTTGTGAACACCTAATGTAGCAAATAACATTAAATGTTATTTGCCATATTGAATATAGTAAACTTTAGTACCAGTGGAGAAATGGCTCTGAAAGGAGCGAATACGTTTGGGAAGCCCAGAATGAAAAAGTCGCAGTTGCAATTCAAAATGTTACCCCAAAATGAACTTTTTTTTAACAAAAAAATTACAAAATTTCTTTGAAGTATACGTGCAGTGTGACTAGTTAGCTTGCCCATTATTACAACCAAAATACGAAATAAGTGAACGAAGAAAAGAGATCTGTAACTAATGGAAAAAAATTAATGAAGAATTAATTTTGAATAATTAATGAAACCATTTCTGAAAATGAATATTACCCTTTGTGAGTGGTTGTGCATAATAGAAACTTCAACTTCAAAACTATTGTTTCTCCTATGTGGGTAGGAGAATACAACTGATTTTATGGAATCACATAAAAGACCGGCCTAAGCACAAAGAAGTTTTGTGCACAAAGTTATGAAGTTTTTCCTTCAAACTCCGTGTTTCTTTGGCTACCCAAACTTTTCCGGAAGTATTTCGAGGTGAAAAACGTGAACTTTTCTCACTAATAACAATATAAACAAAACAAAATCTTCTACCTTACCTTTCGCCCTTCCCCCCTCTTATGGCTCCCCGTCGACTGCACTATTTAGGTTTAGTTCAGAGACATTTGCACGCTCTCAGTTGTTGTTGTTGTTGTTTTTGTCTAGCACCGGGAGAGGTAGTCAGGAAAAAGCTTCTGTTCCGCCACCCCTCTCCTCCACCCGCGCGCGCGCGTCTTGTGTTTGGCGCAGTTGGCGCGGGGCCAGCGGCGCGCGGTATGTCAGTCGGCGCGGCGCGGCCGCGGCGGGATTTCCATCCTTCACCCAGTGCCCCGCCCCCGCCTCCGCCTCCGCCCGGAAGCGACGGCGCGGATGTCGGCGCACCACAGGTCCCATCTCCGGCGCTTGAGCCCGGCGCGGCGGCCCGGCCCAAACCTCGCCCAGCGCGGATCCCGGGCGCGGAGCCGGCTCCCAGCATTCCGTTATCTGCTTGTCTCGCTCTATCATGTGAAGTAATACGGGAACGAGGCGTCATTTCCGCCGGATATAACATAATATAGTATCACATAAGAACTCAGATAACGCGCTCAAACATGCGTGTTTATTTCTGCACGGTTGTAATCATAATATACAAACATGTAAGTTTCGTAACCTAAGACGAATGAAAATGCACATTAATGAGCTGGTTTGAACCAGAGATAGTAATGCCAGTAAGTACCCGAGGAGGAAGATAGAGCCAAAACCAAAAGTAACATTTGTTTTATTTTTATTAAATTTAAAAAAGTTTAGAATAAACACTTGTAGGCCTAAAGATGATTAAAAAATTGTATAAAGTGCTTTCAAAGTGGGTGTATTTCTGTTCGAGAGAAGCTATTCGTAGTTACGATATTTGAACCAAACTACACATAAAATTACAATATTAAATTGACGAAATTTGTAGGAGTTCAGAATCCTAAGGAACCGTGAATCACACACATTACGCAATGACGAAAATACCGATCAACCAGGCATTAATAGAAATATTTTAAGCTCACTGAGCTCAGAAAAAAAAAGACATTCGTTAGGTACAAATCGAGTTAATATACATTTTAGATCTTCTCCAGGCAACGTTTAGAGTTGAAAATATATTCTTCGAATCAGAACTAATAATACTGATAATTACTACTGAAAAACAAAACAACTGAGTGTTCTTTAATAATACTATTTTTATTCCATTGCGCAAAATCCTCAGCTTGAGATTATTTTTTGTTCGTGTCATATGGAAAAGTGTTTTACTCTTCCGTAAAGCACAAGAGAACTAGGTACCAGAAAAAAAGAGTGCACTGTAAACCAGCGAAGGCGTATAACATTCACAAACTACCATCAATGAATGTGAAAGCTATTCGACGAAAGCCTCTCGACTCGGACAGAGAACAACACAATACTGTAAGACAAAAGTAGGGGATCTTTTCCACTAAGTTTTAAAGAAGATGAAGAACTGATGTTTCGTATCAAAATAGATGCAGAAAATGAAGGGAATAACTACAAATGTGACCTGAAATACGTTTTCATCCTAGGGGTCATATGTCTCATATTACCATTTCCTTAAGAATTCTTCACGTTATCCCGGGGACGAAGTTTAATCCAAACGTTTGGAACTATTCTTGAGAAAATTTTGAAAATATTGTTAAGGCTTTATGTACAGTATCCTCAAAAACTAAAATATAGGTTTTAAATTCGCAGGGCCTCGGGTTCCGTTTCAGAGCAATCCTGGAATATCAATTTTGGAGAAAATCGGCTTAAGCACTACATTTGACCACAGACAGACGGACGGACGGACGTTTTGCAGTCAATCAGTTTTTCGGTATCAAGGATTTACAAAAAATGGACTCTTATACACAACGTGTTGAAAGCGATTTACTACATATAGGAACACGATTTATCTGCTTCTTCGTTAGCCGGGAGTGGCATTAAGAGTTTTACTGTCGAAAAATCGCCGTCTTTTTCCCGCAGCATTACAATACTTTCTCTACACTGCATAACCACCGAGAAAGTACAAAGTGTCATAACTCTGGAACACATTTACGGAGTGTTGGAATGGAGATTGCCCCTATATCTTTCCCTGAAATACCTTTTGTATCCGCCCTCTACGATTGATGTTTCCAGACGAGTCAACTCATATGGTCATTAGTCCTGTTAGTACAGTGAATGTTTTTCATATCGGGGTGGCGATGTTTCTCCTCCTCTGGATAGTGAGATCCATTACCAACCTTCACGCCGACTTGCTGGGGGAGGCGGACTTTTCCCTATACATATTTCCCCCGTCGGGGCACCGCCCCAGTCGGGACCATTTGACGTGTCTCCCGGCATGTGTGGCATTGCAGTACATGTACGTGTGTGTGTACGTTGGACGGTTGTAGGACGGTAGACGATAGGACAAGGAAGAGAAAGGAAAGATCGTGCACGGACTTTGGCCCGTTTGTTAGGGTACTGCTCCGACAATCGCCCGATACTGATAGGAGAAACTACGGAAAACAATCGATCAAACCAGCTGTTCGCTAGAATTGACCTATACTGCGACTTTCGTAACTTTGTCCCTGACAGGAATCAGCTGTTTCGCTGCCATCCAATCAGGAGCTTATACTTCGCGACAATAACGTCACTACGGTGACGTTCAAGCTCCCGATTGGATGAAACCGTGAACAGCTGATTTCTGTCAGGGACAAAGTTACGAAAATCGCAGTGTAGCTACAGAGCTAGTTCCGAAAATCCGCCACCGCGGGGCTCGAAACCTCGGACCTCCCGTCCAGTGGCTACAGAGCCAGCGGCACTGGCGGTTGTGAGCTCCACGCAGCCGGCGATCCGCCTCCGGCTTGCGGGCACGCAGCGCCCAAGGTCCGCAGCACGCGCGCGACGCGTGACGCTACCCAGACCCCAGTGCACGCGGCGGCCCAGGAATGCTGCGCCACGCCACGCCACGCTTTCGCCTTCTTCCTCGCCTCCGGGGAGACCCACCCCGCCGCCGCGGCGGCGGGACACTCCGCAAAGCAACGCTGCCACCAAAATACACTGCGTTACTGTTCTTAAAACGTCACAAGGAGCGATGAACAAAAATAATAATTTAATGCGGAAAAGAACGTCACATGTTTACATAATACAAAGGAAACTGCCGTTTGCGCGAATGATTTTTTTTTTCGTGGATTTTGTGATTGACATGCAGGCCTCTTAAAGTTCGAAACAAACATAGGATTTCATGACCGAAAAATTACAAGGTATATAATAGTGGTTCTATAAAGTTACTAACAGATAAAGTTGGGAATACAAAACAATAAAGCAATCTAATTTCAACGCCAATTCATTTAACCTCCCAACAGAATTTGCCAATTTAAAAGGAAATTGGTTTATTCATAAGAGCGATGCCGGTTGCGTCGCTTAAATAAGCCTGTATCAAGGTCACTCCGAATTAGTCGCATACATATTTTTTTTTTAAATTTCAGGCAACAAATTAATTTTGTCCTCGACTGCTCGAAGAACTTCTCATATGGTGTTGAGTAGTTGCCCTTCAAGTGGTCTTGATCTTCCTCACATGAAGTCCTACTGCGTTCATTGAGAATTTCAAGAGATCGTGAGCCGAGTATTTGTTAATTCTTTTATCATTACTCTCATGGCTGCATATTTGTAGAAGTCACACTTCACCAAGGACGCAGCCAAAAGCTTGTAGATCTAGCGACAAGCAAAGAACACAAAATGTAAATAACATGATACAAGTCGCGATACGGATTATGTTTTGTAAGAGGGAATCTGGGCGTTATCTACTCCGCATCTCGGAGCATACAAGCGTGCCGCGTACGCAGCACGTTCTCAGCTTCGCCAATCGCAGAGCGGCGCAAAGTTTACATTCCGGAGCCAAGGGGGAGGGAGACGGGGGCTTTCGGAGGCTTAGTGCTTTGCACAGGCGGAGGCGGGGGCGCAGGCGAGGGCAGAGGTGAGGGCGGGGCGGAGGTGGGGACGGAGGCGGGGGCGAAGGCGGGAGCGGGGGTGGAAGCGGGGGCAGAAGTGGGAAGGAGGCAGGGGCAGAAATGGGAAGGAGGCGGGGGCAGAGGTGGGGAGGAGACGGAAACGTAGGCGGGGGCGGAGGTGTGGGCGGGGGCGTGGGCGGAGGCGGGGGCAGAGGTGGGGAGGAGACGGGAGCGAAGGCGGGGACGGAGGCGGGAGCGGAGGCAGGGCGGGGGCAGGGTTGGGGGCAGGGGCGGAAGCAGGGGCCGAGGCAGGGGCGGAGGCAGGGGCGGGGGCAGGGGCGGAGGCAGGGGCAGAGGCAGGGGCGGCGCAGGCAGAGGCGGGAACGGGGGCGGTGGCGGGGGCAGAGGTGGGAAGGAGGCAGGGGCAGAAATGGGAAGGAGGCGGGGGCAGAGGTGGGGAGGAGACGGGAGCGTAGGCGGGGGCGGAGGCGGTGGCGATGGCGGAGGCGGGGGCAGAGGTGGGGAGGAGACGGGAGCGAAGGCGGGGCGGAGGCGGGGGCGGAGGCGGGGGCGGAGGCGGGGGCGGAGGCGGGGGCGGAGGCGGGGGCGGAGGCGGGGGCGGAGGCGGGGGCGGAGGCGGTGGCGGTGGCAGGGGCGGAGGCAGGGGCGAGGCGGGAACGGGGGCGGTGGCGGGGGCAGAGGTGGGAAGGAGGCAGGGGCAGAAATGGGAAGGAGGCGGGGGCAGAGGTGGGGAGGAGACAGGAGCGTAGGCGGTGGCGGAAGCGGGGGCAGAGGTGGGGAGGAGACGGGAGCGAAGGCGGGGGCGGAGGCGGGGGCGGAGGCGGGGGCGGAGGCGGGGGCGGAGGCGGGGGCGGGGGCGGAGGCGGGGGCGGGGGCGGAGGCGGGGGCGGAGGCGGGGGCGGGGGCGGAGGCGGGGGCGGAGGCGGGGGCGGAGGCAGGGGCGGAGGCAGGGGCGGAGGCAGGGGCGCGGCGGGAACGGGGGCGGTGGCGGGGGCAGAGGTGGGAAGGAGGCGGGGGCAGAGGTGGGGGAGGAGACGGGAGCGTAGGCGGGGACGGAGGCGGGAGCGGAGGTAGGGGCGGGGACGGAGGCGGGAGCGGAGGTTGGGGCGGGGACGGAGGCGGGGGCTGAGGCGAGGGCGGAGGCGTTGGCGGAGGCAGGGGCGTTGGCGAGGCGTGAGCGGAAGACGGAGGCAGGGGCGGAGGCAGGGCGGGGAGGGAACGGTGGCGGTGGCGGGGGGGCAGGCAGTCGGAGGTGTCGCTGCTCCGCGACGCCCGCTATCGACCGGCGCGCCTTCGGCCCGGGGATCGCGAGATGCGTGCGGCGCGGCGCGGCGCATGGCCCTGCGGCTCAGCGCAAACGCGACCGCCTTCAGAAGTCATCCTCAGAGGCGGCGTGGAGGGGGATGGAAAACAATTACAAGGGGAACAACATGGAAATAAGGCCACGGGAACCGAAGATGGGAAGTAGTTTAGAAAGATGACAACGGGAGAATACGAAAGAAGAATGCGACAAATAGCAACATTATAAATAATAACTAGCTTATTATTATTATTATTATTATTATTATTATTATTATTATTGAATTGCTACAACTCTTCGAGGGAAAATATCTCAACGATATTTCTCAGCCGTGATAATTTTGACATACATATTTTGCAAATCTGGATCATTTGTAACAGGTGGCTAGCCCGATGACTTACAGAGCAAATCACCACTAAAGAACAAGCAACTAAATACGTTTGCTGGCAACGATATTTTATCCGTCACTGAAGAGCACTTTTACATCTTGTAATACGTATGCTACATCGTTAATCACTTAGTGTTCACCACAGTGTTTACTTTTTTTCCGAAGAAAGCATTCTGAAAATTTTTGCGGCTGGAAAAATATACCGACTACCCTGGAATTATTTACTGTCTAATATATCTTCAATTATAATCACTGTACCATTAATTTTTCATACAATTCTAGTATACTAACCACTATATCACGAAGCCATCTCATAAATATGTGAAAAAATGAGAGTGATAAAGAAGATAGGAGTCAAAAGGCAAAAAAAGAGAGATAACAAGCAGAGAATAACTCCGGATGTAAACAATAACAAAAATGAAAACCCAGATCAATAAGATGTAAATGGAAAATCGATATAAGACGAAGGTAAACCGACGGCAGGTTAAAAATACGCAGAAAAAAATACACAAAAAGTGATCACGGGAAATAAAGGGACGCTTATGGAACGGAAGAAAGACGGCGGCGCAGATGTGGGCACCACAGGCCCTCTCGCACGCTCTCGTTGGCGCGAACGCCGCAGCCGCCGCGGCACGCACCTGGCCGTCCCCTGCCACGCGCACGCAAGATGAACAGGCCTCCGGGCGGGCAGCGACTCCCTCTCGCGTGGCGCGGCTGGGTTGCTTCTAGCAGATAGAATCACGGCCTACGACTGGAAACAGACGCTTGTTGTGTGTCTTTGGAGGCAACACAGGAGGGGGGAAAACGTTTGGAGCGTAGGGGAGGTCCATGTAGTGCCAAATTTAAAACACCCAAGACATCGGTGCAAGTCGGGGGAGGCCAATGCGCACGTTTTTTGAGTTCAGGCGTTAACAACAAATTAAAATCGTGCAATTGTTTCCTACTTCTACGTACCTATCTCCTATTTACGATGTAGTAAGCATTGACAATACGATGGAAAAAGAAAAGAATCGATAAAGTTCTCCGTTGTTAATCCTACTAATGCAGATAACAGCAAACTACTTGTAAAAGCACTAAATACTCTTCCTTCGAATATAATGAAGTTTAAAAAATTGCTTAATTACACTTAAATCATTTCTGTTAATACAGGGACTTTGTTGTTACAACACTACCTGTTGCCTGACCCTGTATCTCCCATTCTGCAATTATCACTTCCCGTTTGTAATGTTCTGTATATTTTTAACCTCCTCAAAGTTTACCTTCGTCTTACAACGACCTATTTATATCTTATTGATTTCGGTCTTCCTTTGTTACTACTTATATCTGGATTTTTTTCTAATTTTATTTTCTTTATTTTCTTTTCACTTCAGTCTTCTTTATCATACTCACTTTTCCCACTAATTCACCAGAAGGTTTGTATGGTATAGTGATTAGAATATAATTTTATGTATAGAGGAAAAGACTTCTATACATAGAGGAAAGTACCTAAACCCGGGTTCCCATTTTGTTTTCACGTATTTTTAAATCCAATTTTCTGTACAATTAAATCAAAATATTTGCAATGCATACCTTACTTAGTTATACATGTTGTACATTACTTAAAATTATTGGCGAATTAGTTTAAGAATAAATTAATTTTTTCGAAAATATTACATTTTGTGGATTTCAAGAAAGGTTTCCTAATGTCGCCCCCCCCGCAAACGAAGTAGACATGGGTAAAATTAAATTTAAAAAACTCAAAATAGAATGAACTCCTAGTATAACCATAATAGAATGAAATACTAGTATAACATCTTATATACAAGAAAGTGTCTTGTATGTCTTGCACATTATGTATGTATACAAGAACAAAAAAAGTCACACATAAAATCGTCTTTTTCGACCCCGCACATTCTACATGAGCCCAGAGTGAACACGTTAGATAGTGTATATAACCTACAGTTTTCCATAGCTCTTTGAAAATTTTACCCTGAAAAACATGCACTCTCCTTCTTCTCCTGGGAGGGAAAATATCCCTGGTAGAACTTCCAATTCGGAAGAGCCGGAGGGCATGTGCAATTCCTCGCCGGAGGTGGTATCTTACTTTTGCTTTTGTTTAACGTTAGACTTTTGTTATATATATTCGACTCCTCTATGATTAAATTCGGAAATTGACTCTTGACCTCTTTCTTCTTCCTGCCATCTCGAACTGAGGCTTCAGAGCAGACTCTTGCTTTTTATTAGACACCTAGCGTATAAGGAGTGCCAAATATCTTAATGATTTTTATTTACAAGACGAAAAATTGGGGGCTCGCTTTAGGAATATTTGGGAGGGCCCGGGTTAGGAATCACCGTGTTTATATTCCAAACGCTAATAACATTTTTACAAGGCGAGTAAAATAAATTATATTCCTGTATGTCAATAGCTTGTAACATCCCTTTAAAATAAGGTAGTAGTTAGAAGACTTACTGATGAAGTAGCGATATCAGGCGGTTGAGAATAAGCACTTGAAAAAAACTTTGCTTTTGATTGTTCGCACTAATGACTGGCTCTCCGGCAACAAGTGAAGATGAAGGCACGACCTATAGGCTCGACATTGGTCTTGCAAAGAACTACTATTTCAGCACTTTTCCAATAGGCATTAGCTCTCTACAGAGCTGCAAATCAAGGGGCCCGCATTAGGAACAGAACCTGGGTTTGGATACTTTACACTAATTATATAAATTCGTATGCAAACGAAATAACATTAGTGGGAATGCGCTGCATATTGAAACTTTGCCTCCTGTTAGTGTTATTACACAACAATTAATCAGATTTTTAGAAAATTGCATGCCATTTAAAGATCTAAAACTTAGGGAAATGAAAACATCCACGATACAAGAATCAATATAGTTTGAAAATGACTTGGAAAGTTGGGACATATCTTAAAACTTCGAGCAGCAACGACCCATGCCGAAAATTAGATATGTGTGGGATGTAGCTGTAGTTTATTAGTAGTTATATACAATCACTATATGGAAAAACACACAAAACATTGTCTCAAATCGTTCAGTACAAAGACTCGAAGACTAACGAAATTAAGGAAATGACATTCAAGAACAATACAATCACAATTCTCCGACAACCCAGAGTTCCACAACTTTCTGAAAATGTAATGAAAATGTTTCCAATTTACCAAGATATGTCCAAGTATGTTGTAGTGAACTATGGCAAAGAAATCCGGATTTTCACTTTAACTTACATAACTAGTGGTGCTCTAACAGCACTACCTTTCTTGCACTTAGTAAAGATTAGATTACGTAACATTATTATACCGCAATTTGTGTTCATATCAACACCTCTCAGTCGGCAATGGCAACAATGGGCACATGCGGCAATAGGTGCATATTTTTCATATCATTTCTTGCCGAAAACGCAATTCTTGCCTTAAATGGAACTGTTTTTCAGTTTTCATTGTTGTGGATTTTATGGGAGAACTTAAAGGGCGCTGTTTCTTCCCTTGGGAAGAGGAGAAAGAAAGGAATCTTAAAGTAAATGTATTGATAGTATAAGAAAATGGGGTGAATTCCAAATATGTGCTGAATCGCTGTCTTTTGCACAGGAACTACGTTCTCTGTCGCTTCCATTCCGGGAGTTTCTTGCGTTGTAGTTTTTCACTGTTGTTCATTGAAATAGCACACAATTTACGAACATTTCTATTTATAATAGATGCACAACAATGTAAAACCGATCAGTCTGTGTATTCAACACAAAGCATCCAACAGGTTATCTCAAATACGGCGTATTTTAGTTTGATCCCGTGTCTGAAGTTCGCTATCTCAAGACACATGTTCAAACTGAGTTATAACTTTTCCCCATTTTAAGTTATCTCCATGTCTACATCCGTCATCTGACACTGCTGTTTTGGAAGCCCTACAACTCCGCAACTTTGCTCCGTAGTAATTCAGATCGGTACAAAATCAATGGGATGCAGCTGCACACCAGACGCGCATTCTAAAGCCTGCATATTTATGAAAGCACGCCTCGCCAATACGATTAATTTGTTTTGAAGGAAATGAAACCACTGAGCGAATGCAAGGAGCATAAAGTGCACACGCGCAGACGTACCGTCCATTAATATCCCTCCGTCGTTCGTTTCCTCTTGTGTCACGCGTTTGAGAGAGAGAGAAAAAAAAGACAGAAAGAAAGAAAAAAAAAGCATGCGTGCGCGCGCACGGTATGGGGCGGCGGGTGGCGTGAGGCAGCGTGCGAGGACGAAGCCGTGACAGGGCGGAGAGCGTGCGATCGGGACCGATCGAAGCCGCCTTTTTCACACCCCGCCCTCGCTTCCCGCCACTGGCGCCCTGCCCCCCGCCCGTCAATTACCCGAGCGCCGCCCCCGCCTCTGTGCGCTCGTTATTCCTTGGAGAGCGCGCGTCCGCGCACAAACAATTGAATAATGGTGCCCTTTCTAGCAGATATGGAATTACGTTCATACGATTAGATGTGTTTCACCAACAACTCATACAAACCTAATACGTTTTTTTCAAAACTTGTTAATAATGATGGATTGTCCATGCAAGGATGATAGCTCGTAATGTGAGAATCAGTGAAAGATCGTACATGATTAAGTGAATTGAATAGCATTAAGCGATTTGTCTTCCGCTTTTGTGGTTATGAAAGAAAATACCGAATACATCTAACAGAAGCCAATATTATGATACCTGAACTTTTCCTAACACTCCCCTTCAAATGAAAGTTGTGTAGCCTAGTAGTATCAGGCGAGTTGTCAGCAGAATGAAAACAGTTGGTAGGTAAGGGCCCCTTATCGCGAATTAACTCGGAAGTAAATGGTTGACATCTGGTTTTCTTTGCATACACAGTATGGAATTTGATTTATTTTAATGCAATGTGAAGTTCTCCAGGTCCATTTTGAATATCTTCACGCCATTTTTCCACAAATTATTTTTGTTTGACATAAATAAGAGATATTAAATACATATCTCTTAAAATGCAATGTTTCATGGGTCCAAATAGAGGTATCAATAAATGCAATATTCCGAACTTTAATCGCTACCAGATGACACACAATGACTCCTAGCACGTATCATTAAAGGTTTTTAGTCCGTGATATCTATTGCCTCACGAAGACTGCGTGATTCAACTTAGACACGCAACGCGCAATATAAAATCGTTTCGAAATTGGATACTCAATGATAGTTCTTGTAATTCTATTAATACCAAACACCTTGAGATTATACTATATATATCACTTCAAATCTATCATAAGTATTTGAACTGAACTCTTAAGGTAATTTTCTTTTTATGTGCATTACGCTCGTGGGCGAAAGAACTCGCACGCACCTACTTTTATATCAATTAGTTATTTTTCCAAACACGTGGTTAAGAGGCCGTTAATTTAATTACTTCATTTTCCATTGCCAAAGCTTTATGTATTACACATTAATTCTTAGAAAGCTAATTAATTTCATCAGAAATCAGCCCATTTGCAGTAATTCGTGATCCCTAAAGGAATGTGAAAACGTGTCTCGCAGAAGAGAATCCTAAACAAACATTGCCAAAGTACTAGAAAGATCGCTGCTTAATTTTCAAACCCAAAAGGAAACGCTCTAGAAGTTGCATCACAATATTAATTGGCAATACGGATAAGTTGAAGAAAATTATCTTGGGACATAAGGGTTTTTAACATTTTTAAGAGGTACCTGAAGAAGTTACTTACATACGAGTACATACATTCGAAAAGGAGTAAGAAAAAACAATATTAAAGAAAGAATGTGGCAATTAAAGTTGATGGCCATTATCCACCAGCATATTTATCAATGCTACATGAAACCAAGTGCAGAAATGACTATGATAAGTAAGAAGATCCACACCTACGATATTTCGAATTACAAACCACTAATGTCTGCCTAGATGCAAGACTGCAAAAATAATTTAATTAGTGAATGATCTCATCAGGCATCTAAAAAAATATGAACACTATGTGAGCAATTCCTATCTCACGCCATAAAGAAAGTGTACTCCAATTCGCAGAAGAGGTTTACCGCGAAGGTGTAGGGGACGTAAATACTGCACAAGTTTGGCACACTGCTAATGCTCGTATGTTAATTTTCTGTGCGGGTGACAACCTTCCCCCTGAGGGCTGGGTTTTCAGTGTTGGTCCAATTTAGTTTCAGTAATTTCGGGCGCTTTGTGAATTGAATAATGGCGAAATGCGAATCAGAAGATACGAAAGCGATGTGCAAACCATATGTTGCCCGATCAAATCATCGATCGACTAGAGCGGTAACTCGGTGAATGTGAATTATAAATTTACTTGATATCGTATTTACATTGTGTGTCAACAATGGTATCATTCGATGCTGATAGAACTGATGTACATGAAGAATCTTTCGCAGAATTTGTACCCTCCGCAAATGTGTTTCTCTGAACGCAGAAATTGATTGTTATCCACAGTAGCACAACCCAGTGAACGAGGAATCCCGGCATGAAAAGACCGAATGGGCCGAATAAGTCTGTTATCGTCATTGAGAGAAATCACCATCATTTACGCCCGAACGCCTCAAATGTAATTTCAACTATGCAAATGTAACTTTTAGAAGTGTGAATCCGGAAGAGCAGGTCTTGGACCTGTGCTTCGCTAAACATACATTTTCCTCTAAATTTACAACTGAATATTATTATTATGGACTACTAGTACCACGATCTTTATTACACTAAAGTGATTATTTCTTTTTCCCGGCAGCTGCTGTGATCATTAGTCCCCGTAAGTATGGTGCAGGTTTTTATCACGGGAGGTGGAGATGGACTTCCATCACAGACGTGTGAGATCTGGTACCGACCTACATGTCTGCTTTCCCCATCCCGGTTTCTCGCACCAGCGGAGCGCCGCCCCAATCGGGCCAAGCTCCAAGCTCCCGACTGGTCTCCCAACAAGTGTGGAAGTGTAGGTGAGTCACTGAAGAGAGAGGATAGGACAAGGAAAGGGGGGGGGGAAAGCGCGCGGTCCGGGGCCCGTTTGTTAGGGGTACTGTCCCCGGCATTCACCTGGTGTTGATCAGAGAAAACACAGGAAACTACCGATCAGAGCAGCCGGCTACTAGAATTCTCCTCCAGACAGCGGCTGAATTCGACATAGCTGTAGAGCTAGTTTGTAAATCCTTCCATTGTCCGACCTCGGATTTAGCGGTCAGAGTCACTGCAGAGACACCAGTTCATACCCTGGATCGCCTCAGCCGGTATTACAATAAAGCACTGGCAAAATTAGGGCTGCTCAAAGGAAAGAATTGGGGCGAGACCGCGCCGCGTGCTACTCGCTGGAACCAATCGCGCTGAACAGTTTCCCTTCCTTGGGGGTGACTCAACAAGCAGCGGGCCGCAGCGGGCTCCCGTGTGTCTTCGCGTGAGCTCGTCGCAAGGGGGTGGTGGTAAAGAGATATTCATGTAAGAACAAGCAATTTTGACAGCTAGTGCTGGCAACATAACCGAAGGTTCTGTGGTCGTTGAGTCCTTGATCCCATTGAACTCTCCTTCCTCGATTCGTTCGTTTGCAGTTGGCTAACTTGTAAATGGTTTCGACGCTTCCTTTTGTGATGTCCTCGTCCGACGAAAATATAGTGCGCCTAGTGAGAAATAATTGAAATTAGGAAGTGCAGTGCTTATGTGCTCTTCTGTAAAAATTTATTTTTTTATACACATTATTTGGAATTTACTTTTTGCGTGATAAGCATTATGTTTATTTTAAAACCGAGTCTTGAATGTAAGGTGCGTACTGGTGGACGTGTTTCTGAACAGCTGCCGCGGCGGAAGGATACTTCTCTGAATTACATGTGATGTTCACTTGTTCAGCGAACTGTCACTTTTGCTTGTTCTTACGTGAATTCTCCTATACGCTGCGCGGCGACGAGGCTCGCCAGGAAAAATGGCTGGGGACTCGCACGTTAGCGCGAGGGCGTGATAAAACGAGAAAGGTAATATGCTCGTATTGCTCATACTCAGCGTGCTCGCTTTCCACGCACAAGAGGCGCAGATCGATTCCCAGCAAAGGTACGCAAAAATTGGAGTTTACGTAATGCAAGTTGCATGTCACAGTCTTTCAGGCTGGGACAGGCTGTTCAAAATACCGTTCTTGGTAGATAACGGTATTTGTTTTACCATAGATGTTACTCAAGGGGCCGGTAGGCGCTTCAGCACTGCCTGAATGAGGAAAGCAATGGTAAACCACCTCACTTTTTCCAGCTATATAGTAAGCTTTATTAGTGTCTCTTTCCAGTAGCTTTTTGGGGACGCCAAGCGCCGTTTGGGGTCAGGACTATAAGTACGCAGAAAATATTGCGCATCTTCATGCATTATGATTTCAGTGCCCGAATCTATGTGACTTACCTGGGATGGTGAGCGTATACATAATAATGTATTCGAAGATAATGGAACACTTATGATAGAATAAGAAGTAGGGGAAAAGTGAAGAATCACAAAACAAGCGTGTTATGTGAATCCTAACATATAGTTACTGTTTTTACGAACTGATATGCGAGCTCTTTCACAAACGTCCGATTGAGAAACTTTAACACATGTTGCTATGGTTAAAAATGTTCATCCTTGTTCATAGTTTCGAATAAAACATCCAGGCATTATTGATTGGTCTTGATTTTATATTTCTGTAGACTCCTTTCTTCACGCAACCAAATCTTCTCTTTAGACCAGATGAATATTCCTCCAAAACTCCCATAAAATGTGCGTTCTTTCAAAATAATATTTTCCTAAACGAGCTAGAACTTGCACAGTTTTGCAGGTTTCGCTAATGTGTTTATTTCATTTCTCTCAACACGACGCGAAATGTGAGTTTACCTCCAACACTAGGACACACTGCCCATTTCTCAAAATAATTACCAGCTACGAGTTTATGCGAATTCACCGCGACCCTGCTGTGGATCCTACGTTGACGTGCTTTGCTCACTTTGAGGAAAGCTAATGGAATGCGGGGCCTTATCCTGTCTGGCGTCATAACAGTTGCCTTAGCGGAAATTAGGCGTGCATTTTAGTGTGTCGAAATGCACTTAGGAAATAGTTGCGGGCGCGTGCTGAAGGGACGCGTCGCAAGACAAGGCTATATTTGGGCGACGTGGAAACAGCCGGACGTGCGCTGCCATGGGGACAAGTTGGTGAACCCTGTGCGCTGCCATGGAGGCAAGTTTGGGAACCCCGGGGAGATTCTGGCCAGCAGGGTGAACGAAGGTATAAAAGACGACTCGGACGGAAACACTTTCTTCTTCTGTTCTGGGGCTCGTCCGTAGAATCGTCGGGGAGGTGCGGCTCAAGGCACGCCGATGTGCTGGCTACGGAGGCAAGGGGAGGAAGCCGGTGCGCATGCGTCGTGACGTGAGGCAAGCGGTCGTGGTGACCGGTAAAGTTCCTTCTAGTAACGGTCGGTGAGAAAACCACTGTAAATTTGTAAATAGCAATTTGAGGTGTCGGTGCACATTAAGAATAAAAATTCAAATTTTACAACCGTTCACGTCTGGGTTTTTTCTGTTATGGCCCCGTCAATGACGCCACACCTGGAACCCCGGCGCCCAGCTGGAAAGCACACGCTCTGACCGGGAGGTCCTAGGGTTCGAGTTCCGCCGATGGCAGGATTTTCGACACTACATTTTCAGCTAGGTGAATGAAATCGCTATCTGGAGGAGAATTCTACCGGCCATCTCCTCTGATCGGTAGTTTTATGTTTTTTCCGAACAGCACCAAGATTGCCGAAGCTGTACCCTAACAAATGGGCCATGGAAATAGCGAGATCTTGCCTTTCCCTATCCTCACCCTTACACACACTCTTACAGACACTGTACTATTACGTATGTCGAGAGAACAGTCTCAGAGCTTGTCCCGGCTGAGGCGGTGTCACGCTATTGGGAGATACCTGGTTAATGGAAAATCCTAGCAAGCTAACGTAGGTCGGCACCGCATCTCGTCAACTTGCAGGCGAAGATCACCGCTCCTCTTGCGAGAAAGTATGCACTACACTTACGGGGTTAAAGACCTTAACAGTTGACGCGCCTGGAATCACTAATGAACGAATGAATGAATGAATGAAAAACACCCGCGCTAGTACTGATGGCCACGCCAAAAGCCTTGCCTGTTAGAAAAAGGCAGTGTCAGTATCGTATAGGATGTTCGTTATTTCGGCAAAATTCCGAAAGATCCACGCATAATGCTGTTGTAGGCACAAACCTTCACAAGACAAGTCTCAATGAGCGCGTGGCACACAAAAATGAGTTCCCACTGAACAAAGACGAACAATTGAGAGGGTAGAGGGAGCGGTCAGACAATGAGCCGAAAATACTTGTACGCAGTAAACCCGGATGGACAAAATTGGGTATCTGTGGTCGCATGGGCGTAGCCAGGTTTTTCATTAGGGGGGGGCAAACAACATTAATACGAAAATATATCAATTATATATCAATACGATATATAATTTATGTAATTCGATATATAATATTAAAAATATATCAATTCGATATCGATATAGATGTACACTCGTACATCTATTGATGTAACATCGACTTGCCATAGATGTATACTTCGTATTGAGTTGCCTTAGGAATATCATTTAAGGACAATATTAATAAACTATGAAGACATTTTTTTAAAAAAAATTATATATTCAATTACACTAGTTTATTAATGATATAAAGAAAATACACATTATAAAATATATTGGAAGACTATATAAAACAACTAACGAACTGTCAAACTAAAACAAGTTTGCGTGGATTTTTTGCAAATCTCTCAAATATTTCTTTGAGATATTTCTCTTCTTTTCCTATTACGAATTCCCTATGTACACTCATTAAACATAAACCGTTTAGTCGATTTTCTGTCATTGTTGATCTTAACCAAGACTTTACTCTGCGTAAAGTACTGAATGATCGCTCTACAGTACAAGTGGTGCACGGTAGAGCAAGAGAAATGAGTAGCGCTTTTTTTGTTTCGGGATAAAAAATGTCGGCCTCTTTAACTAAATCTGCCATTTTAATATCTTGTAATTGTTCTTCACTCAAATTTCTTTTGCTCCACGTGGAATACCATAATTCAGTTTCGGAATTCAATCGTTGTAAATTGTAGAATAATTCAAATTCTTTAGATTTTTTTTCGAAATCATCAATTGTCATCTTCATCATATTTTGAGGATGAAGAATCAACAATGAAAACGCAGCTGAATGATCTTCTGAAAAACGACGTTCCAAAGATGATACGAGAGAATCTAAATAAGGAATTATTAAAGATCTTCTCCAGTATTCTTCTTTATTGGATGCTGGAGGATTTGAACGATGCTTTTGTTTATCGACAATTCTAGGTAGTAATAGTTCCAGTCCACATTTTTCGGCTATGCTCTTTGCATTTTCCATGAGTACTCTTGTAATCTGCTCAGGATCATTACGATGACTTTTTATTACTCCAAGAATTCTTCGGATATGCTCTGAACATTGCAACAAGTCCAAAGCTTTGGACTGCAGAGCATTCACCACCGGTTCCAATATCGCAGAATATTTTGCAATTAAAGCCACAGCAACAACAAACTTACCTGTAGTTGTAGTTGCATGAAGTTGGAATGCCGTTTTCCTAGTTTGATTGTTTCCTATGAGTGATAATTTTTGCAGAGCTGATATTATATCAGTAAAATGATTGTTAAAAACAGAAATACTTTTGTACTTTTGAGACCAACGAGTTTCGCAAAACATAGGAATATTCGGGATATAGTTTCGTCTTAATACAGACTCTCGAAAAAATGCAATAATGTCTTTGACTGTAGAGATAGTATTTCGTATTTCTGGTACATTATTCAAGTCATTAACTACAAGATTTAATTTGTGCGATGCACAATGAAAAAACTTAGCTTGTTTATACTTTTTTTGTAATATGCTTTGTACTCCGTTTTCATTGCCAGCCATAGCTGCACATCCATCATAACCTTGACCTACACATTTTTCCGGATCAAGTCCTTCCTTTTCCAAAAATGTGTCTATTGCTGTTGCAATTGTATGAGCATCGAGAGCTTTAAGTTCAACGAAGCCAACAAATTCTTCCCGAATTTTCATCTGTTTTTCATCAAAAAATCTTAAACCAATTGACAATTGCTCTTTCCCCGATATATCAGCTGTCTCATCCGCTAGTACACTAAATGCGTATGCTTTTTTTGCGTCTTCTATTATATCATCTTTAATGACAGCCCCGCACAAACTAATAATTTCATTTTGTATTTGAGGAGACATATATGTTGCATTTTTTTTAGCGTTAGATTCATCAAAATGTTGCTTCAAGTATTTATCACCAGCTTCAATTCGAAATTTAATTAAATCCTGAAACACACCTCCAGTTTGAACTTTTCCTCTTAAAGGCAGATCATGGGTCCCACAAAATAAAATTGTGGAGATTATCGATTTTAAAATCTTACTATTTTCTTCTATAATTTTTTGTGGCCGTGTAATAGTTGCACATCAACTGGAGCATTAGCAGTAAAATCTCTGGCCGCAGTAACTGCAGTTTTGTGCCAATGATTAGAAGAATGTTTTTTACAATCTTCATGTAAATTTTTATAGCGTGTAAAAGGCTTTATCATAAATGATCCAAGAATACCTTTAACTGAACCAATGGGTGGAGGAAAGAGGACACAAAATTTACAAAGACCGCCTTTGAGTGCTTTCGAATATACAAGCCAGGGTGAATATGTTTGTATCCAAGCATGCTTAAATTTTCTTTCGGAGGGTTTTACATCTTTACTAAAATCATAACTCATGGGTGGAATCCAACAAGATTTTAGAAGTGTAATTTTTTCTTCTGGTGTCATTTGAGAAGAACGTCCAATCCATAAACCCAAATCATTTTCGAGAGGATCATCCATGTGAGGTTCAATTGATTCATTAGGCAGATAAGTGGATGAAGGTCCTGGTTGAGGTTCTGTACAATTAAGTGTTGATGTACATATAGCTTTATTTTCGTCACTTTCATTTTCGGTTTCATTTTTATCCTCTGGTTTTCTTTTTTGATTTCCTATAAATATATAAAATATTCGACATTAGAAATTTGTACAGAAAGATCAAATAGCAATTTTTAAATGTCCTTAATAATTACAACAAAAATATAACTAGTATAGGCAGAATCCAACAAGATTTCAGAAACATACTTTTCTCTTTTGGTGTCATGTGAAAAGATCGTCCAATCTGTAGACCTAAATCATTTGGAGAGGATCATCAATGTGAGGTTCAAGTGATTCATCATTACTTAGATAAGAGGATGAAGGTCCTGGTTGAGGTTCTGTACGATTAAGTGTTGATACAAATTTTGCTTTCTTTTCGTCACTTTCATTTTTGGATTCATTTCTTTCCTCTAGTTTTCTTTTTTGATTACCTATAAATATATAAAATATTCTACATTAAAAATGTCTACAGGAAAACAGATTTTTATGCTCTTAATAACTGCTATTCTAGATTTAGAAATACTTAAAATTACTTATACTTTGTGTTTAGATATCACAATACTTACTGATCAAAAATTTTCTTATGTCCATAACAAACTTTTATCTATATTAAGAAGAATATAGCAGAATGTTCAAGCGTAACTCCAACACTAAAAAGTAAACCCTAGACGGGAACTTCTAAAACAGAATATTCCAGAGAAATTAAAATTACGAAAATAATATTATTATATTAATATAATACAATTATATTAGTATATTCTTTCAAAATATTTTTACAAAAAATTACGCTTTTATAAAAATATGAATGTATTATATGACATAATGTTTCATTTTCTCAGATTAAAACAAGGTTTTGCTGTAACTTAATGTATAAATATAATGTGCACAATGATTAACTGGTTTTTGTAACAAAAAAATTGATTTAGATTGATTTTAGATTTATTTCTAAATATTGATTTAGGTAATTATAACAAATTAATCACATTTTTTTCGAAAGAATTTTTTCTACGAAACAACAAAAAAGTTATTAGCAGTTTTCTTTTTATGAATTATTTATTTGTCTAAATTTAGGAAATTTAATTCAAAAGAAATAAAAATATTAACAGGTATTTGGTCCAATTAAAATTACAATAATGTCCTCAATCCATACACATAGCAATTCATACCATTTCATAAGCTCATTCTATTTTATGAAATGTGCAACAGAAAATTCAAGACAGATTTTGCATTTGTTTCATAATCGTCGTTCTTCATGAATCATGCTTATCTAAGAGTTGTTTTTGGTAGTCATGGAAAAATCATTGATTATTATAAATATTATTTTTTATGTCTCGTAAAAGAAAATTATTTTCTGAAATACTATTAACGTTTATTCTAGAAGGATAGTTCATAATGTAATGTTTTACTCACCGTGGAGCGTATGTAATATTTCAAAAAGCACTTTATATGTACTGCTGTTGACTCTCAATTAAACACAATAATTAAACAATCCGTATTTTCATACGTAAGGTATATCAATTTATGTCACGTTCACTTGTTTCAGACGATCGGGACTAAACTAAGAAACTAACACAATTATTGCAATAGGACGGTGATCGGTGTTGATTTAATCTTATCTCAAAATCTGTAGAATTCAAAAACATTGTACATTTTGAGCGAGTGTGATTCATGCTGGGCTGAATGGCTGATAAAATTGAATACGAAAACTCCAACGCTTCATTTTTACCTAATAACTTAAAAATAAATTAAGATTAATTAAAAATGATTACATTTTTAGTTAGATATTTTTTCTTTACTGTATATATATTAAAATTCTATCATATAACATATTTTACTTAAGTAAACCAAATCTTTTTCTTCATATATAAATATAATAAAATCATACAATTTTTGATTGATGTTTTATACAAATTTTATAAATTTCTGAAGTTTTAGGGGGGGGCAACTGCCCCCCCCTGCCCCCCCCTGGCTACGCCCATGTGTGGTCGTCTTCCAAACAGAATTCATCACGAGAAGCGGAGACTTGGACGGGCAAAAACCAGAAGGGCAACCAGACGGTCGCTGAATTGAGAACACGGCACGTCGTCAACCGAATGGACAAAACTGAGCGTCTGCCACGGCCTTCCGGACATGGTTCAACACAAGACACGCAAACCCGCACAGGACATTTACCGTAAAACCATCCGGTGTCCCCTGGGTACACGAGCGGCATTCCAGAGGTTCCGTCCCAGAGAAGTTTTGGGCGTGACGGACGAGAGAGAGGGAAAGTGAGAGAGAGAGAGGGAAAGAGAGAGAGGGAAAGAGAGAGAGGGAAAAGAGAGAGGGAAATAGAGAGGGAAATAAAGAGGGAAAGAGAGAGGGAATGAGAGAGGGAGAGAAGGGGAGGGAGGGAGAGAAGGGGAGAGAGGAGGAGGGAGGGAGAGAAGGGGAGGGAAAGAGAGAGGGATAGAGAGAGGGAAAGGGAGAGGGAAAGAGAGAGGGAAAGAGAGAGGGAAAGAGAGAGGGAAAGAGAGAGGGGGAGGGAGGGAGAGAAGGGGTGGGAGGGAGGGAGGGAGAGAGAGGACGGGGGCGTCCGTCACGGGCGCGTCGCCGGCAGATGGCGCGGGGCGGAGCGCCGCCGTCGATCGATGTCCCGCCGCCGCCGCCGCCGGCTCCCACGGGGCTCGAGCGCGGACGCACGCCGCGCCGTCCCGGCAAACAGCACGGCCCGCGAGCGCACGCTCCGTCCAAATCACACAGACTCATCACTCACACGACTCATTAACTGATTGTTTATTTTGTGCACGAGAGCGCATCAACTGCCCTGGCCATTAGACCTGTAGGTAAATACTGCGATTTTTCCGGCTTTGCCCCTCAAGGTCTGTCTTCACGATGGAATATATCAGGGTATTTCGCGACGTTCCCAGTCGTGCCGCCAGACGCCGCATGATCGTGATCGTAGCAAGCAGTGCTTGCGATCGCGCGACTTCTAGCGGCATGACGGAGAAAGACGCGAAATACCGTGTGATATTCCATCGTGGCTTAGAGGGGCAGAGGTTAGGGGTAGGGGCTTGAGGGGCAGAGTCAGAAAAATCGCAGTATATACCTACGGTCTAATGGCCAGGGTAGTTGATGCGCTCTCGTGCACAAAATAAATAATTAATGAGTCGTTTGAGTGGTGAGTCTGTATGATTTTGACGGTACGTGTGCTCGCTGTGTGTCATAACCCTAGAGGTGGCGTTATTCTTCCCCCGCTGGTTGGCGACATCCTCCACCGATCTACTCCTCGGCTTTTGGAGTTTTCTCCCTTCGGCTATTTCCGACAGAGGGGCTCCGGCTATGCTCTATGCTCCCACTGATCTCACGACATGCGTGATGAGTAGACACCGGATTTTTATGTAATTACATATTTTTTTCTTTTTCTATTCACCGCTCTCAAAATTGTAATCTTGGCGAATCATCGCTCTCCTAACACAAAATCCAATTTTTTCGTTACATATTTCTACATATTTAGTACTTTATTATATATTTTACATATGTTGCTGTTTTCACAATATATTTTTCTTATTCTGTCAATTTTCTTCAATTTTATTACATTTTTTTAATAAAAGAAGGCCTTTTTAAAAAATCAGCATGTTTTCCTACATTTTTGGTGAAATGTAGGTGTCAAAAGTATCACTGACAGCCCGTTTTGTGACCTGTAACATTAATTTCCGAGAAAAATATGCGATCGCCGACGTGTAACACTTCGATGAAAATGTTTTCATGCTGCAGTGTATGTTTGCTGGACGTAGATATCGCCAGTTTGTGCGATGGCTTCTATTGGGAATAGTCTGGCTACCAAACTACAGTCCTGGATTACAATAGATGAAGCTTTTACCTCTGACGAGGAAGTTGTATGACGCAAAGTGTGCATCAACTTGTGCTCTCTAAAATGTTTTTAAAACGTTGTATTAATTTTAAAATTCATTTAGAACATTTTTTTCCGAAATCTAATTTTGTGCTATGTAAATGATTGTTTAAGTAGAGAATTTAATATTACATATTATATCCGATTTTACATATTTATTACATGTTTTTACTAATTTCATTACATATTTATGTACATATTTTGATGTTTAATACTACATATTTTTCCGGTCTCTAGTGATGATATGATAGTCCAGTGTATTACGTGAATGTGTGTGTAAGGCGAAAGGAGGGGATTCGGATTGGACGGAAACATCGGGCGCGGTCCGTGTGATAAGAAGATATTGCTCCGTATTCGCCTGGTACTGATCGGAGATACCATAGAAAACTACCGACCAGAGCAGCCGGTCTCTAGAATTCCCTTTCAGACAGCGTCTGAATTCGACCTAGCTAGCTAGTGACGAAAATCCACCGCCGTCGGGAACCCTGTAGGACCCGCCGGTCAGACACCTCGCTCTCTGGCAACACTGTTGCCCTGAGCCAAGTATGAGATGGCAGGTCTAAAATTCATTCACTTCTGTAAATATGTTACGAAAGCATTTTTTCAAAGTAACTTCAGCTGAACTGTCCCCAGTCACGGTTCGAGATGCTAGTCCCAGGAAGTTTCTATCGGACCGGCGCATCGCCAGAAGTGTCGGTATGTTTGACGCTGAGAAATGCTTTAAGACAACTTTGTAGAACAAGGTATATTTCATAACACGACAAATCCCCTGCCCCGTGTAATTCCTGTCGTGTAATTGACAATGAAAATACATTTCAGGTAGTTAGAACCAGAAAACCCTAAACATATTGAGCGCTGACATTAATTACTAGGGAGCCAGTTTTATGCCCTAAAAATGTTGAAACATGCATTTTAAAATATGCATTTATGATCTAAAAATTCTCAAATATGCAGATTAATATGCATTTATGACCTAAAAATTCTTAAATATGCGCTTTAATATGCAATTAACATTAACAATATTTAAATTTCTGCATAAAACTTTATCGATAATATTTAGGAGAAGCATGCTTGCAATGAAACAAAATATTTTTGTGCAAACAATATAACTTAACTTACTTCTCGGGAGAAATCATTGAAGTAAATATGCACTTGAGTAAAGTACCTATATTGTAGGCCTTCTTTCACTTTTTTCTGCCTAGTTTAAAAAATATATCAAGAAATATCCTACATTTCCACAAGTATTTTAGCATCTATGAAAAAAAATTGTGACATGCGTTGCTAATAATAAACGCTCACAAATAAATTCTATGAAAACACGAAACATTTTCTCTCTTTTAACGAAATACGCAAAATATGTTCTCATAATTACACGAATATGCCCCAACAGGAACTAGTGGTGCTACAGAATGGCACAGACTTTCCCGTATTAGTTTTCTATTTCCTTGGGTCTTCGCTAGCTATTCGGAATTGATACAAACTCTTTCTTGCCAGCTGTCATCTATCACCGCCAAAAGCACATTTTTTTGTCATTTTCTTAATTTTTCGGTTTCCTATTCGTAGAACGGAAACATTAATTTTAGAATATTAAAGAATATAAAAACCTAGTCATAAATGGCAATTTTCTTTTCAAAATTATGTGCCGTTTAAGAGAAAATGGCGTTTTAGCGCTACTAAAAAAGCGAAATTTGAAGCTCATTTTCAGAGAAAATGCTTGAGTTTCCAAAATACTTTATTTGAAGCACTTACACTCACAAATGTAAAAATCTTTACAAATTGCTGGTAATGTGCATATTAAAGAAGTGAGAGATTTAAAAAAAAATACTTTATATAGTTTTTGAAAAAACAAAAAAATAATTCAAAATAAACTTTACGTCATATTAAAGAGTGTAATTAGCACTATCAGTTACAGAAGTGCCAAGAAAAAATTTGTAGCCATATATGAGAGAATGGGGTTTGAGCGTTTCTGAAAATGCGGAAATTTGAGCTACTTTTCACAGAAAACGGCTGTGTTTTCGATAAACTTTACTTGACATTATTTAAAGCACATGTACTCTTAAATATAATAATGTGAAAAAATCGCCGCTAATGTAAATATTATCGACGTGAGAAACATGTGAAAAAATTTACATTTTTGTAATTTTTGAAGAAAAAAAAACAACCTATAGAGCAATATGGCTTTTATGTCATCTGATAGAGTAAATTTAGCCCTATCCCTACCAAAAGTTTAAAGAAAAAATTTGGAGCCGTTTTTGAGAAAATCTTGCTTTTGTAATTTCTTAAAATTGCACATATTGCGCGCAATATTGCACGAAAACTACTAAAATTTTGAAAAACATTTACTGGATCTTTATGAAAGAACTCAATATGCAGAACAAATTTTATTTGAAGAAAACATCTCTATCTTCAATTTTGTAGTTGGAGAAAGACGCCGAAAAAATTCAAACTTTCACAATTTTCGAAAATTCAGAGTTATCCGTGAAAATCGGACCTATGCCATGTTAATAAGTGTATTTTACTCTATTCTTACAAGAAATTTAAAGAAAACATTTGGAGCCGTTTTTGAAAAAAAATTGAAAATCCCCGGGAGGCTTCACATAAAGTACAATTTTGAAGAATCTTTTTCAAAATCTCAAAGCTTCGACTAGAATCAGATCGACCGAGGAATATCCATTTTGGAAGAAATCGTACGTATGGTTTAGGCGCTAGCAGTGTTCACAGACGGACGTTTTCCTTTCAATTGGTTTTTCGGTATCGAGGACCTAGAAAACAGGGTTTCTGACTACACCATGTGTTAGGGGATTTTTTTCTTAATTTAGCAACTGGTTTTATTCACTTTTTCGTTTTCACGGCCCGGCAATTAATTTTTTTCCGCCGAAAATTGGCCATTTTTTCGCGCAGCATTACATAACTTTCCCTATACTACGTATATCACTCCGTGTATACGTACGTATACGGGAAAGTAAAAATCGACGAAATATGCATACAAATGCACTAACAAATTAATCTACAAAGCATCCAATTATAACCAAATGTCAAGAAATGTCTCTTAGCTATGCCTTGAAGCAATGGAGAAAAATTTGCAAAATCATAGAAATCCGCTCCCTGTTAATTACTACTAAGATGGCGCAGATGGATACTGATTTTTCGGGAGCTTCTGAAAGTCCTTGCTATATGACCGAAAAGACATCAGTAAAAAAAATTTGCTTTTGAGATAAAAGATCGCCTGACATTCGTCTGCTTACACAGCGACCGCGACAAGAGCCGACCTGTTGTGCGGTCGGCGTTGGGCGAGAGCAATCCCTCGGCGCAGAGCGGACGGAGCGAGCGGAGGGCAGACGTCAAGGCGCTTGCTGACGCGAGGGATCCCCAGACGTTTAATAACGCTTGAAGGAGAACTGCCAGTCGCGGAGGCTTACGGACCTCACTCTCACTGACAATGAGTTTAGCTCCTTGATCCCATCTCTACGAATACCAAACAAATTCCACCAACTTCCCAATTTCATTGGGAACATTCGGCAACAGGCTTTTCGTGCAAATAGGACTATGAGCTGCAAGGAAATTGCAGAATGTTCGAACAAATAAAAATTCCTCGATATCCTCATAAAAATTAAAATGTAAATTATTCAGCAAAAAGTCGCTCACGTTTTTACATATTTCTACACGTTCGTTTGGAAAGAGACAAGAAACAAGATACCCAGTGCCCGTTTTATTATACACACAAAACTGAGATCTGAAAAAACGAAAGTGATGGAATTGCACAAACATTCGTAGAAAGGTATTTTCATAAAGAATTTATTCAACTTAAATGCTTCATACAAAATTGACTTAATTGTTGAGGCGAAAGAACAACCTCATCTAGTTGTTGAATGAAATAATAGGAAAATGAAAAATTATGACAGTTTAAGTACACTCATGCACTGACGAGATTACTAATAAGATAAATAGAAATAAAAGTATTTGTGCAATACAAACAAATACAAGTACTTTAATTACTGAGTTTCTACATGAATGAATAACTAAATTCATTACCGGCATTAAATATTAAGCAGTGATTTTGCAATTATAAAAGTCCTAAATTTGGGGAAATGAGAAAAAGAAATTTTGAAATTTTTCTGATCTATGTTTACTCTTTCGCAATCAACGTCCGACAAGCAACAATCTTTCATAAACATGTTATTTAGTTTCGTTTCTTTGCTTCTTCTCCTTGTTTTTTTTCTTCTGAAAACAAACAAACAACCTTTCATCAAAGAAATGCGTTCAGTGGGACAAATATTGTCCGACACGACCGATGTTTTCGCGGAGGATAAATTAAGGACGAGATGGTAATGAAACCGGGTACTTCTGAGACGAAATATTCAACCAGGTAAAACCCTTTGGTCTTCGAAGAGCACAAATGATTGCTCAAGTTACAAAGCAGAAGAGCGGGATTTAACGACTAAAAATAACGCACGAGTTAAGGGTTTCATACAAAAACACTACTTCTACTACCTATTGAAGGGGTTGCAACAAGGCTGCAGAAAAACCGTAGCTTCAGTAGCAACGTTGGTTCCCCTGAGATCCAATTAAATAAATTGAGGCATCCACAGGCGCGCATGCAATCCGCAACAAACGTCACGCAGCAACACACGTTGCCATCCGTAACTCCAAACCGCCTACCGTGCACAACTCGAAAATCCAAAGCCCTGAAAACTCGGTTATCGGGCACCCAAGGGACAATATTACACCCTACCAAACATAACGCAATGTTAATTTATAATCTACAAAATGTGAAATGTCTGAACCTTTTTTACCTCATTTAAAGCTCTATCTAAGCCTTTCTGGGTACCTCCACTCCGTAACGCGGCTGGCCAGAAATATGCACTATTTCTAAATCTTTGTAAAATTAAATTGACTATTTTATACTGCACGCAATCATCCCACGCACAGGTACTACACGCACAGGTCTGTCTTTCTGATGTTAATAAACGCTTAGCAATATCAGAATATTACGTATTCAGATCTGACCTATTGTATGACATAAAGCACATCCCGGGTCTGGCCGTTCGTGTTTAGGAACTAGTAAAAAGCTGTTTTCAAAACATTTGAGGTCTCCAATGGGAGGGTCCTCGCAATTTTGAATCATTCTTTCTAAGCTTGCTAGGTTAGAAAGTTTTATTCACTCTTGTAAAGCGTCGCCTCACTGTTTAAGAAAACGTACAATGCAAAAAAGCAAATAAATAAAAAAAACAACAAAAAAAACAACAACGATCTACAAAGTGCAGAATGTTCGCAAGGATCGTACTAGTAATATTATTTCTTTTTACGGATTCATCGAATAGGCATACGAGATTGTAGTAGTTCGCGGTCAGTGTTTTTCAGTTATGCGTCCCTTGTTCGTTTTATTTTCCCTTATCCCTTTAATCAAGGGTTCAGTACTGTTAAAATCCGGAGTTCCCAGACGGTCACCCATCCAAGAACCACATAAACTCGAACTTGCTTAACCTCGGTGACCAAACGGAACCTCGTTAAACAGTTCGTCTCCCGACGACGCTGGCCTTTCAATTCCGTATATTTTGAGAGAAGCGTGACCCCGACCTCCTGGCAGGCGCCCTCGCGAGGTCGCTCCACGAGGAGCGCGAACAGAGTGCCCGGACGGGAAGCAATGAGGATACAGACGCGCGTATTTCCGCTCTCGGCGATCCCCGCGCGGCGCGAGCGGAGGCCGAAGCAAAGCGAAGCGGCGCGGCAGCCAAAAGCAACGGCCAGAAATAAACGCCAACGGCCGTCCCCTTTAGTGCGCCGCCCTCCGTTTTACAAAGTACCGCTCTCGTATAGAGCTTACGTCACGGGCGGCGTTCACCCATAATTCTCGCGAAAGGGAAATGCGCGCTGAAAGCTCTTGAAAACGAAGAACTATTTTAAAATGTCGGCCACACTCATCCCTTCTGTCTCCGTGGTTTGGTCATCAGAACACCAAAACCCACAACCGCAAACATTATAAAATAAATAATACGTTAGAAAGTCTGGAAAACATATTTTGATACTTAAAAGATAAAAAAAACACGAATCATGAAACTTTTTTGAAACTCTCAAAATTAGGAATTTAACGATGCGTCACGTTTTTGAAAGGTTTGAACACAGCATCATGGAGTACATGGCTTCTATTAACCACCGTTGTTTTGTTTTGGTGAAAACGATCCTCGAAACCATCACGACTCCGATGGTTGTGAGGGGGAAATGCTGACGGAATTGAAGGGCTTGGGGCACTAACAAGATATGCCACACCGGCCTCAGGAAGTGTCCCACTATGCGAAAATGTTTATTTCTCAAATTATCGCCCTTCCAATTCATGAACTTTGAACCAACCTCTTCCTCTTTCTAAACCTATAGTGCAAATCGATGTAATAAATAATAACAAATCGCAGGCGTCTTGTTGTGGTTGGCATGTTCTCTCTTTTTACTCCTCCAAATCTATCAGCTGAAGAAACGCATTTTCGAGGACAATAACATTTCGTGTCTTTGCGGGTCTTAGATCAACACTCTCAGAATCGAAACTTTTATCCCAGGAAAACATTAAAAAAACATAAATTATATTTATGATAGTTGATAATAATATAATGAAAACGGTTAAATCTTGCCTTTTTTTCCATAGTGCCAACAATATTTTGGAAAAGTTCTAATCAAATATAACATTTTTAGTGTTGGCAGCAGAATTCAAAATCATTATGAAATTGTGTAAAACTACGGCAATTCTTCTTTGATTTTATGATTTTAATCTCATTCCTGTCTTTATGCTTAAAAAAATATTATAAGCAAGTTCAAAACCCTTACTACCTTACGGTAACTACTGTAATTCACAAGTTATAGTTCAATTGTATTTATCTTTCTGAATTTTCAAATATCCTAAATTTCCTTTACCATGAGATCCAGATTAAGCTAACGGAACTCAAGGAAAGTTGCTTCTAAGCTCAGAAGGACTGTTTTCAAACTTTTGTTGAGAGAAATAACAATCTCTATTCTCGTACATGTTACTTGAAGGACTCCCTCCAGAATAAACGTTATTGCTTAAGTCAAATATTTCTTTCTCCGAAACATAACTTAAGGAACCCTTCCTGTTATATATAAAACAAACATTTTAGCGTCGGCTGAAACAGATTTCAGGTTTTAAGTCAGCCGCCTTGAGTTCAACATGGTTTTTAAAATATACGAGCACGAAACTGTAAATAATTTTGCATTAACACCCAGTACGTAAAGAGCTCGGCTGAAAAGTATTATCATTTTGTTTCTCTATTTGTTTTGATGGATGAATTTCAAATTATTGTCTACAATACGTTGGAACTAAGATAAGCTTGTATGTGATGGAAAAGAACTAACACTAAAGCCGGTTGAAGGGATTCTCAACCCTACTTCCTTCATCCATTTTCACCTAGATATTGGTTAAAAATTAACAAGTGAATGATTTTGAATTTAATACACCATGGACATTAATAATATTCAATACATGGCTAGCTTTTCCTTTGGAAATAGTAAGGATGATATTTGTAATAATAATAATAATAATAACAATAACAACGTGAATGACTTCAGGTTGTATTCTGCAACAAATATGCAACTAGAACACCTCCTGTGAATTGTTGAAACGTTCTCAAGGGATGTATGTATGGAATTTGGAAAGAGCAAATGTCGGACAAATAAAATAGTGAGAGGTAAAATTAAAGATCATGGATTTCAGTCAGAAAATGAATAGCTTATAAGAGCAATGCTTGCAGATGAGATCCACAAGTACTTAGGTGTTAAACAAGCTAGACGTGAAGATCATGCAATGGTTAAAGATGAACTGTCAACAGAGTTTGCAGACGAGTTCTGAAGACATCACTCAATAGCAGGAATGTGATCAAAGCAATCAACACATATGCTGTCTCTGTGCTCAGGTACTCTTTTGGGGTTATAAAATGGAGTACAACGGAAATGAAAGGCCTCGAAAGAAAACTGCGCACATGAATATAAAATATCTACGAGAATACTTTCACAAGGAAGCAGAAACATCAGGGGCTGTCTCTTTAGGAGAAGGATCTATGCCGTTGAAGTTAAGTCGTCAAGAATACAACGGAAATAATTATACAGAACAGCACAAACTGGAAACGTGGCAGAGCATGCCTCTGCATGGAAAGCGTCTCTATGCAATTAGTCAAGATCATGTCGACAAGAAAGCGTCGAACTAATGGCTAATGACAGATCAGATGTTCCCAGAGAAGAAAGGCACTATGCTGGCAATACAAGATCAAGTCATACCCACCACAAGTTATCTGAAAGCAATAGTAAGAGATCCTGGGGTACAAGATGACAGATCTTTATGTGGATGCCAAATACAGGAAAACATCCACCATATTACAGGTGGATGCACACAGTTCTTGGGAACTGATTATAAAAACGCCATGATGCAGTTGGAAAGATCCTCCATCAAGAGATTGCTAACCAACACAGGCTTACAGAATGCAAGGTACCCTACTATAAATATGTACCAAACAATGTTCTCGAAAATAATGAATGCCGAATTTATTGGGACAGAACAATTCTCACAAACCAGACCGTCCCTCTCAACCGGCCTGATTTGGTTCCAGTACACAAGACGAAAAGGCAAGCCTACCTGATCGACGTAGCAATAGCAAACACGCAAAACCTTCAAGACAAGTATGTCGAGAAGATCACAAAATATGATCCGCTGGTTGCAAGTAACAAGATAATGGCATGTGGACCAGTATTATTCCCATTGCCATCTCTAGCATCGCAGTAATTCCGAAGACCCTGTTTAAAAGTTTAAAAGATCTGAATATTAATGTTAATATGCCGCACACTATGCCGAAGGCTGTGGTCATCACAACCACTGGAATAACTCGAAAATGTATGGGGGAAGGGAATCTATAACCGGTGTATTTGTCCTTATAATAAAAGAAAATGATGACCCCGTGGAAGGTTCATCTCTTTCCACTCTGAAACACACGTCAGTGGTGAAAATACATCTGGCAATGAATTACACGATAAGGACATGATGCGAAATCTCCTTCGGCGCGAGATAGAAAGTGTTAGTCAACTTCCGTTTGAATCTCGCGAACTGTTGAGGAGAATATTCGAAAATGCCAAAGCTAAAAGAGTGATAGAAACTGTGAATTCTGTTTTAAATGAGGTGGTAGAGACCCCAGGCAGAGATCTAGATATTACTGAAATCAATCACATCAGATATGCAACTGGATATCTAGTATCTCAGATAATTTTGGGGCCAGCCAAGAACACCGACGGCCGACAGCAAAACAGAGTAAACAGCTCTGTACCCTCATGGATGAAGAGAATTATGAAACGGATAGCCGACACCCGGTGCGAAATATCATTCTTAGCAGAGGCATCTTCTAATTCCACGCATACCTCTAAAGTTAAACGAAAAATGTTCAATGTTGAACAAAAATACCAAATTGAAAATGACACCAGCAGGCTAATGGTAGTTGAGAAGCTAAAAGAGAAAATTCAAGCATGGGCTCAACGAATTAGACGTTACAAACGCAGAATAGATTTCCGTGTGCAGAATCGGTTGTTTGAAACAGCTCTGCTACCCTAAGAGGAAGACAGCTCTTTGGCGAACAACTACAGGCCAATCACTTGTCTGCCAGTACTGTACAAAGTTATAACTTCAGCCATAGCTGACAAAATGTACAGACATCTAGATCTAGTCACATTTGTTTTACATGGATGATCTGAAAGTGCTTCCTAAGAATGAAGCGATTCTCTCCCAAATGCTGTCTGTCGTGAGTGACTTAAGCAAATGACATCTGCATGAAGTTTGGTCTTGACAAATGTGCAAAAATCAATTTAAAAAGAGGAAAACTGACAACGTCAGAGAGCGTTGAAGTTGATATGCACACATTGATTCAAGATCTTGAGCCAGGTAAAACTTACAAATATCTGGGCATTGAAGAATGTGAGACCATCTCGAACGACACAATGAAAGAGAGAATTCGCAAGGAGTATTACAGAAGAGTGAGACTTGTCCTGCAGTCTGCTCTGAACTCCAGGAATAAAATATCAGCAATTGGTAGTCTGGCGGTGCCTGTAGTCGAGTACAGTTCCGGACTAGTGGACTGGACTGAGCAAGAAATCCGCATCATTGATCGAAAAAACAGAAAGCTGCTAACAATGCATCATGTCGCCCACCCTCGAGCTGATGTACATAGACTTCATGTGTCACGTAAGGAACGAGGAAGAGGCCTCAGACAAATTGAAGCCTCCTGGCACAATGCAGTAGTTGGAATGGGAAAGTATGTAGTCAGTCATCGAGATGACCCTCTAATGAGGCAGGTCATGAAATATGACCAAAGAATGGGAAACAGAGGCATTGTTAGTGTAGCAAAAAGCATTTCAAAGAAAACTATGCAAGACACGTCAAATAACACAGACACTGAACTTCTGGTACTACTAAACATGAAATTTGAGACACAAAAAATGTTAAAGAAGTCGTGGAGGGACAAACCCCTCCATGGACAATATCTAAAAAGAACGGACAAGGTGCAGATCAATAAAGATAAATCATTTATGTGGCTTAAAAGGGGAAGAATGAAGCCAGAATCGGAAGCAGTTCTAATAGCTGCTCAAGATCAGTCGTTGAGAACACGACATTATGATAAAGCGGTTCTCAAAATTTCCCAAGATGATAAATGCCGAATTTGCCAGGAGCAAGTAGAAACCATTGATCATATTGTCTCAGCTTGTCCAATTCTAGCAAAGACCGAATACTTAAAAAGACACGACAGGGTGTGTAGTTACCTCCACTGGCATATCTGTACCGCCCTCGAAGTTCCAAACACATGCCCCAAGTGGTTCGAACACTCACCAAAACCGGTGACATCGGTTGGATTGTGTACTGTACGACCAACAAATTCAAACGGATCTCATGATTGCAGCAAACAAACCGGATATTGTTATCCGGGATTTTGAGACAAAATCGTGTCTACTTGTGGATGTTGCTGTGCCTTGCGATCAAAATGTCGTAACCAAGGAGGCAGAGAAACGTCTGAAATACAAGAGTTTGGAAATCGAGATCAGCCGAATGTGGGGCGTAAAAGCACAGGTCGTACCGATAGTTATCGGAGCTCTGGGATTTGTTCCGCAAAATTTGTGTAAGAACTAGGCTAAACTTCCAGGTCATTCAAAGGACTGGGAAGTACAAGAAATTGCTTTATTTGGCACAGCTCACATTTTGCGTAAAGTATTGTAGAGGCACCAACAGTCCCTAGATCTGCTCCTTAGGTAGCTGGTTGGAACCTGGAGTAGTTTTTATACTCAGCCGACTCATATCATCTGTAGTCGTGATATGGAGCAATAACAACAACAATAATAATAATAATAATAATAATAATAATAATAATAATAATAATAGTAACTTGTGAGTTTCAGCAGCAAAAAGCTGCTGAACAGAAAACCACACAAAATGTTTTTGAAAGTTTGCGCCGATTTCCTTTTAAATGTTTGTGAAAGGAAGCGCCGTCTCGCCACTACGAATCACGACTTTCCTCGACGCAGAAAACATTTTTAGAAGTCCGGGAAATCTCCAACTAGCAACTACACACCGAATAAACATGAAACCAATCACCGTATAGCCTACCTCGTCAATATTTTTTTACTGAAGCCTCCACTTGCTCAACCAAAGCAGAAACCTCAAACTGGAACGCCAAACTCGAATGAAAAACAGATATTCTTTACATTCACCTTTGAAGATAATCAGCAACACACAATAAATCAACTGAGGCGCTCTACGAGTCCCCTCGTCAACTGTAGTTTAGTGTTAGCTGTAATTTAGCTTAATGTATTCGTGTAACTACAAATGTAAAGCTGAACACAATTGAACTTTGCAAGTTCATCCAGATTTAAATAAAGGGGAGCGGAATTGAACTTTTAAGCGCTTGGCGCTGACGGTGAACATCACACGACACTCGGTTGGAACGCCGAGTACATAGGCTTCTCTTGATTTTGACTTCTTCAGCGCGCGGTCCCCTTTTCTGGAGCTCTCGCTCTGCCCCATGTTGTGTCGGTGCCTCGCGGCCGCGAGAACTTTGAATTACACCGGTCAGCGAGCCGCAATGTGCTCTATCGTCCGCGATTGCTAGCACAATGACCGCCGCCGATATTTCTCATGATAGCCCGTATTTCGTCGGTACACCCCGACCACGTTCAGGCGACTAGACTGTAGTGCAAATGAAAGTGACAAATAATTAAGGGGGTCTAACCACCAGGCCGCTTCACGGGCAAAGGATGAGTAGTCGCGGGCGAAATAAACTGAATTTCGTCTGCCGTCGACCGCATTGCCGGACTGCGCTCAGAGTCAGCTTGAATGAACTCCCACGGGCGAGAGGCGTTGCGGCTGGACGGTCCAAAGAGCATCGCGCAGCCGCCGCCCTGGCACCATTCACCGAGCCAGACCAGCCGCTGGCCTCAGACCGAGACTCTCACCGCACCCCTCCCCACGCCGGACCACGGCTACACGGTTTGAGAAAAAAAAATGTCGGAGGTGATAAGCCTGTGTGCCTCCTGGGTTCATCACAGATGAGAAGAATGAATTAATTGATATAAAACGGACTAAGCGCAGAGATGTCTCTGGATTATGTACGTTCCTTTTTATGTAATTTGTTCTTTTCAGAAGTTCAGTTAATTTTTTCAAAATGTCTTCTCTTCCGATTTCATGATTACATTTTTTTATTAAAACTACCTCTCTCTTTTTCTTTTGATTTCATGAAATTCATTACGCTTTCCTTCATCCCCAGATAACTTCGAAGCTTGAAGGTCAAGTCAAAATTAGGCCACCGTCGGGCCACCTCGAACCCAAGACCTCCCGGTCAGAGGCACCGCAGTGACATCAGTCGATGCCTTGTGCCACCTTTGCCGGTTTTATGTTGGTAATTGTGATACTTTCTATTTGAAATTTTTATTCCAGTTTAACATAAAGGTTTCTCACGGGTCACATTTTGCTTTCTACAACAATGATTCATGATACACTGTGGAAAAATTATAATTATTTTTTTTGTATTGTACAGTAACTCAACATAAGAAATGAATAAAAAGCCATTCGTAACTGCAGGCGTCCGATAAGGGTTCACGTGATAAAACCAATCAGAGTTGTAGCGAAAGATGTTAAGTATTCCTATTAAAAACAATGTATTTGTATTTATGTTATTATTTGAGTGTTATTTATTCATGTTAACGTGATATTATGATAACAAACTTCACGGCCGATATCACAAATGAACTCGTTATAAATCCCGGCTATCGTCTCATTATACATATTTCAATAGTGTTCGTTTGCTATTTATCTGCCATTTATTCATTATAAACGCACGAAGGATGGTTAAGAATTATTTTCTAAGCACTGACTTAACATTTACAGAAGTGAAATACTATTCATTCCACTCTTAATAGCATACTTAGATGTTACAACGGTGTCATTAAAACTCCGATAACTAATATTGGTTCCACATCTTAGAATATTGGTTTAGCGGTGAGTTGTCGTTGGCATTAAAAATGAAATAATTCAAGGCATTGTCATTACCAACAATATTGTTGGCAATGACAATGCCTTGAATTATTTCTACTCCTTGGGCTGAACAATATAATTGGCTAAAGCAATTAATAATGATTTTAGGAAACAGTACAACTTTGGTAAATGTCAAAAGTTTTCAAATAGGTAGAATTTCAATTTAGAAACAAATAATTATAAATAATATTCATATATTTAAAAAAAATCAATACCTTCATTTACATGATCTTTGAAGAAATAAATTTCCCAGAAAAAAATCATCGAAGGATACATAGATGTCGATGTCCAAGCACATCTGCTGGGACTGATGACTCCATTTAATACGTGTACATCTTCACCTGATACGTGCACCATCTTAACTTGCTCCCGTGTTTGTCTAAATCGACTCTATTAACGTAAGAGCTTAGTAAGCACTGTTACACTATATCCACTTAAGAAGAAGGAAGAAGAAATCACATTACATACATTCAAGCAATTCGTTGAGAAATGACTAGACACAAACGACTATACGAAGAATTTGAGATAGACTATAGAAGAATTAGGAAGATAGTAAATTTAGTGTATGTTCTACTACGGTTTCTTCATTAAAACCATACACTCCTAGTTGAACGGAATCGATCTAAAGGCAACCAACGTGCGGTTACTGACATAGCAACATTGAGATCTTATTCGGGATCAGTGGGGACTGGATCGGACTCAGGAATTTATAAATCGAGAATTGGGCGACCGTCCAAAAAGGATAGCTGAAATCATAACATGTAAAGACATTCGCTTTCGGTACCGGAGATTTACAACCTACCTTTTTTCAAATGAAATAAAAAGCTACATCGAGGGAAATAACATATATTATTACACTATTTTTTAATTAGTTCATATTCCTAAAATCATTTCTTAACGAAAAAAAATCCATACATGCTTTCACTTGGTATTTATTCACATAAAATCTATTCTGCAAACCACTTCATAATTTACAATTTACGAATAAATTTTGTTGATTAAGATTTTTGTTTGCTTGTGGTTCTTCAAGAACTATGTGATTCATAACTAGGAATTGCTTGGAAAGTTTTGTGGGGTATTGCTACTTCATTTCCACCGAAACGTCAGGCCTCCAGTACGAAAGATAGCGACCATATTGATGAAATATCAACGTCTCTCGACAATTCAGATGCATTACGACAAAAACACAAATGTGTGGGTGCGCTGAAGTTGTGAAGAGGAACACAATCGCAACCCTCTCAGGCGCCGCCAGCCCGAACGGTCGCGGCGGCGGGGGCGGGGGCGGAGGCGGGGGCGGAGGCGGGGGCGTTTGCATTGAAAACGCGTGTCCCGCCCGCTTCATGGCCCGTCAATTAGTCTGTCTAGCGCACAACACGAGGGACTTGAGAAGCAGGAACTTCGATCGAGGCGTGCGAACGGGAGGCGAGCCAAGAGCAGGTGAGCGAGGCGAAACGGGGCAGGAAGGAGCGGAACGGGCAGGTCGTCGCTGGATGAGTGGGAGCGGCAGTGGCTGAGGAATGGGCACGGAGGTGGGCGTCGCCAGGCGAGGCGAGGACGAGGCGAGCTAGCGGATGGTAGTGTGATGGAGCGGCGGGGTGGCGGGACGGCGGGGGGGGGTGGCGGGACGGCGGGGGGCGGGACGGCGGGGGGGGGGACGGCGGGGGGGGCGGGGGGGCGGGACGGCAGGGGGCGGGACGGCGGGGAGGAGGGACGGCGGGGGGCGGGACGGCGGGGGTGGCGGGACGGCAGGGGGCGGGACGGCGGGGGGACGGCGGGGGGCGGGACGGCGGGGGTGGCGGGACGGCGGGGGGCGGGACGGCGGGGGGCGGGGGGTGGCGGGACGGCGGGGGGCGGGGGCGGGACGGCGGGGGCGGGACGGCGGGGGGGCGGGACGGCGGGGGGCGGGACGGCGCGGGGGCGGGACGGCGCGGGGGCGGGACGGCGGGGGGGGGCGGGACGGGGCGGGACGGCGGGGGGCGAGACGGCGGGGGGCAGGACGGCGGGGGGCGGGACGGCGGGGGGCGGGACGGCGGGGGGGCGGGTCGGCGGGGTGCGGGACGGCGGGAGGCGGGACGGCGGGGGGCGGGACGGCGGGGGGGACGGCGGGACGGCGGGGTGGCGGGAAGGCGGGGAGCGGAGGGACGGCAGGACACCAGGACGGCGGGAGGAGGGGACTGCGGGACGAGGGGTTGGTGGGTCGGCGGGGCGAAGGGGGGCGGGGCGGTGGCAGGGTGGCCGGTGACAGCCATGTAATATCCGGCCGAGGCGGGCAGGGCCGACAGGACTCATTATTTCCGCTGAGGCGGGCGGAGGTGACGGCTACGCGGTTGGGCAGGGAAAGGCGCCCGCGCCCCGTCCTCTGTCTCCGCCACTCAGCCTCCACTGCGATCACAAGGTCAGGATCTGGGTTGCTGTTCACTCCTCAAGACAAAGAAACTTACCCCAAGTATTTCGAACAAGAAAGAAAGAAGATAAAGAAAAGGAGAGTCTACATTATTTGGTCACTGCAATTGAGGTGACCAGTGTATTCCAGAAAAAAAATTGTTATTTTAATAAAATCCACAGCATTGAGATGGCATTGTCACAAAGAAGAAAGAAATATTTTCAATCTTGAACTCAGAATACGCATAAACAAGTAATCGTTTCAATTAAGATATCTGCAACAGGGATTTAATTTCTGCTGACGTAATGAACTTAATACATTAGACAGGAAGTAAGGAGAATAATTAGGAAACCCGGCATTGAATGCGCACACTCTTGCAAATACACAATTAAACTTCAAAAAAGGGATTTCTACTGGAAGAAAATGCGTATATTCAGAGATTTGAATTCTTAAGCGAGCACTCCATCCATCACGTTATTATGTGTTAAGTAGAGCGTTACAAGCAGGAAAACACTTAAAGAATGTAATAAATTTGAAGGACTTAAAAAGTAAATAACGAAAGTGCATTGGTGTATTATGTTTGCTCATGGTTATGACAAAAGAAATTTCAAAGGGAAGCTTCGCTTTTCAACAAGCACATGATCGTAACAGACCAAGCATTATTATAAAAACATTGATAACACATCCCAGCGATCAGCGGAAAAGCTTCGGCGAGGAGGAACACCCGTCAGAGAGGCTGCATACATGCAAGGTACAAGAAACTTTGTGACATAGCTCGGCTGCCACACTGCGAGAAAAACGACACATTAAAAGGCACGCCCTTGTTTACAATACCAAGCATTCTACCAAGAACACAGTACAAGGACTGGACGTAGACTCACTCCATCGAATTGAATTCCTTGTCTGCCTGTCAATCATCGTGCTCGATGTAGAACGAAGCCTCCAGCAATAAAAGGATTGAAGACATTAAGGCATTGCTACGAACTGCGCAATAGTTAGGTCATGGCCCAATTCAGACCAAATGGATGCTTTTCCTTCTTCACTAACAAGCGGAAAGCTACTCCTGGGATAAACAGAGTAGACGTCCAACGGTGGCAGGGGACTAACGCATTGTTTCATCTAAATTATCCGAACGAAATATATTTAATTAATTGCCCATACGTTCAAACGACGTATATACTTCCCTCGCGTAAATGATAGAACATGTTATTTTTTGATCCATTATATTTAAAACTATTCGATTTCTACAGAATCTACCACCATCTCAGAAACCTCTGGTTTCCAGAAGTTCATGAAACCTCTGGTTCAAGAAGAATATGTTATCACATGCTACACAGATACGGTGACAGGACTTAATGGACTCTGGTTGACTAATTATCATCCGTAAATATGCTAAATTGTCTCAAAGTTCACACAACTGCGATGCCGTCGAGCATTAGCATTCAGCTAACTAGTGTTTAGAATAATGTTTATTAATATTGACAGAATATTCGTAGTTTTTGATCGTTTTTAATTATTCTTCCCTCGCAATTGTGTCCTAGGGCCATCAATATAACTTTCGATCTCGAGATTCAAAAGTTTAAAGGGCTGAATTAATTCTAAGTACCTATTTCTTTTTTGAAGAATATAGATTTTTATATTCCATGTTTAGTTAACAAAGAAGACGAACACGTTAATGAGGTCTACTCGCTGGAAGTGAGCAATGAAAAATTAAATGAAAGTCGTAATTGAAAGAACATGGACCACTGCTAACCACCAGCAAAACTGCAACAGAAATGTTATAGATCCCTTAAACTGAAGGGTTGTCGCCCGGACTGCGCAAGTGAACACTTGCACAGTCCCCCCCCCCAAAAAAAATTAACACAATCTCCCAAAGAAGTCAGTTCTGCGCGTTAACACGTGTGATGTAGGTGTGGCAACAGCAAGGAAGGAGAAATAATGCTGGCCAACGTTTGGCAAGGAGCGTCCGCAGAAAAAGATGCAGTTGTGAAATACCACACGCTGGCCGCACAAGGCAAGCCAAAAACTTCGTGCAACGAAATGGCACAGACTTTCTCTAGGCTCTAGTTAGTTCCCCATTTTTTGAGTTGAGGTTTTTGTAAAGGGCTCGCCGCACAATGGCTAGCGCATTTACCATCCACTGTGGGAGCATGGGTTCGATCCCCGGTTTATCCATCAGGAATTTGTAAGAGGCAAGAGAGATCTGGGCTCGTTTTCACGGCGTTCTTCCGTTTTCCATCATTTTTTCAACCATTGTCAAGTTGTTCTCAGAAAATGAATTTACGTAATTGAATAATCCATGATTGATGTTTTTAAAACATTTCAACATTGCATAATGACAATATACAAATACATACTTATCAACAAGAAATATCATACGCAAGATTATAAGACACATAACAAACATTAAAAAAAACACAAATACCATTAGCCCATACACAAAAATGTCTGACAAATCTTTATTTCAGGTTTCTGATTGAAGTTCATAATTTCGTTCACAGTACTGCAGCAACTACTGAACTGTTTCCACATGCTCTCCCTGTTTTTCCCTACAATTTTTGGGGCAATGAATTGCTTATTTCCTCACTTTTTTCTACAAGTGAAGTTTCACAGAAAGGTTTCATTCGTTTCAATATTTATAGTGATCGTTCGTCTTCACAGAACAATGCAAAGTACACATTCACAGAATAAATTTACTTCACTGGTGAAAGAAAAACTATTGCTTGTAGCGTAAATTAAGCGATCGAGAAAATTTGACAATGTTCTGCTGCTAGTTGAGATTGGTTGAAGACTGAATCATTCTTTCTTTCCACTAAACTCTTAACACGTGAGAAAACTGGTAAAATGATATTTCAATCGAACAGCAGACTTATTGATAGTGTCAGTCTCATAAACGATTTCTATTATTTTTAATTGGAAAAAACCACAGTGCTATGACGCTGTTCTGCCGTGTTGCGCCACCGGGTAGCGGCAATGTCACACGCCCGACCTTCCTGCACGATTCCTTCGTCACGGGGAAAACATACGCACAGGGCACGGAATCATTACAAAACTTATAAAAAATTCACTACGAACGCCCCCAAGGTTTCAACTGTCACGTGCTTTTATTTCCGTTCCTACTGGAGCTACAGATCCGAAACGTTCTATTCACGAGGTAGAGGTCACCTTCAGGATGATTTCTCCACATTGAATTTCACATTATATTCTTCCACGGCAATTCACACTTTCGAAAAATAGGACTCGTAAATGGGTTGTGTTTTTCCAGATGGAAAAAAAGGATGACTCACTCGGTCATCCGACTCTTGGCGGTCCTAGAACAGCACCAATGAGAGAAAAACATGGGAGGTCCTTTAAGGCGGCTCAGTTTGTGATGAGATGGATGGGATTTTTTTTTTAATATACTTATTTATACTTGTTCGACAAAAATTTGTCTTTCAAGTGTGTGAATTTTTACATTAACATAGTACCATTTGAGGAGAAACTTCAAAAGTAACCTCTAACATGTTACTGATATGTATAGGTATTATTGATTTTGAACACACAATGATCTTAGAAATAAACTGTGGTTATAAATAGTACAAAATACATTTTTTTACAATAAATAATAGTTACATAAAATAACTATGGAGGATGTAAACGGATTTTGAATAGCGTGATTTGATTCGCGGGAAAGGATTAGCTGTTTTTCCAAGTTGAAAAGATGTATAAGCAGGAGAAGAAATAAGGGAAGTATAAAATTTATCTGAGAGATGAAGGATCCAGGATTTTAGATACAGAATACCGAGTTCGTGTAATATTTGATTGTTTCTTATAAACCAAGGTGCTTTCAATGCTTTTCTAAGATATTTATTTTGTATAGCCTCTAGTTTTTGAATATGCGATTTCGCTGCACCACCCCAAGTGGGACACGCATATGTCAATGATGGGCGAATTATATATTTAAATATACATAAAGCTGAATCTAAAGAAAGATGAGAATTTTTCTTCAAAAATGCGTATAATTTTAAAAGCTTGACATTCGTTTTATTAGATGGATGGGATGATCACGTGTAGTCCCCATCACGTTAACTTACAATCACCTGGACGTTATCAAAGAAACCCTGTCAATAACCGATCAAAGCAAACGATCTCGATAACCGTCAGGGCTACCAACTCTCCGATGTTGACCTCGTGGAAATGGGGTCATTCGCCGAGGATCGACCTCACGCTCTTCCAGATCGGTATTCTTCATCGACGCATTTACGCGACGACTGAAACGTGCGATTCGATTTACTAGCTTTCAATTTGTTACTGATACATTACCGGTATCCACAAGCGACGCGAGAATGTCGATGAATTGCGGATTTAATTCAGGACGGCTTTCTCATGGTGGGTAACCTAAACATATTAGAGAGTTTTGGCATAGTATACTGTAAAATGTTCTTAGGTCACCACGACACCAATAGCTTGCGAAGTCTCAAAATGTTTTTTGACGACATTTCGTTGTAAAAGGAAGATGTTTTCAACTATGGTGACAGTGTACCCTACATCCTATTGATTCGCATCCAACAAAGTTGACCACCAAAACTAATCTGTTTATATATTTATATTATCAAATAAATATAATTACAATTAGAGAGATTAATGCTACCAACATGATGTTGCTTAATGACAATATAGTTAGCAACACGCTTTGACGCCACAGTTGCGAACAAATTCTATTTCTTATGATCACGTGTCTGTAGGGATGGCAAAAATATATCGATGTTTTGCACAGAACGAAATATTTGTTTAGATTCACCGATGTTTTCAAAAACAATTGATGATATAAATTCATGATATAAATCAAATTTCCAGTATCTAATTGTTAGTGGATTGCCCGCAATCAACAGCCACTGTGTCCTGTCACTGTGGTCGATCTTCAGACGGCAAGAAACCGTTTGTTATTCCCAACCTTTCTGGAGAGTTATTACCTTTTTTGATAATTTTTGACGTGGTAATATCGTTAAATTGCATTTTGAATCTTGACTACACAGAACATTGATTAGAAAATGAACAAGACAGTCAAATTTAGGGCATAATATACTTTAAACAAATATTTATGTGTTATATATCACAGTAGAACCAGGACGTTTTACTTCGACATGTTTCATCAAATTTAAAACATCAATATTTTAAACATGGAAGTTTTTGTGGATGTTTTCATCAATATCGAAAATCGTTTGGTGCTGTTTCGATGTTTTGCTAATATTTGGCATTACAACGTGTCTGGTTTAATATACGACACTCGTCGTATGATAACCCACGTTAATTTTGTTGGAATAATGTTAATAATGTTGTTTACTTTTGTTTTCCGCTATTACTGAAGAGTAACGGAGTTGCGCAAAGGCTCAGAAATGGGTTAATAGTAGAGTTGCCGACAATGTTCATGTAAAAGGGAGGGCACTCGATTAGCAAAAAACAAAAACACACAAAAACATGCATTCTCTCTCATATATACATGCATTCATTCTCATATATAATTTAGACTACCATCAGCTCTATATCTTTCTTTTCCCCATTTGCGATTCAAGTGAAAAGATTCGTTTTCAAAACGCAGATGAAGATAGTCTGGGCGTCTCTTTTTTATTTTATTCGCTAGACAGACACACTATCATGTACGCGTGTGTCAGCGTTCAGAAAAAGGATACTCATTTTTTCTATTCTAAATTAAAAACAAAAGATACAATGTAGCAGATGTTAGTCATGTGATAAAATAAATCACAACAAATGTAAACAATTTACTAAATGGACGACATTCAAAATACAAAGGAGAACGAGAGGACAATGGAAGTCAGTGGAGGACTGGACGCCCAAATGGAGGACGGCTGGCAACCTTAGTTCATAGCGTATACACCAAGGTTTCTCACGCTGTGGAAAAACTCTAATTTTCGGTGTCCAGGTATCTGGGCGGGGAGGGGCGGAATCCAAGGCGCGGGCAGCGACCTCGCGGGGCGGTGGCCGTGTTCCGTATTTCTGGAGCGCTTGCCACCCCGCCCGGCTGGCCAGCCGCGATCCGTCTTGGCGGCGGATCGATAAAGCCGCCGTATTTATACGGAGCGATAACAGCCGTCCGTTCTTATCGCCACGCCGCCCCCGGCGCGCCGAATCGGGTGGCGGGCGGGGAGGGCGCACACGGAGGAGAGCAACGGAGATGGCCAGGAAGGGCGCCGGCCACGGGGAAGAGTTCTGTGGGGAGAGGGGTATTTAAATCCGATAACATCAAGACTGGCAGAATTGGATTTTTATTAATGTACCAGAAGCTTCCATTGAGGAGAGGCGTTTCAATAGATGAAGTTCTGCATCCAAATCTCAGCGAGGTCTTCGAGGAAACTTACTGCGAACACACACTAATTCCTCACGGAGTGGCCGGTAACCAGCTGACGCGCTTGTTACAACTTCCCTATTATACTTCGCTAGAGATTATGACACTCCACGATATTGCCAAAGATAATGATATTAAGGAAATATTACGAACATATTTCCTTCCTCCAGATTTCCGGCTTGCAGGATTGATTTTCGCGAGAAAATTGTTGTGTCATTAGATCGTAAAGCGTGGCAAACTTTGTTTCAGAGATTGCGTCTTAGACAAGTTTTACTGTATTACATTTAATCCAATTGAAGAGATTCAAGTATCTCGGGATAGAAATTAGTAGTTCACTGAAACTCAACAATGAAGTTATGGAGCAGGCCATAAAACGGAAAATTCATATGCCTTAAAACACTATTTGGAAAAAAATCTAAAAACGGACATAAGAGAGAAAGTTCAAAATAATAATAAAGACATCAGACACGCTACAGGAGCTCGAGTTGGCACTCAAAAAACTTAACAAGTGCTCGAAACTCTTAAGATAAGCTAAAACGAATGGCTAAAACACAGATCTGGACAAAATAAGTACTGGGAAATGATGGATTGTGTGACGACGAGGTAGTTATAGCGCGGTAATTAACAAAGTATCAAGAATAAAAACGGGAAGATATGTAAGAGCTACTATAGATTAAAAACAAGTAATACGAGGCCTAGAAAGGCCGAAGAAAAGATGAAAGGTTCATCGACAGATTAAATGATGTTTCCGGCGACCCCTTAAGTGTGGTGCTAGTTATATGGTCGGAGGACGCAGTGTTCCTCCCCCTCTAGTTCGTAAGGTCCGGCGCCAACTTGCACGTCGGCTGGCGAGTTTCCCCCTTCAGGAATCTCGCTCAACGCAACACCACCTCAGCCGGGACAATCTTTATGTTCCCCACTGGTCTCATGGCATGTGTGGTAGTAAAGTGCACTTAAGTGAATGTGAAAGGGATGGGGAGGACAAGGGTGAGAAAGGAAAGGTTCGTGATGTGTGGTCCCTTTGTCAGGGTACTGTTCTGGGATTCGCTTATATTGATCGAATAAAAACAGAAACCTACCGATCAGAGCAACCGATCAGAGCAACAATTGTTCTCCAGACAACGGTTGAATTCGACCTAGTAGGATAAAGATGATGATAAAGAGGATAATGCGGCGGTTTCGGTACGGTAATCTGTTAACGTGACGGACTGTTACACACAAGTTCGCAAATTCAAATCCCATCAATGCCATAGACTTTTAAGGGGGAAAAATCCTTCGTACACCTTCATTGGAGGGGAAGTAGAGCCGGATGTCCCATGTTATAGATGTATTGCCTGCAGAAGATCCTCAAGCCTAAAGAATCCTCTGAGATAATTTCTAATCGCCTGTTTCGTCGCTCGAGTGATTCTTTTAAACCTAGATAGGGAAAGGAGAATAGCGAAATTTGGGTGGTCAGACGGAAGAGCAAGCCTGCTGGCTTGAGTCTCACCATGTAAAATAAGACATCATTGAACTGAATTGAATGAGGAGGAAGAAGAGGAGGAGGAGGAGGAAGAAGAAAGGCTTCCAACGCGTGGCTGGCGCGAGCGGGTGCGCGGTGTGGGGCGCGGAAGGGGTGGGGGGGGGTTGGGGGCGGCCTGTGGCGCTGGGGCTGCTGATGAAGACCTCGCGCGGCGATTGGGTAATTGCTAACTGCTAATTAGAGCGGCGTGTAGCCGCCGGCCGCCTGCTCCGCGCCGCTGCTCCCGTCGGCGCTGGCCGGGCGGGCAAGGGGAGACGTCTGTAGCGGTGCATCGAACAAGCTCATCCGGTCCTGCTCCTCATGGACAGGTCAATTAAGAGCACAGGGTGCATTTTGTTCCGTATTTACATAAACGGGCGCGTGGTGGGGAGGGCAGATTTCTCGCCTTCTACCTCATGGTATAGGGGTTCATGTGTATTTTGTGGTGGCCACAGCTGCTTCGCGGTAGGTTTCGGGATGTTTTCATTTCCTCTGCATCTCATCTCATCTTTCCTCTACAATCATAAAACACCAACGGCCAGAGGAACAAGAAGAACGAAGATTTCGGTGACGTAGAGAGACGAAGGCGAACGTACGACGTCCCGGAAGCCTTGAACGGCGGCTGGCCGTGCTGCATCGGCTGGGTGACGTCGGAGCTGCTCGCGGGGAACAGAGAGACGATCGGCAGCGCTAACCGTTGCCTACAGGCAGGGTTGGCACAATTCCCCCCCCCTAAAAAATTCCAGTTTTTTTTTCAAATAAAACCTATTTAAAAAATAAAAAAAACATGAAAAAGACCACTTAAAAATATGAAGTATTTTATACAAACAATGTTACAATTTAATTTGCAATATACTGTTACATAACAATTTAACATTTTATAAATGTAACGTCTCCTATGTTATTTCAGTAGTATACCTTCCCTTTGAGGCTCTCACAAGCAACCAATCTTTATAAATGAGGTCTCTAATGAATGAGAAATTTAAGAAGACATGATGAATTGCATTTTGACTTCCTCCGACCATAATCTACAGGATGAGATCTTCCTGACCATTCTGCGAGGAAAGATATCCACATCAGGATCAGTAAATCCACATACTTTAGTAGAGGGGATCACAAGCACAAAATTCAGTTCAGGACACAGAGAACAGATGTTGGAAAATTTTCCTTCACAAATAGAACAATAACGGACTGGAATAAGTTGCCTGCGACAGCCTTGCCTCAAGCTGTTCAAAGATTTAAAAGTAAATTAACCAAGATATTTAGTAAGTAATTTAGGTTTATTAAAACAGTTATTTTATTATTATTATTATTAATTACTGTTACCATCATTAGTATTGTAATAATTATTAAATGCATTACTTTATTAAATATATAATTATATTTTATGTAGTATTCGTATTGAAGTGTGGTGACATGTTGTGAAGTGAAGTAAAGTGGACGTCAGTGTAATAAAAAGTCGTGTATTTATTCATGAAAATATCTGTAGAAGACCACCATAAAATGTAGAATTAATGCGGTTATTGTTGTTAAAGCCTTTATTGTCATCATTGTTATCATATTATTGTTAATATTACTGTCTTAAAATTATTTTAAGTTACATTGTATTTAATTCTTAATTTTAATATGTAAATATTAGTGTTCTGCCACCAGGTTGCATAAACCTATCTGCGGAAATAAATATCTATCTATCTATTCTAATACATTTTTGCTGGTTCGACGCTTCTCGATTCTACCCCACCTGTTCAAAGCCTGTAGAATCTGCAACTGTATGTGAAATTACTAATAACTTGATATTCTATGCGATTGAATTCCACCTCTTTGCTCGATAATAAAGTTAAATAATAGTTTGTTTTGACAAGGGTTTATTACATTGTTATCAATTACAAGGTGACATGTAGAATACGTAACGGAGGATAAGAGGGTCTTGAAGAAAAATATATAATGCAGGCTTAATATGGAAATGGAAAAATTAGGAAGAGGGTGGGGTATTGTTTGCGAGAGTTCTCGCACGGATACGCTAGTATTAGACATATTTCGAAAATAAATTGTAAGCTTTTTGATCTACAACAGGGTCTCTTAATGAAAATTAGAAAAATTTTAATTCTTTAAATGAAAATTACAACATTATTACACATATGTCGAAATTTATCTTACGTGTTTATAAACTTTGGCTAATTTCTCCGTCTTTTCTTCATCCAAATTGATCCACAATTTGGAGCTAACCAAACAGTAAGTTGAAAAGATTCGTTCGATTGCTGCAGAACCTTCTGGGCAATTTGAAATACTTATAAAAAAACGAAAAGACAATCCACAAAAATATTTTCATGTTTCGAACATTTTGTTTGCGTTAATAGCCAATATTTCGCTGGAGAAAAATTGTATTTTAACAGAATCAGAAAACATCCGTGATGAGTAATACTCTTTGTCTTTGACAACGCTAGCGTCATTTTGCTCGGAGCATACATAGGGGTTTATTACCAACACTTTCATTTGTGAAATTCATAATTGCTGTTTATACTGATTTCTGTTAGCACTAATAGTGTTCTCCATTTTAATAAAAAAAGTGTTCTTTTCTATATCACTACAAAGATATGACATGAAACATGAAAAATCATTTTCTAACCGATTTAGTTGTGCCATTTGTTTAACCCGCCAAAGTGATGTGAACAATTTTGAGTGGACCATGAATATAACCTATGAAGTGTCATTGTATAACTTCTACTTTTACAGACGATAAATATATACATTTCACATTTAAGAACTTTAAATATAACTCACAAATTGCTTAACATATTACAATAAGTATATCACTGGATTCGTCTTTTTACGCTCGTCATGAAAGACTAAAAATATTATAGTTCCATTTGAAAAAGATAAAGTGACCTCATTATCTCGTAAAATACATGTGATAACGTATACCCTTCATCTAAATACGTACGTATTTCTCATTGAATGATCTCCTTTTATCATAAAGTAAACTGTAATAAAAATTTTTGAAAGTGGTCAGGTGGAAGAGCAGGCTAAATAGCCTGAGCCTAGCCAACAATAAAGACATTTATTTATTTATTTTATTTATTTATTTTTTATAACGTGGAAACGAGTACATAGATCATTTAGCCCCATTCCCTCAGACACTTCTCTGAAAATTGCATTGCAATAACTTCAACCGTTCAAAAACTGCAGGAGGTATAAAAGATACGTGACTCACACTGAGTCTAAAAGATAAATCTAAAACATTAAAAGATCAGAGCAGAGGAAGACGAGAAAAGACATGATAAAAGCATACGTTTACACATTCTGAATGCGAAAAAAGTGAGATTTTTGGTTATGAAATCGTTTTCAGGTTTCAAATCCCACTCACATCCGGACACAGCCAGCGCAGGAAAGAATGGGACGGACGGATGACGTCTCACCTTATCTACGCCCCTACGCTCCGCAACAATTGCAGAAGAAGAAACTGGCACATCAATTCTGAGCGAAAATAACATACGTAAAAACGTGAAATTTGGCATACAGATTCCATATACGATATACGAAACCAACAGGAAAAAGGTTTTTCGAAAGTCATGCTTCGAAGGAGCAAAAACGTTTTTTAGAGCAATTTTTATTGCAATCCACAATACATCAAAGCAATGCGCAGAAGGGTGGGCGGCGCCCGAAAGGCGAAAGGTCGAGCGGGGACAGGAGAGAAGAGCGGCGAGGAGCGGCAGAGTAGAGCGGAGCGGGGCGGATGGACGTGCATACAATTACTTCCTTCTTACACTGAGAATAAATTTCCTGTCCAATGGATAATTGTGATTCATAAACACACGTGCGACGCAGGGTTACTTTAGCTAGTTTGCGTGTAATTGAGCCGGCGGCGCGGGACGGTGGCGCTGCAGTGGTCGTCGTGCAGCTTGGCGCTCAACAGGTCCCCCGCCGCGCCGACCTCCAGCCACCCACCCCACTGCCACACGCGCTTGACGGCGTGGCGCGGCGCGGCGCGGCGGCCGGAGAACAAAGCCACACATGGCGAGCCCTGCAGCGCCGCCGCCGGCCGACACTAAGAAGGAAGCGCCGATCCCAAGGACTGGCGGGCGCGGGATTATAGCGACAGACTGTGCTAAGCGGGTTGTAAGCGGCCGGAGGATGTTTTCCCTTGATCCTAGGCTTTGTGGTGTATCAAAACACCTGCATTTCACTGTAACAACACTAGACAACATACATAGGAAGCCCAGGGTCATTTGCGAATATATTTCAACGAATTAAATAATTTATTTCAATTTAATATCAATCTACTTGATTATCAGAAGAAATTGAAGTTGTGTCAGGCGGAACTCAGAAAACAAACTGTTGAAAATAAGAGAAAGGGTATGTATATAATATTATATTGAGTGACGTCATTATCACGTACTGCAACAATAGAACTCTAATGAGGTCGTAGTAATAGCTTAAACGATGGACAAGTGTGGTGGGTTTGCATGTATTGCAATAATTCCTATTTCCGTAAACAAGAGAGAAACAATCAAACACATTTTTATAACACTGTGAATATTTTAATTTCTGTTTCCATACCGTTTACCACCAACAATTTTCTTTTCGTTTATAATTCGAGATACATATTCTGGCCGTCTGATTTTTGCCGAGAACGGTAGGCGGTACATTAAACATCGGCGGTTTAGCAATGCACAGCACGGCTGACGGTCGTAAATGGGCACTCAAGTTGCAACGGCTGAAAGTGTGCACAGTCATCGATGTAGGGCGTGAGATTTTGGTGAAACACGAATGACTCTGACCTGGAGTGGTGCAGTACGACTCCATACTGTAAGAAAATATATGTTCTGGATGTCATCGCCCGGATAATACGACTGTACATGAAACTCTTGTAATGAGCTTCTTTTCTTTTCTTGAAATAATTTGAAACGTGATTGAGCGAATACCACCACGTGCACATCGCATATCATTATGATTGGGGGTGGGGCCAGAAAAAAACGCACTCTCACAGATGCAACGCTGCAGAAAGAATCAGCGGACTGGAGCTCGCTACGGAGGGACCTCTAAAGAGGAACACGAGAATGATTTTTCTGCTACGAAGAGAGGAATCACCGGCCAAAGTAAGACCGATTCCCGTCCTTTTTCGTCGAACAAGTCTTAATAACAAACAGATATAAGTGTTTAGAATTTTTGTATCAATGGTGAAGCAGAGAATGAGCGGGTGAAGCTAGCATAATTAGTGCTACCTGGTTATGTGTATAATCATACACACCGTTCCCTCAATCTTGACATTAAGCTGGGAAGGAGGAAGGCTTGTTTGTTTCCATTAGAAACAACCATAATAATTTTCTAACTGGTTAACAGGAATCCATCCTCCTTGATTTTGGTTGAGGAAAATATTTGTAGAGATACTTGTAAGAGAATTTACATTATTTTTCAATGAGATTCGTGTTTCAAGAACAACAGTTATTAGTAATTCGAGCTGCAACGTCACTGAGAGGGGAATCTAAATATCGTAACTAGCAGAATGTAAAATGTCGGAACAACACTTTTTTACCAATGTTGAATAACAATGTACATTTGTAAATAGTATGTTGAATTTCTTTTCAAAAGCTAGTGTAACATTTCAATGATTAACATGACATTATTTCAAGGTAGGGAGGAATTATTACGAATACTAGCTGTAGTATCACATTGTGGAGCATTTAAATATAATTATCAGTATACAAATATAAGAGTAAGATTTTTAAGGCGGAATTACTACGTACACTTGTGATCAGCTTGTTTAGATTTTTTGGGGTAAACAAATGTAACAATTTAATGACTAAGGGAAGGTCATTGACTGAAGTGTAGTATGGTATGTCTACAAGTGTTTACAAACTTTGTTTATTTAGAAGTGTTTCTTGGTGTATTTTTTTGTAATGTTATTCTTCAAAAACAAATAGAATACAATTCATTATGTTGTTAGGAAAATTCCTAAATTGTTTCAGTTCTAAAATAAGGACTTCACCGTTTTGCCAAGTAAATCCTAAAGAAACTTCCTAGGAATTGAAGATCCCATCAAAATATTTTAAGTGAACAAATTGTTAGTGAAGAACACTGGTATTACATGTCAACGCGGCATCAAAGATAAATCGGTGGGCGAGTCGAAATGAGGGCAGTTGCAATGCACTAGAAAACAATCACAATTTCGAAATTTATAATTATACTATATTGCAATCACAATTCTTGTTCAAAGCATTCTTGTGATCACCCTAATCTAAACAATGGCAGATGAATTAGTGTAGTTTCATTAAAAATAACACATGAATGTGTTTTAACGTTCTATAAATCTTGGTAATACTTTTACAGTATTTAAATTTTGTTATTCCTCTACTTCATTTGTTGTTCCTAGATGTTCCCGTGTTGTTTTGTCACTCCTGTATTTCATTTTCATTATCTTTATCGGAAGTGTTATACTACATTCTTTCACGATTCCAGAAATCAGAACATGTTTTGCAACACAAGTGGCATTTAATCCCTCTACCAGCTGACTCAGCCCGTTTTATGGCCCACACCAGTGATACAGTGAAATGGAGCGACGCAAAATTGCCTCCCAGACGTTATCTATTGAAAGAAGCAATACGTAATCCTCTAGACTGATACCCACGATGTAATAGTGCCCCCAGTGCCATTTTACAAGAAAAAGGATCAAATGGGCCTACGTCTTTCTCGGAGTCAAGAAATTTCCTTGTAGCTACAGTTAACCAAAACAAATTTCCATACCGTTTGAAAACTCGTATCAGCCCTGATATTCAATGACCTGGGATAGATTTTCTTCACTTGTTCGCCAAATCAGTTTTATTCGAATTTTCAACACTGTACAGAATTTACAAGTATTAATTAGGTAAACAGAGGTATCATGCAATTTTGATATATTTCTACAATTTTATGTAAAAGATCACGAAAAAGTATTGATTTAAAAAAGACATAGACAAATGCAAAGCAATTGTTCAGTATAATACATTACGCAAAATATATATTTCACCTGGCATTCACCAGGTGTTGATGGGAGAAACCAGGGAAAAAATACCGATCAGAGCATCCTGCTCGCTACAATTCTCCACGCAGCGGTTGAACTCCATCCTAGCTTGCTTTCAACTGGTGTCGAAAATCCTGCCATCGTCGGGGTTCGAATCTAGGACATCCCAGTCAGAGGCACTGCAGCAGTGCTTCATGCCGAGTATGATCTAGTGCAGGATATCTATTTGGAGAAACATTATGAATGTTTTAAGAGCTACTGATGTTAATGGATGCAAACACGTATAAGTTTAAGTCAAATGACTTAGAAAACACTTTTTTTTAAGTGTCTCCGTCAAAATAACCAGATAGTTTTAGGGGCCAATTAAATAACTTTATCTATATTATAATAAAACGGACGGAAACGGAAGAAACTGCGTTTACGTAAGTAGAATGTCTATAATGTAATAAGATAAAAGCAAAGGAACTGTTCTAGTTCTTATCAAATTTTAGTTTTTAAAGTTATTTCGATAATACGAGCGGTATAAAAAAATTTGACGCACACAAGACGTCTATGATCTACTTTGTCAAGGGAGGAACAAAGATAACTGATATCAACCTCCATTTCTGTTTGGATGGCATCTTGGTGATGCAACGTCACCCACTTCGTCGCGCAGAAGGCCTAATAAGAGGGCTTTCAGCCAGTTGTGCTTTACGACTGGGATTTTCGACTAGTTACATAAACGGTTCGTTTTATGATGGATATTATTAATAAGAACGTACATAATTAAGCAATGCTGGTTTAAATATAGTAATGGCAGAATTCTAGATATCAATACTTAAAATGGTTTTCACTATTTTTCAGTTATACTTTTCAACGCAAAATTTTGTAAATAAAAAGCATTTAAAAATCTATCGTGAATATGTTGTGATTCTCGAGTAAATTGCAGTTACGAGTATAAGGCATAGCAATGATTTTTTTCTACAACTGCATAAAAAAATTAACTGTGCACTGCCAGCCGTACGTGAAGTTCGTCGTTTTTTAATATCCATTACAAAAAGATTGTTGCCAACACAACAATCTTGTTACCGTGAAAAAAGTATTTTTTGCATGATTTTAGAATTACTTATCTCTAGTCAAGGCTCTTCGAAATACATTTCTATATCAGACTTTTTTTTCCAATACAAGTTTACAAAACCTTTTGTATTATATTTTTATGCAGTTGCAGAAAAAAATGTTGTTCATAATCGTCTTCATATTTCGTGTCTGAAGTTTCGGTTTCTTCTGTCCGTTTCGGTTCGTTTTTGTGGTCCACGAAAGAAACGGAAACTTTACACACTTAACATGCAAATAACTATTCTCTCCGGGATCTCTCATGTTGGCTAATTACTTGTACATTACAAAATATAAACTCTTACCGTCTCTCAAAAACTGATAAATCAAAAAATTATTCTTAAAATCTTGTTATTTTTTTAATGTTCCAAAACACTTGCCTCTTTATTTAAAAGAGCTTCAAGGTCTCCCAGCACACTTCATCACTAATTTAATCATATTCATTGTCAAAATATGAATTCCATCGTTTGACTTCTATATGAATTCTATAACAATTCTTTACGATGTAAATAGCAAATGCCTATAGTTAATGTGATTTCTACGGACAATACAGTTAAAATCGACAATGTTGCTAGAATATGTGTCCGCACGATTGTCATGCTTGATAATATGGATTCTCAAGTGACGACCATAAGATCAGAAATCCAAAATATTATCGCAATGAACCGAAGAGCTGAGAACGCACATTCCAGCGCGGTGCTAATGGCGAGATACAAGAAATCATTACTTGCTGTCTACCGCAACCCCGGAACAGTATCGCGCCTGAAACGCCGACGCGTAACGCGAACGAAACGCGACGACACACAACGCGCTGGCAATACGATGTAGGGGAGCTCCATAGGCTATTAGAACTGTCCACGGCGTGAAATTGGGGACAACAGCCTATACATCCAAGTTTAATAGAGGTCAGATTGTGATGGCGCGGCCCCTTGGTAGCAAAAAATATGAAACGGCTTGTCTTGTCGGGTGCTCTCGTGCCGTTGTAAGCACAAGCCAAAAGTGGCACAACTATGGGGAAATGACACACCTTCCATACACCTCTCAACTGTGACGCATCCACCGCTCAACACTAGGGCTCGTCTTGATGGGTGTGTCATGTCGTAAGCCAAAAGTGTCGCGACCGTGGGGAAACAATGACGTCGTCCATTAGCTTCTCAACCATGGCGCGTTGATACTAGGGCTCGTCTTGTTCAGTGTCGCGTAGTCGTAAGCACGTGCCAAAAGTGTCGCAACTGTGAGGGAAACAATGACTCACCGTCCATCCCCTTCTGAACCACGGCGCGTTGATACTAGGGCTCGTCTTGTTGGGTGTTTTGTGTCGTAAGACCGTGCCAAAAGTATCGCAGCCGTGGGGCAACAATGAAACATCGTCCATCTACTTCTCAACCAGAGCGCGTTGATACTAGGGATCAGCGGAGACTACCGCGTACTATTCAAAATGACTGGAGAGCTACAGTTGGGGAAATCACACAGAGGTACAAATGCTAGTGATACGCAGCAATAATGCTCTACATTACACATTCCATCGAAAGCTGCTGCTCAACGCTACATATTCGATTGATTGCTTAGTGATTCCGGGCGCGTCAACTGCTACGGGCATTAGTTTGGTGCGTGTAGTGCATATTTTATCGCGAGAGGTGATCTTCCCCCGCGGAATGGTGGGATCCGGCTCCGCCCTACGTCGGCTTGAGGGGTTTCCCCACCCAGGTATCTCCCATCAGTGTGGCACCATCCCAGCCGGGACAAGCTCTAAACTCCCGACAAGTCTAGTGCGGTCTAGTGTGGTGCATGTGATTGTAAATACATGTACGTAAGGGGTGAGAAAAACACAAGGAAGAAGAAGGAAAGATCGCGCACGGTTCGTGACCCGTTTGTTATGGTACTGCTCCGGCATTCGCCTGGTGTTGATCGAAGACACCACGGAAAACTACAGATCAGAGCAACCGGTTGCTAGAATTCAGCATCCAGACAGCGACTGAAATCGATCTAGCTAACAAGCTAGTATGGAAAATCCTTCCACCGTTGGGACTTGAACCCTAGAATCTTCCGGTCAGAGGGACTGCAGTGACATCAATTGATGCTCTGAGCCACCTTTGCCGGTTGTATAGTCGAAGACTCTCTTGCACTCCCAAGTAGTCATAATGTACTGGTTCATCGGAATACGTTCTCCTCAGCAAATACAATAAATAGACCACCTAAAGTGAGTTGTGATTTTTTTTCCAAAGAGAGAGTATCAAAGTCTCACAGAATATGTTACGGTTACGTTGGCAGAGTAAAGGTTGAAAGCAGTTTACGTTCTTCGATGAAGAGAGTTAAGGAAGAAGCGGTTGAAAAATGTGTAGCATACGCCTTTTATTCAATATTTAATGAATACTAATTCGCATGTCTGAAAAATGTATTAAGAAAAAGGCTGGAGGCGATGCGGCACCATTTAATTAATTTTGCGGTCGTTATAACATGAAAATATAAAGTTTGTATCAGTTGTATGAGCACGTGGTAAAGAAGAATCTTAAGGGATTGAGCGACGGTTACTATGAACCCAAGATTGTTGAGGGAGACTAGGTTGAGTTCTCGAGAGAATGGACGCCGGAATGAAGGCCAGTTAAATATTTATGTGAAATTCTGATTTAAAACCAAATTAGTTGCGACTTCAGGATATTGAAAGTTTGGCGAAACCTTGGGGAAGATAATTCAGTACGTTGATCGGTGGTTCTAACGTAAGAAAGAAGATATCCGAAGAAGCGGAGAAGATAACATTTGCTGATTCATTCTGGTTGTATGATTCCTTGCTTTGAGTTTGAACCATGGTGTAAGATATATAGGTGTGTCAACTAGCCGCCTTTGGGGCAAATTTTCTGAAGCTAGTTTGAGGCTAGTTGCTCGCTTGTCCGTACGGTGCACACGATCGGTTTGGGTCACGGTGTAAGATATATATCTTAAGATGACATCATAAACTGTGGCTATTACACAGTTTTATAAAACATTTCCTATCCATTTTCGTAACTATTCACCTTAGACTTTACAAATTCCACCGCGAAGTGACATCACTGATTAGAAATTAGAAATCAGCTGACCACAGAGCTGTCGAATGGATCACGACCAATCACAACCTTGCCAAATGAGACCCAAAGATCGCAGCGCTTATATGCGAGAACTGTAAGAACTAGCCCCACATAAGCTTCAATTTTAGACTGGGAGTGAAAACACCTATACATCTTACACCGTGGTTTGAACTTAAAACATTATTTAAATTAGTTCAAGAGAGAGGCCAACGGGCAGCGACGTTTGGTGAGTGGCAATTCAGCTGCAGCTGGTTTAGTTGTTGGCGATACAAACGATCGTGTGCACTTCATATGTGCATACCCTGTTGTGGGAACAGATTCGCAACAGTAATACACACTCAAAGTGTGGTAATCAATCTTCAATTAAAGGGATAATTAGCGAACGAAGATAGTAGAAGTTCTAATATTCTCACTTCATGATTTCACCAACGCATCAATAATATAAATGAATCTGCTCTAAATTTACAAACATAACCATAAAGAATACAGGTATTTAGTAGGAAGCAATATGTGCCGATAGGACACAATGTTCTTTTACTTTCTCGTCTACTACTTTTTTAAATAACTTATTTTCCTGTTGATAATACGCAGATCAGTAAAACGTTATACACCTGTTTTTGGTTACTTACTTCTAACTTACGTACTATGATTAAATCTAAAACAAGGGAAAGGAAGTCAAATAGGCACTTCTATTATTTGACAATTTCAGGGACTTTTTCAGGAATACAAGGAAACTAATTTCTTTTGAATTTGAGTTGGTTGTATAGGATTTCGGCCGATGTTAAGTGTATTTAATGTGGTATGGAAAAGTGTAAGTTGGAGGAAAGGTAATTTTTATAATTGGCGATGGGTTCGATGGAATGTTCTTTGTGGAGTTAGTTTGTTAAGTATTGCTTAGTGATTCTGGGCGCGTCAACTGCTAAGGGTATTAGTCTTATGAGTTAATTATCAGTAGTCGTTGGTAACGAACCAAGGTGATTATCCTTAGGTACTGGTTTTGGAATATTTGTAATTTGTAAATGTTAGTTGTTGCTGCATTAATCCAGATGGGGCAAGCGTATAAAGAAGAGGGGTCTTAAGATGGCTTAGAATATTATTATAATTTTTTTATAGCAGTGCGGAATTTCTATTGTTGGAAAGTTGTAGTTGTAGTAATTTTATTTTTGCTTGATTGCTTCTGGTTTGTATGTTTTTTCCAGATAGGTTATGTATCTATATTGAATGCAAAATATTTGATTGTGCTGTTCTGTGAGTGCCTGGTTATTGGTTCGTTGTTTAATGTTAAGGGGGTGGGGGAAGGTGAGTATTTTGGCAGCAGTGTTTGGTGGAGAAAGTTGAATGTTTATTTTAGAGGCACAACTGTCGATTAGATTAAGGTACAGTTGCATTCTATATCGCATTTTCTGTAGATCGGGTCCTGAGGAAAATGTTTAATTCAGTTATTCCATTTGAGGTTTGACTGATTGAGGGACCCAGAAATTTTGTTACCTTGAGATCACCCAATTGCATAGGTACTGTTCATTTTCAAAAGCATATGCGATTGCCGTTTTGAAATGCAAAAATGCATTGAAACCATTTTTCCTTCGTTTTTTATTAACATGTTATTGCGAAATCAATTTGAAACTTCTGAAACCATATTCTTTAATGTTTCTTTTTTTCAAATAATATTCTTCTCACCAGCAAACATCACTGTTCTTCCATTTTTAATGGACGAGGGCATCTCATTTACGTATAAAAGAAATAGGACAGGACCTGGAGGAAGATCGAACCCTGCGGAACCCCACGCTCAGTTCGCAGAGATTTCGAAAGATGAGTAAATAAGATTGATAAGATTTGAAAGAAGATCCTTTCGTGCCAGTACGCCATTTCTACGTTTTGCGCTCAATGTTTTGGTGTACGAAGTTAACCAAATTAGCTATTTTTTAATTCAAAATACGAGGGTTGGGCAGAAGTCATGGCAACTATTTTTTGTGAGAATAAGAGTGGGGGTGGAAAATTTCAAATATACACATAAAAGGACAAGGTATAAACTAAGTACTTGGACATTTATCAACAAACAAAATTGAATTTATCGTATTTACGAATTAAGTATTAAGGTATTTGAAGTGACCGTACTTGTTTCTTGTTCTAAGGCATTTTAGAGAATACTTCACAAATTCCAAAAGCATTACATACCCGTTTTCAAGGCCTGATCAGGTAGATGCTCAATTACCGCACATCACATTGATCCGCACACTCACAGGTCGTCACGTGCGCTGTTGATCACTGATTGCTGCGCATCATTGCAGAAACTCTCCTGCGCATCTCGCGGCTGTCCAGTATAGAAGGGCATTAGTCCATGAGCTTCCGCCAATTCCCTGTGACATTCTTGAGCATTCCTTTCATGGTGAAAGGCTCACTTGGAGTAAGAGCGCTGTTGGAAACTTGTTACATTTACCTTGCACGGCGGTAGACGGACAACTGATTTCAAGTTGTTCTCTGTGCTAATATAGACACTTGCAGAGCTACCTGTTGATGTAAACACACTCTACTGCAGCAATTCTTTCAAGATATAAATGAAGTTTTGAGATCCGATAACATTTCTTTTAGAAAAAAAAAATAGTTGTCATGACTTCTGCCCCAACCCTCATACTACTTAGGAGATGTCTGATAATAAATTTATTACGTCTCAGGATCACTCTCTCTCTCTCTCTCTCTCTCTCTCTCTCTCTCTCTCTTTCTCTCTCTGTCGCTCTCAAAAATAAAATTAAAAACATTAGCACCAGTGCATATTAGCACGCTGGAGAGCCTCGCCCTGCAAAGGTGTGGATGGTGGATGATTGAATAATCCGCAGAAAACATACATAACTTCATGATAAGAATACAACACAATTTCAATTAAACTCACTGGCAAAACACGAGAACCATATACGTTTGCCTCTTGCACAACACAACTAAAATAGTTGTTCCATTTGTAGAACTATTAATATTAACTGTCAGCAGTTGATGACGCAAAACTGTCTAGATACATAGACTACACCTTATCTCACAAAGGATCAGTTTAAGAGATCTGAGTTTGTACAACCTTATCTTGAACGGAAAACTCCATGAAGAATCTTTACACACGTTTTTGAAATGTCATTTGCACCTGAACGTATTCATGCCAGACAGGGTATTAAAGCGAAAGAAATAAAACGTACAATTTAAAACACTATTTAGCAAATCACCCAACAATGCTGAATTTGAAAACTTGATATCGTGCCATTTTTCAGTAGTCGTACGAAAATGCTTACCAAGCACCAGCCAGGAATACCAAGGACAAATAGGGAGAACGATTGCGAGTAAAACTCTCGTGCCATGCCATCCACTTTCGACGCGCACTCTATTTGGCAAGCAACGATCACGCCCCTGAGAGACGAAAGGAAGAGAAACGAATTCTTGAGGAGAAAAGATATGAAATGTTCCGCGTGCAACTGCTGTAACCTAAGCTCTGCATACCTTCGCAAGAGAAACGAACAAGTGGAGCACGGAGGGTAGGCCGAAAGTAAACGTCTACGATCAGATGCATGCAAAGACACCGAATGTCCAAGAACGAACTGCGCAATTTACAAGCAAACATATGCGACAGCAATTCGTAAGTGTGCAACAATTTAACGTTGACCAGGTAGTAAGGCACAATTTAACGAAAAATCGTAAAGAAGTGTGAGAAAGTTGGAATGTCCACATATTTATTTTCTTTAAAGAAGGATAAGTTTGATGATATTTAAAAGAAGCTATAGAAACCAAATCCCATCAATGTGTTATTGTTTGGTGGGGAATGTCTCGTGCATCAAGCTGACTTAAGACGAAAAATATGGGATTTTTTAATGACCAACCAATTGACAGAGGCATATGCAATTATTAACACATTTGACATTCATAACATGTTGCCGCGTGGCTTCTCCCTTATTCCCTTAAAACCCGGTGGTCGAGTTATGTTAGGTAAGTGGCAATCTAAAAACTGAGACCAATTTGGATCTTTTGTTATAATTTTCAGGGGAGTGGCACTTAATACACGACAAAACTCCGAAGTAAACTTATACGGTGTGAAGTATTACTTATTACCTATTAGAAAGCTCACTAATTTAAGCTAAACAAGCAAATTGATTTAAGGCGAAAAATAAATATTAGAACAAAACTAATAACTACTAGCTTATCGTAGTGCCTCCGGTGAGAATTTTCTTGTTAAAAAGTTTTCTTTGTGCTTTGCAAGTTCGTAATATAAATAAATTTTAAACATACTTTAGTTGCACGGCTCGTCCATTTTCAAGCAGAGAAATTTACATGAAAAAGTGTTGATTAAAGTACTTGTTTAATTTTTTGATTCATTACAAAATTGATTGTAATTAGGATGAATTATTTCGTAACGATTAAAAGCATTTTACCAATGTGTTCGTAGTTGCATTGAAACCTGATGTAGTAAATATCTATTTTAGTTATTTTGCTGATGACGCTGCTTTTACACTTCCTTCTGATATCGATGAATAATAACAATAATAATAATAATTATTATTATTATTATTACTGTATCTTATTAAGTTAATTGAAATCATCCAATTTTACTTGTTATCTTCTTTTTACACGTTCCATTTCCTTCATTCTTCACACAATGCTGTCTTGCATGTCTCTCCTGACAACTTTTACACGAATCTATAACAAATACGGCTTAACCAATACTCCGTACTACAAAACCATAACAACACGTGATTTTCTAGTGTTTTTTTTTTCAGGATATCTTAACGGAAAAGAATTGTACCAATCGATTAGTCTTGTTGGCAGGAATCGAATGAGCTTTTGATCACCTCTGTAGAGACGTACCCCCTCCCAAAAAAGTGTTTCAGCTGCTTACCCCCCCAATAACAAATAACATTGTTAGAGAAACAACTAAGAATCTTCGGGATGGATTTAAAAAAACAAAACAAAAACACCGATTAGTTGCTCACCCGATGACGGAGTTGCGTCGAGTAACACCTCAAATGTCTCGATTAGTAGGCCGGATTTGGTTTAACCGTGAGTGTCGGATGGGCGAATGTAGCTTACTCGATTGCTAGTCGTATAATTGTACAGATGTACAAATGCAATATTTATTTATGATTATTCCAATTCGAATTTGTTACACTGCCTCTTCGGCTTCTATTCGGACACCATATCAGTCCTCGTATTTCGGAAACAAACACAGACTCAGGCCTATACAATGCTAATGCACAGTTAAGAGCCTTAGTCGAAGTTACAGAAGTTATTTTCACTTTTAAAACAATGTTGTACAAAGTGCGGGAAGTTCGCACGAGTCCAAATAGATGAAATTAATTCTAAAATTTATAGACAACAGAATGGTTAGTAGTGTTGGAAAACATTGGAATGTGCTCAAAAGAAACATTTTCTTGTCATTCTTGATCTCTTAACGTGTTACGACTTTTTCTTCACGGGCTAAACCTGTTGCAAGAAAAGTTTTGTTGTTTGCTTTTTTGTTTGTCTTTCGCGTAGACGATTGAGGTAAATGATTTGGATGAAAGCTGCTAATTTTGCAATTTCCTTTGCATTTATTTCCACTTGATTGGATAATAACTGGTAAATTAACAACGAAAATAGCTCTCTTGTTCAGCAAGAGTGACTTTTCAAGGAGAAAGCCAATAGAGACTTGCAGAAGCTCGCCTCGCCAAAGACAAGTTCATCAAGAAATGAATGGGAAATGAAACCCTGTCAGTCCACGCAAAGGTTGACAGTCTCAATCAATGCATCGCGGACGCGTCGTCAACGAGATAACCTAAAACAATGGGGGCGACAGTCATTGGCACTCTCTTAAGTACATATCGCAAGGCAGATACGTTAAGTACACTTATCTCCGCAAAACGAGCGAATTCTACTCTCAAGATCAACATGGCGAGTTCAAATATTTGGACAAAAGGCAACATTTCCCAGAGTGGAAACGTGGAGCTGTTCCATGTGCAGCGCACGATGGAAGTTGACATCCTACACTCTCCTTTTTTAAAATTTTGTTTTGTTTGAAAGAGTTAACAAACTCAAAGCAGCAGATGTAATCGTCATGATGAAGTTCACTTTACATGAACATGAAAGAGAAACATCATCACCAAAGTGAAACATCATCACTTTACATCAACAACACATTGCATCATCAAGAAAGAAAAAAGGCGACTGCTATACGAATTGCTAATTCCGCGAAAACAGCAATTACTGTTTTACTGTCGTATGACTCTTTTGAAACGTATGATTTTGAAATTTCTTTCCTAGTCAATTCTAAGCTTTGGGCTTGTTACATTTCGACCTTCCTATCTCGTACTTAAGATAAGCAAAAAATTAGATGTGATTATTTTAAAGATATTAAACAATATTAACATATCACCCAGTACTTCAGAGTATATGAATATTTGTTTCTTTTTAAGGGTGTAAAGAGTGTATAGGTAATAGTGTGCGTGTGTATTGAAAGAGCTGAATTTAATTAAAATTGATAATTTTAACACGTAATTATGATATATTATTATTATTCCTATTTATAATAATTTAAATTTATACTAGCCGTCAAACTTACAGCCGTACACAAATGATTTTTAAATCGTCATTAGCTTTTCTGCTCAACATTTCATATTTTAAATTATGAGAGGAGCGGTCCAAAAATTCAAACTTTTCTACAATGATGACAATTTATTATATCTCAAAATTTTATTGTTATTATTATTAACTCTCTTAATTATTTAAGTTGCGGAGTAGAGACAGAAGAGAGGAAGTTATGAAATGCTTTTTCCGCAGAAAAACCCTTATTACAGTGCCCTGGTAACGAAAAAGCGTATAAATCCAGTTGTTAAATTTAGAAAAAAATCATCTATCAAGTGGTGTAGCCAGAATCCATGTTTTATGGGCCCTTGATCCCGAAAAATAACGGCAAAATGTCTGTACATTTGTGAACAACGCTAGCGGGTAAACCGTACAGCCGATTTTATCCAAATTTATATTCCCCAATCGATCGGGCCAATGTCGCAGCCCCTTGAACTTTAAATCGATATCTCAATTTTGGGGGTACTTTACATGAAGCCCCTGGGTCATTTTCCAAATTTTGAAAAAAAATGGCTCTATAGTTTTGGATTAAATTTTGTTGTTGGATAGGGTGAAGGACGTGTAAGAGAATGTTGCAGGTCTCATTTTCGTTGAAAACTCTGATTTTTTTGAAAATTGAAAAAATTCAATTTGTTTTCGGCGTTTTCCTACCATTAAAATATCAAAGATCGAGATTTTCCCCTCAATAAAATCTGTTCCATTAAGATAGATTTTGAAATAAGGTCATGCACAATTTTTCGAAAATTTTAGTACTTTTCGCGTAATTTTGCGCGAAAATAGGGGAGAGACAGTCCGTGGTGTTTTAGCACCACCAGCTTTTATCAATTAGGGTAAATTCGAAGGGTTAGACAAATCGCAGAGATTCGAGAACCTTGGGCTAGCTTTCGGACTGAACGTAGCATTTGACCGGATTGGTTGCATTTGAGCGGACTGAACGAAGCGGTTGTGCATGTGGATGTGCATGTGCATGTGCATGTGCATGTGGGAGCGGAAGCTGTGCGCAGGTGCAGAGCAGAGCAGGAGCAGAGCAGCCCCGCCAGCCCTGCCCGGCCGGCCGGCGTGTGGGGCAGGCCGCGCGCGCGCGGGCGGGCGGGCGGGCGAGCGCGCACACGTGACACGTCGCGTCGGCCCCACGCGATCTCTCCCACGGCTGCGCACACTCGCGCTATCGGAACAACGTAACTGACGTCTGAGTACACACGGGGCGCGCTCGCATCAATCACGCCGCGTCTACGCGAATTAGCGGCGATAAACGCCCCGCGCTTGCCACTCCACTCGCAGAGCGCAGCGTGGCGCGGCGCGACACGCACAGTATTAAACACGGTTCTTGTTGCAATCGAGGGAGCATCATGACGAGACGTACGTTGTCATTGGCACTTCATTTATGCGTGTGCAGGTTCACTGCTGCAGGTACAATATCACTACGGTAATCAAGACAAAAGAAGTTTGAGGCTGATTCTTTGTAATATTTGTATGAAGTAAGGAATCCAAACAAAACATAACCATGATTTCACACACATGTCCGTGAAAAAGTCTGTCTATAATGGAAAACTCTCGAAATGAATAAACTGGAAAGTGGGTAAAGGGGTCCTGTCAATAAATGCGATTGACAGCTCAACACTGCCATGAGACACAACACAAGAATCTTGCCGTAACGGATGGGCATGCAACACTAGGAGCGAGAGAAGCCGCCAAAGCCCCCGGCGAGGCAAGGCCAGACAAGGCGAGGCGAGGCAAGGCAAGGTGTGGCAATGTGAGGGTAGGCGAGGCAACGCGCGGCAAGGCGAGGGGAGGCAAGGCAAGGCAAAGCGAGGCGTGGCGAGGCAAGGCAAGGCAAAACAACGCGAGGCAAGGCAAGGCGAGGCAAGGCAAGGCAAGGCAAGGCAAGGCAAGGCAAGGCAAGGCAAGGCAAGGCAAGGCAAGGCAAGGCAAGGCAAGGCAAGGCAAGGCAAGGCAAGGCAAGGTGTGGCAAGGCGAGGGAAGGGGAGGCGAGGCAACGCGCGGCAAGGTGAGGCGAGGCGAGGCAAGGCAAGGCAAGGCAAGGCACGGCGAGCAAGGCGAGGCAAGGCGGGGCAGAAGGACGCATGCGGCGGCCGCCTACCGTGGGCAAACAAGCGCGACATGGGCATCTGCTGCGGGCCACTGGTCCCAGCTCAGAGCGTAGCAAGCAGCAGCAGCAACAGCAGCGGTCGCGGCGGCGCCCAGGCAGGCCAGGCACGGCGCGGCGCGGCGCGGCGCGGCGCGGCGCGCCTCACGCAGCGAACGCGCGAGACCAGACGGCGGCGGCGGCGACGGCGGCGGACGACGCGAAGCGAAGCGTCGGGACGCGACGCGGCGCTGCACGCGAGAAGCGAAGCGCGGGCGCTCTGCCGCTGCCGCCGCCGCGCAGTCGCTGCTTGGGCGAAGGCGGCGCGGGCGGCGCGGGCGGGGGGGGGGCGAGGGAGGGGGCGGGGCTTCGCGTGTGCGCACGCGCCACGGGGGCCGCCGCCGCCGCCGCCGGGCCACGCGCCGGCTACCTGTGCGCGCGCCAAACCCCGCTGCCCCCATGCCCCCATGCCTCCGCACGATACACGATGGGAGGATTCCATCCGGAAAGCTCGCCGAAACATTTTTTACTAGTCGAACTATTACAGCTATTGTTTTTGAAATACGTACTCCAAGAACGATGTTTTTTTTTAATGATAACAATTTTCATAATAGGCTAATTGACTTAATGCTTAAACTAATTGACCAAACAGGGGAATGAAAAGTCACTCTTAACGGAAAGGCTGACGACCATTAAGGATTTTATCAGTTCGCCGTCTGCTAATAACGATCGAAACAAATGAGTTGAAGCTAAAGATGGCATACGAGTACACTTATTCCAAGAAATGGTGTATCCTCTTTATATGCTGTAGTTGTTTTTTGTTTTGTTTTTTGCTTATAACTGATTGATAATTCGGAAAAGACTGTTAAGGGAGGTCAAATGGAATACTCTTTGCTGGAAAACAAAGATAGAATTGAAGGAAAATACTAGCCCTAAAATTTACAGAAACCTAACGCATTGAGTATCGCAACTGACCCTCACACAGAAAACGAATCGATGTTTGGAAACATCGACGTTTCGTTATCGATGTCCCATCCCCACTTTCAATGGGATATTTTGATTTTTGAGGGCACTTTTCAGCAAGACTCAAAAACATTTTCAACACTTTCTCAAAGAGACACTAAATTTTTTGAATAAACTTTGTCCTCGGATACCGTAAAGGACTCTTATGAGAATGGTGCAGATCCCATATTCTTTGAAATCCTGATTTTTCGAAATAGCAGAAGTGAAATTTTTTGGGTCATCTTCCTACAACTATAATGTTGAAGAGAGATTTTTTCCTTAATGAAATCTGTTATTTAAAGACATCTTGAAATAAGGTCATGTACAATTTTTCGAAAATTTAAATAGTTTTCGCGAACGTTTGAGAGAAATACAGGCAATTTTAAAATGTGTGTTAACAATTTCTTGTCTCTAAATCAGCACCATTTTTTTAAAACTTTTCTCCTCGCATGTAAAAAAATAATGCTACTCCCATTTTCGGCGAAGTCTCAGTATTTTAGAAAATTGCATAAAGTCAACCTTTCAAAACTACAAAACTGAAGGTAGAGATTTTGGTCTTATAGTCTGTTAAAAAAATCAGCTCTTTAAAAAAAAGTGTTGTACAGTTTGTTTTTTTGAAAAAAAGATAGAAAATCAGAAAATACTTCCTCACCAAATACTTAGAAATATTTATATAAGCCAAGTAAGCAATGAACGTGTGTACAGAATGCTGAAAGACACAGAAGTCAAAGTCGCAACATCACGATTGTACCAATTCCACCACTTATGTAATTATGACAGCATATGAATCTTCTCTGTGCGAAGGGAAATATTTCTCCTAACGTAATGTCGTACGGAAGTTTCAAATGAGTATGCCAAAGACCTTTTCGTATGAAATGCGCACATTATTTTTACATTCTCGCCGACAACGTACTTACGCTATAAGACAAAGTATTGTCCTGCAATGAAAACGGGGAGATTTTTCGACATCAGAATCACTGTTGTGGCTTTCTAATGCAGAAAAAGTGGATAATTATCGCTCCAATCCGTAGTAAATTATTTCTCTATTACGATGTGTAATCAGAATCCACGATATGTGGGGCTTTGATCGAAAAAATTGATTTATGGCAAAACCTCTGTCCGTCCACACAGCAAGCGGTTCAACCATTCAGACGATTTTTTCGAAAACTGATATTCCTCGATTGATCTGTCACGGTTCCTTGAATTTGAAACTGATATTTTGATTCCTGGGGGTACTCTACATTAAGCCTCAAGAGCATTTCAAAATTGTCATTAAAATCCTCCATACTTTTGGATCATTGTTTTTCTCGGATACAGCAAAGTAAGCATTTAAAAATTGAGGAGTTTCGATTTTCACTGAAATCAATGAACTTTCGAAAACTGAAAAGTTTTTCGGCTTCTTTCTACTACTTCAACATTGACGATATATTTTTTTTACTTCATAAATCACTTCTTAAAAAGTAATCTTTAAATGATGTAATGCACAATTTCTTGAAAATTAGAGTACGTTTCGCGTAATTTTGCGCTAAATTTCCGGGCAAATTTTAAAAACATTTTTTTCTAAATCATCTCTAATGTTTTTCTTTATTTTTTTTTCTGGAATACGGAAAAGAAGGCAAAAAAGGTACAGGTCTGATTTTCGCTGAATTCTCTCTACTTTCCAAAAACTACAATATTGAAGACGGATTTTTTCTGAATGAAATCTGTTCTTCAAAATTAGATCTTGAATTATTGTCGTACGAAATATCTGAATTTTCGAAAAATTCCAATGAAAAACTTTTTTAAAGCGCCAGAAAGGTTGATGCGGTGAGTGTTATCATGAATTGCTGGCTAAACGTTAATACCGGAGATCGAATCCCAACACTCGAAAAATAAAATTTGCTAGCTGGAAATACTTTTGCGCGTCCAAGAAGTATTGTAATGTTACGAAAACGTTACAATTAAAGCGAGAAAGTACATAGTACTAGTTTAAGTATTCAATTCATGGAAGCATGCAAATATGTACTATACTTGTACCATTCTCTATGTGCCAGAGGGCAGCCATGTCATTTGACTTTCCAATCTATAAACAAACAAATATATATGAAACAAAGTCGGGTTAGTTTCAGCATTTATAACTCAAGAACGGCTGGCTCAATTTTGTTTATCTCTGATTTGTTGGATTCATCTCGGCCCCGAATAGCAAAATAACTATTAAAATATCGAAAAAATGGCGCTGTAGAATATAAAACTACATATTTATGTCAAATGCAACCCGCAACACACTCGACAGCATTTTGTAAAATCTAGTATATCGTAATAACTCCTAAATAAAGTGTTTTAGGTTCTAAAATTTTAAGGCGAAAAGCCTCAAAGAAATGTTTCTCACACCGTAATCAGCAGGATGAGATCTTCGTGAACATTCTATTACATTTGTTTTGGTCCGGCGTTTCTAGACATTACTTCCACCTGCTCAGAGACGTGCAGAATCTGTAGTTAAATGAGAATGAAGACAGAGAGAGGCAGAGACAGAGAGAGAGAGAAATAGCCAGACTGAGAGGGACAGAGACGGAGAGGAAGAGGTGGAGAGGGGAGAGAGGGAGAGAGAGGGAGAGAGAAGCGGAGAGGGGGGAGAGAGAGAGAGGCGGAGAGAGAGGGAGAGAGAAGCGGAGAGGGGGAGAGAGGCGGAGAGAGAGAGGCGCAGAGAGAGAGGCGGAGAGAGAGAGGCGGAGAGAGAGAGGCGGAGAGAGAGAGGCGGAGAGAGAGAGGCGGAGAGAGAGAGGCGGAGAGAGAGAGGCGGAGAGAGAGAGGCGGGAGAGAGAGAGGCGGAGAGAGAGTGGCGGAGAGAGAGAGGCGCAGAGAGAGAGGCGCAGAGAGAGAGGCGCAGAGAGAGAGGCGCAGAGAGAGAGGCGCAGAGAGAGAGGCGCAGAGAGAGAGAGGCGCAGAGAGAGAGGCGCAGAGAGAGAGGCGCAGAGAGAGAGGCGCAGAGAGAGAGGCGCAGAGAGAGAGGCGCAGAGAGAGAGGCGCAGAGAGAGAGGCGCAGAGAGAGAGGCGCAGAGAGAGAGGCGAGAGAGAGAGGCGGAGAGAGAGAGGCGGAGAGAGAGAGGCGGAGAGAGAGAGGCGGAGAGAGAGAGGCGCGGAGAGAGAGAGGCGGAGGGAGATGGAGATAGACGTTGAGACGGAGAGACGTTGAGACGGAGAGAGAAAGGGAGAGGAAAGGAGAAAGAGAGAGATAAAGGTCAGAACAACGTTTACCGGGCTCCCATCATCAGGATCCAAATGCTGAGTCTAGATAGAAAGTGAAGTCTTTCAAAAGAAAAAAGCCAAACGTTTCCCTATCCCCCAAAAATTAAACCATGCCAATGTTAGAATACGCAGAGCGCGCATTTCGACTGCATAATGGCATCCTCATTGCTGACTGGCTTGCGGTTATTTTTGTCGTTTTCACATCTGACCTATTCCTGATGATAGCCAATAGCATAAGCACCGGAAAAGCACTTCCACTACGAGCAAAAAGATAATGCGATGAAATTCCCTAGATGAGTGTCCTTGCATCATGATACTGATAACGGTAACACCACGCGATATCCACAAATGAAAAATTAGAAAAATAGAACAGGCAGATTTAGTACACAGCCAGCATTGTCACTGACTGCAGTGATTTTGACTGGGAGGTCCTAGGGTTCTAGTCCCGTCCGTGGTGGATTTTCGATGCTAGTAGCTTCTATGTAGCTAGGTGGAATGCAGCGGCCCTCACCCGAGGAAAATATTCTAGTAACCCATAAATTTCCGTGCTTTCTGTGGTTCCATGATTGGGCCCATGCTCTGGAACCCATGACGAATGCCGGAAAAGTACCTTAGAAAGGTCGAGAAGCGCGATCATTCCTTCCCCTACCTTGTTCTATTCCCTCCTTCCCTTTCTCCTAAATACATAAATGCACTAAATTATCACACATCAGTAGACAAGACGGGGGCTTAAGAGCTTCTTCCGACTGGGCTGGGGAAGATACCCGACAGGGGAAAATCCGCACAAGCCGACATGCAAGTCAGCGCCGAATCTCAACAATCCAACAGGGGAAGGAACACTGCCATCTCCCGGGATAAAAACACTAGCCACACTAACGGGACTAATGAACGATAAGTGACAAAGCGGAAGCCAATCAGCGGAAACCAATCAATATTCACTTATGGCCTCGAAGCCCAAGATATGCTCTCGCACACAGGTTAGGATGAAAACTACTACCGAACTTTCTCTTCTTGGAAATATCACATACTTGATTGACTGATGTTTCTGGGCCGCGTCAACTACTTTGGTCATTAGTCCCGTAAGTGTAGTGCGTGTTTTTTCTCGGGAGGTGGCGGTGAACCTTTCCCCACTGGATGGCGAGATCTGGCGTCGACCTACCGCCGACTAGCGGGTTTTTCTCCTCAACCAGGTATCTCCCACCAGCGGGGCACCGCCCCAGCCTGGGACAAGCTGTAAGCTCCCGACCGGTCTCCCGACTTGTGTGGTAGTGTAGTGCATGTTAGTGTAAGTGTGTGTGTGTAAGAGGAGAGGATGGGACAAGGAAGAGGAAGGAAAGATCGCGCGAGGTCCGTGGCCCGTTTGTTAGGGTACTGTTCCGGCATTCGCCTGGTGTTGATCGGAGAAACCACGGAAAACTACCGATCAGAGCAGCCGGCCGCTAGAATTCTCCTCCAGACAGCAACTGAATTCGACCTAGCTGACAAGCTTAGTGTCGAAAATCCTGCCGCCGTCGGGACTCGAACCTAGGACCTCCCGATCAGAGGGACTGCAGTGACATCAGGTTGATGCACTGAGCTATCTCTCCCGGTCGGCACATACTTTGAACAAGATGCTAACTAGTCGAGACGATTAGAGACAGAAAAAAACGCATTATACTACAAGCAGGCTTTGTGTGAATTCAAAAGAGTATGAACTTTGTATGACGTACTGCGAGCCCTGTAATATTGCAAAGTAAGAAAGTTCCATTATTTAAGAAGGAAAGAGTCTCTACGGTTGGAACAGGGGGAGGCAAAGTTGGCAGAAGGATCACAGGTTGCCAATGGACAGTTGTTAGGGGTAAGTGGGAGAAGGAAATGAAATCTTTAAAAGGTGAAGGCACGGAGAACTCGTGTTCGCACAGAGTACATACCGTGTGATTTTACAGCCACAGTGAATATGAAATGTAGGAACCAGTTGGTATGCATCAAGTGCCGGCGATTCAAATAGTGTATCAGCATAATGGAACCGCAATTTTTCCGTGGCTAGCCGACCGGAACTGTCAGGGGCCTATGGCATTTCCTGACAGGGAAAGGTATATCCAGACGATTAATATGAGCCGTGATGGGTTACGAAACAGGAAATACTGACATGTGTAGAAATTCACACAGTTCAACAGCCAATTGATGAGTGTCCAGTTTAACAATTCTCTTGAATGTGTAATAGTGTGCTCGGTGGGAGGTCTAGAATAGTATGTCTTTAAAAAAATATATTTTCCATGAATTTTTCTTTCCTTATATTTTTCTCAATACCAGTTGATCCTGAATGGTGTAATTTACCTTCAGAAGTTTTATACTTGAAACTTATGAGACTTTTAATATTCTCGCAAACTTCTTACGTAATAAATAGAAACTATTTAAAATTTAAATGTTTTTTATTAGTTCTGAACACATGCTCTGTGCCACTCCTTTCATGACATGTCCTGTACTAACTTTTATTTGCTAGGCCTTGCTTGCACTTTAGAATTTGTTTGTCTTTTATTATTCCGAATGTATAATACAATCAAGTCTTTCTTCCTTCGAATTTCGTTAATTTGCATTGCTTTCTCAAGAATACAGTATGAGTAAATTGCTACCTCGTGTCATTATACGAGTATAAATTGTTTCTATAGTTTATGAAACATTTACAGCTTTAAACATGCATTTATCGACGTGAATGGCCGAGGTGGCCAAGGGCATATACCGACTCACGTTTTGGTCCAAGGGATCGCGGGTTCGAGTTCCGCCTTGGGCATGAGTGTTTCTCCCTTGACTCTCATGCATGTGTTGTCGCGGAGGGCCTCGAGTTCTAACTTCAGATCACAGGAGCACGCAAGTGTCTTGGTGTCTACTGTATGGTCGAATATGCAACCTATTGGGACATATAGGGTAACCAGTTGTCAGCTGGATAAAATCCCTAGAAAAAAAATGCATTTATAATTTAAATAAAGTTCATTTCCATTTATTATATAGGGTGAGACAAAGTTCCGAATGATGTATCAGAAAGCCAACTACCCACTACAGAGACAGAAAATATTTTTTACAAAATCCGGGAACGCTTGCTGGCTTCGGAGTGTTGGCCACCGCCTTCCTATTCCCTACGAAAAGGCGCCTTTTTTAAAGATGCACCGCAGCGCGTCGACGCCGGAAGACCAAGGCCAAAGAAAGAAAGAAACGTCACGCTGCCTGGCGTATTGACGGATCCCGCCTGCCCCGCATGCACGGCGGGGAAAGGGGCGTGGCAGTGGATGGCGAGGCGCATCACGCCAGCGCATCGGCGCCGCCGCCGCCGCCGCCCTCGCCTGTGCCTCGCGTGCCCCTCCCCCTGCCGCCGCGCTCCCCCCCTTGGCCACGGAGGGCTCACACCCTGTTTCTCTCAGCAAAAGCAGGGCACACGCTCGAGGCAGCGTTGCTCCGCACCAACTCCGGAACCGGAATCCAAACTCAACTCATTGCAGGCTGGGAGGGCGGCGCTCATTTGTCACTTGTTCTTACACGCCTCCACAGTATGAAGAAAAAATGTCAAAGAATAGGATCTATAAATACGTTTTTCTCCCTTCAAAAAATAGGAATAAAGTATAAACTGGCCTTAAGGGGGGGGTGTTAACATGAAATGGGTCAAATCATAGATTTAGTTTTTTTGGCTAAATAAATAGTTCAAACCTTGCTTCTCAATTATACCAACATTTTTCTTCCATGACGCCTGGACGTCCATTTAATTCTTATGTAATATCCTAGTCCGCATGAGCCACGCCCCCTTTTTTGACATTGCATACAAGTTTGTGCAGTGTTTGTGCTATTTTTGGTAATTTTGAACGCATGTTGGTTTGTTAATGAGTTAATGAAACATACTCTTAATAATACGTGGGTAGCATTGGCCTTTTCCGTTGAAGAAGATGATCCAGAATACGGAGCAGGAATGTTCTAGTAGAGAGCAGCGGCAAGTATAGACTTTTTCAAATGCCGTTTCCCGAAAATGTATTTATTTTGTAATTAATGCACTTGTTATGCACATTTATTCACTATTTACTTGTAATTTACAGGATACATTCTTTATAGTATTGGCAATAAATTGACAATTTTATATAAACATTCTTCAAAAATAAAAAAAATTAATTCTTGTCCAAAATGCTGAAAAAATTCGGGCATACGTTATAATAAAAAAAATACAAATTATTTTTTATCAATTCAAAAAATGTCAAAATAACATTTTTATTGTGTGAAATATCAAAATTTTCTAGCTAACAATTTTCTAGAAAAGGTACATCAATAATAGCAAATTTAACATGGGCGGTATACATGGTACCCTCTCCCCTTAACAATTACGACTTGAAACTGAGAGACGAAGCCAAATAAAAGTTATTTATGAATGAAACAAAAAGATATAAATTGGACATAAAATAAATGAATGATTGTGTCGTGATATGGCATTCCGGCCCTCGCGACACACCGCCGCCGACTCCTTCACCTGGATCCCACCGTCACAACCCAGAGCCTTACCTCGATAGAAAACTAACCTAGAAAAACCACACTGTTATCAAAATTAAACAAGAAATACATTATTTCAACTCCGGCCACTAATCAACAAACACAAATCCCTGTCATACGCATAACCCTCACAAATGTCAATAAAATCCAAGTAATTCAAAACAAATTTATCAGATTAATCACAAAAGCCTCCTGGTTCATAAGTAATAAACAACTCCAGTCCGAATTAAACATCAATACAGTAATAACCAAAAAGCCCATATATCACACAATTTCTACCAAAACCTAACAGACATACTAGCAGCATCCCAGTTCAAACTAGCGAAAAATCCAACCCACACCCGAATAAAATATAGATTCCTGTTTGAAGCCTTTCCCAAAATCTTAACCAAGCATGATACATAACCCCGAGGTTGTCCCCTAGAGTATCCTCTTCACTGTATAGATTATGTTAGCTTAGATATTTTAACTAGCATAGGTCTAAAAAACATCTGTTCGAACAAGTTATCATATGTTTATTTTCTTATGTTCCATACTGAAGCACATCGCATGGTTTCGCAACCTTGCTTTAATACAACTTCTTTGTTGCCCAACGCAGCTGCGGCCAAGTTCTTAGGAAATCATGGCAACCCGGCTAATTTATGTAATCACTAATTTATGTAATTAAATATTCCTTGTTAAATTATGTGTTGTGTTTAATTAAGCAATGGTGACATATCACAACCCTCCGGTACCTTCTCCTACTGTGTTGTTTTTTACTAAATCGGAGAAGTGGTCCTTCTGAGTTATCCCAGGTTTGTGAGACGGGGCAAAATTCATAACAGTCCACTCGCTCACGCCTCCCACTCACAACATCTATAAAGTGATTATACAAAATGATGTATTCCACCTAGAACAAATAAATGTGTTGAAACACGCCGCTGCGGGTAAGTGACCCCGCTCTTCACTTGTCGACGTCGGTTGTCCGAGGGTACAAAAACGCAAGCGTAGCTCGCCCCCTACTTCGATATCAGCTGAGATATCGGAGGCACCCGTCGCGCCGCCACGCTCTCTCGGTAGGAAGACTTCGCTACCTGGGCAAGTGCAATAAATTCTGTAAATTGCACGCTGTTTCTCTTCCTCTGCACAAATTGAAGGGTCTGGGTCCTCCCTCTTCCCCAACAACTAGCGACAATTGGAGTGTTACTCCGATATCAGCTCAAATCACAAGATCATGAGACTACCACAATAATTATTTCAAGATATTGAGAAATACCTAAATGTATTCCACGATAATACCGAAAAGGTGTACGAATATGGTCGCAAGCGTTCATGGGGTGCTAATTACTGTAACGCTCGTCAACCAAAACGGCGACGATATCACAGCCCAAGGAGCAGCTTGAATTCATTAGCTCCCGGAGCGTCAATTACTTAAATCAGTAGTCCCGAAGTGTAGTGCAGGTTTTAATGATTTCTACAAAAGGGGTCCGCAATAACTGGAGACATATGTTGTAGAATAATGCTTGCACGTGTGTGTGTGTGTGTGTGTGTGTAAAGGGTGAGGATCGGACAAGGAAGAGGAAGGAAAGAATGCGCGCGGTCCTTGGCCTGTTAGTTCGGGTACTACTCCGGCATTCGCTTGGTGCTGATCGTAGAAACCACGGAAAACTACCAATCAGAACTATATTCTTGGCTGTCCGGGATGAGCCGCGTCTCAGTAGGTTTACTGACGTTTCGGCCATCTTGCTGTGGCCTTCTTCAGACTAAAACCTACTGAGACGCGGCTCATCCCGGACAGCCAAGAATATAATGACTCCGGCCGCGGAAGCCTACGAATCTACCAATCAGAACACCCGGCCGCTAATATTCTCCTTCTGACAGTGGTTGAATTCGACCCTGCAAAAATCCGTCACTCGACACTCGAATCCTGGGACCTCCCGGTCAACGATGTTGCCACTAAACCATCGCAGCTGTTCGGAAGGAGGAGCGGCACAGAAAGTTAAGATAGAAAGAAGAACGAGAGTTCCCAGGTAGGGAATGTGCGAGCGGACCAGTTGCAACAGGAGCTGGAGAAGAAGTATCTACACGGTCTAAGCTCAGTCTGTAGCAAACAGGTGAAAAGAGTCGATGATTGTCTCACGGGAGACGCTGGGAATGAAAAACCAAAAGAGGGCGTAAAGAACATATTAGATGATTTTATTTGTTCCTGAGACTGCATGTTACTGCAAGCGGCAGCTAGGCTCCAATGTTGGTGGAAGGGAACAAGAGCTTTCATCCCTATCCTACTCCTCCACACTGCATTCCAGCGGTCTGTCAGGCCACACTTCATTTCTTGAAAGCTCGATGTGCAGGCGATACACGCATGTGACATTGAGCTACATTTACAAGGACATCACGGTTCAGCAGTTAAGATCCAATTTCTGACGCAAGATTGTTAAATTTCAACTGTGGCTGCAGAGGCAGAAAATCAATGGCAGCGGCGATGTGGCAGAAGGGTGCAAGTGCCAAGACCGCCGGCAGCGCCGTAGCCCCGTGCTGGCTTCGCGGACTCCTTTGTAACGAGTGCCACGGAGGCCCGGGAGGACAGATTGTTATTGAAAAACTTCTCTCCGCGAAGGAAACCGGAGGAGCAAGATCGCTGGATTGCGACGTAATGAACTGAAAGCGGATAACGAAGGCACTTTTAAAATTCAGAGCAAGTATAATACTAGCGCGGGGCTGGACCCGATGCAAAAGCGTTTGGCGCAGAGGATATCGCAGAGGGCACGGGCAGATGGATCGGAGCGAGAGGAGAGAGGGTGGGGTGGGGTGAAATAAGGAAAGAGATGGTGAGGCCAGGGGAAAAACGAGAAGGAGCTGGCACCTTGCTTGCGTCGAGGGGTAGAGATGACCGGAGCCGAGATGCCGTTGATTGGGAAGAGAGTGTGCTGAGGTGGTGGGAGGCAAGAGGTGGGAGCTGGAGAGTAAAGATGCGACATCGAACGAAACATGGATGTTGCCAAACATCGAAGTTCCAAAATTAAAACATCGATGTTAATAAGACATCGACCAAAAACCATCGATATTTTTAAACATCGATGTTTTAAAGCTGGTCTAATCATCTCAAACATTAGATTTGTGAGCAACAAAATTTAATTCGATACTTCACGTTATACTTTATAATTAAAATGTTACTCATAATAAAGCTATAAAGCGGCTCGCCATGTAAAAATACAGTGAAAGACGAAGGAAATACTAGGACATCAGGATCCTCTCGGAGGAGGAATAACATGCTCAATTAAAATGGCACAAAGTTATTATTTCATGTTTTAACTTCCACAATATTGAGATTATGAAAATTTTTCATCCACGAACAAAACATCGACAATTTAAAAACATCGATGTTCTAAAAATATCGCACTCAAACATCGATTTTTTTTATAAAAACATCGATGTTTTTATAGAAACATCGATGTTTTGAAAACATCCACATCGATGTCGCATACCTACCGGAGAGGCGGGGCACACGCGGAGTCGGAGCGGGCAGACGTGATCAGAGGCGGAAGGAAGCGGGTCGGGGAACAGGTGAGAAGGAGGCGGGGGAATCACAGACTAATGGGCAGAGTCTGGCGGAGACGGGGCGGAGATGAGGTTGGGTGAAGCGTGGTGGAGGCGGCCAGGGGGAGAGATGGGAAGAAAGAGGGGAAAGGGCAGGGCGAGCGCGGGTAAAGCGGAGGCAGAAGTGAGGGAGAAAGGGCGAAGGGGACGTGGGCGGAGAAAGCAGTGCTGGGTGGAGGCGGAGAGACTGGCGATGACTACGTGCAATGTCTACTGGAGGGAATCCTCGGGGAAGTATTTTCACGCGTGATCCGTGTCAGGCTTTTATTTCTCAGTAGAAGCTTGAGTCGGGGGAGAAGGGTCTCCTCATGCAGCTAATAAAAATCACGACAACTACACTAAGCCCGTTAACGAGTTATCTGGAGAACAAGAAACTCCATTACCACACAATGTTCAAAGAATATTAATATCGAAACAAATGGTATTGCCTTTCTCAGTGGAAATGAAACATAGAAAAATGAATAACTGTAAACAGATACTGAGCAGAGGAAGTCGAGTTAACTGAATCTTCACAATTTCAATCAATTGGTTTATCCTTTTCATCTGCAAATTTTGATTCGCCGGAGGTGAGACGATATATAATACCAGCCGCTAAGGAAAATAGAATTGAAATTCAGCACAGTCCTGAATATATTAATTTAAAATTGAGAAGAGTTGATTATTTTTAACAAAATATATCCGATACCACCCATCCCTGGGAAGAACTCACTTTGCACTGGCGAAACGTGAGGGAAAGTCAAATATAACTGTTTCATTCTGGATATAACTTGCGTCAAGAATTTGTCAAAACAGTCGTGACTGTGGCAAAGCCATGAACTAGACAATCACATACCGACTTCTTAAGAGGAAATGTAAAGTTTCTACACTGTACTTCATCCAACTGTTTCTGTAGACAACGAAAAAGAGAGAGCAAACTTAAGCCATCAACGAATGTTTCAATCTCATATTTCTTTTAATGTAATGAACATAGTTTTAAAATTAGTCTGATAGAGTGCATCATTAGTCATCTGCTACTCTTTAGTTATCTGCAATTGATCTTGTTACAACGAAAAAAGTATAATTATCAATACTTTAAGAAAAAGGCTGATGAAATTACTTTCGTCGTGAAGCCGTGAAAAAAAAAAATTAAAAGCGAATCTCCTTGACATACGCAGAATGTCTATAAGGGAGGAAGGTTATTAAAAATTGTCAAAAGTTATTATTTCCCGTAATTTAGAAGTACAAGACAGGTGACACACAGTAAAAACACTACATTAAAATTAAGTTATATCACTCCAAATAACATTCTTTGCGCAGAAGAGAAATTACATACTATTTATGTTTGGTAATACTAAAAAAAAAACACTATTCACGTAAGCAGTTTTTGTAATGCCGTACCTTATTTTCTACACGACCTTCGAGTCAGCACCTCTTTCACAACACTTGTCTTAACACAAAAATTAAACTGAGGAAAGATAACGAGGTAGGGAACTTTCGAAAAGGCACTAATGACAAAAGACACCGAAGCGTGCGGCAGTAAACCGAAATAATATTGTTTTCAGTTAAAGAAAAAAGTGGATTTTTTGAAGATAAAGTGTAAACTCCGTAAAGTTTTTTTTCGATTTCTATTCACTACTCATATCTACATAGATAAATGTTTATCACTGGTTGTAAATAGAATATCTCCCCTCTCTATGATTCGGAGATCTTATCAAAGGTATTTTTTTTAACAAAAAGCTTTAATATTTGTTTTGAATTTGGTACACTCCATGACATGGCTTCGCCACAAATAAAGACATTTATTTATAATTGGAAGGCGATTATCAATAATGAAAACTTAATAAAAATGCCACATGGCCGTTCTTGTTGTAACATAATTGTCAAAATACCACCATTTCCGGAAGCAGCATATCCAGTTCACGTTCTTTATTGTTGCTCGCTACATTAATGCTGGATACGTCGCCGTTCTGCTAATGCACCTGAAATCAGAGCATCTTCTCTTCGCCCCCTCCATTCACCGATGGAATCAAAGATGATGTGAACAAGTAAAATATCCAAACGACGAAATCGTGTGCCACGCTACTGAGAAACTGCTTAGAACAGCGTGAAATAATAATGCAGACCTACTTCCCCAACGAACCGACGACGCAACAATTTCCACGAACACCGAGAATCAAGCAGTACATTACATTGAAAGAAATTGTTTAAAGTATTCACACATAATATTCGTAAAAGAATACTTCATTGAAACAAATTTCTATAACAAATATCTGTGAATGCCATTTTAATTTTCTGTAGCGAAACAATTTGAAATTTTGTACTATCTATCTGATGTCCGCCTATCTGAAGTTTATTGTTGCAAGAAAGCAATTAGAAAACGGGCGCGTATTTAGTGTTTGGTTTTGTTAAAAATTCTAGATGTGGAGTGCCATCTCAAAAACGGCTTCAATTTTTCTCCTTAATTCTTTTTTTTTGGGGGGGGGGAGCAAAGGACAGAAAAAAAGATGTGCAGATCCTATTATCAGCGTGCTTCCCTACATTTTCGAAAATTGAAAAAAAAATTAATATACAGTTCCTGGCCATATTATTGTGATCACCCGCAAAACTCTTCCGTGAATATTTGCTTTCAATTTTCCTACGGCAGCATTGACCCTATGGGTGGCCTTATTGGTTTTAGAAGTGACAGCCTGCACATTTTTGTGGTGATGAGTTTTTGTGGAAAAATTGTTCTTTTTGCGTAAAGTACAAGTTGTTTATGAATGCATTTTTAATATTTATTGTATCTCTCTTACGTTTTTGTAATTTTAATATTTGTTTTATGAATTTGAATTTTTATAGCTTTTTGTGTTATATCCTAGACTTAAAGTATTTTTGTTTATAATTAATAATATCTCAACCAAAGAACCTGTCACCAAAGAAAAAGAGAGAAATTACGGCTCCAATAGAACTTTCAAACCTTTCACAACGTCAAATCGAAAAAAAAACTTCAAGCTTCTAAGACATCAGACAGACATTGCCAGAAAATTAGAGAATGGCGAAGGTTTGACACCAAAACTTGTGGGCAATTGTGGTCGAATGCGCATCGAATCTGCACGTAGCATACGAAAATTGACCGACATCATCAGGAAGAATAGGACAGAAACAGCCGAAACCATAAAATCTAAATTGTGCGAAACTGGATTTGACTTATCATCGCGGATAATACGGCGGTGTTTGTAAGAATTCAATTTGAGCAGCCGCCGTCCTGTTTAAAAGCCGTTGTTGACCCAAAATATGAAAAAGAAACGACTAGAATGGGCAAAGAAATATAGAAAATGTACCGCGAAAGATTAGAGAAAGGTTAGACAAACGTTTAATTATATTAAATAAATATTTAATACAAGCGCTTAGGTTGTAATCTGTTCTTTCTTGTCCAGGTTTGATTCAGTGAGAGTACGTTTGAAGTTCTATCAAACAAAAATTAACAAGTGAAACGAAGACCAGATGAGAAATTCCTGCTAGAGCGTGTAATTAAAACTTGTTAAGCATCCTACAAAAGTCTTGATATGGTCGGTTACCTATGGTAGAGGTCTGGGAAGGCAAATCGTAAAATGGATAATACGTCAAAACCAATACATAACGATTCTAAGAGAGATGTTTATACCTCAGCTAACAGAATGGTTCCCCAACGAAAATACCTTTATGCAAGACCACCATGTCACACCAACCGCCACCGCCAAATATGTCAAGAAATCAATCTCACACAGTGGAATACCTCTTCGGGATTGGCCGGGTAATGCCTTGGATGTCAATCACATTGAGAACACTTGGGAGTTTCTGAAAAGAGAAATATCTGAAGAAAAAGTTACCAAAAAGATTACTTTAATCGAAAAAGTAATTTTTCATAGGATCCGTAAAGATAAATGCTTTAAAATGCATTGATAGCATGCCGTAACGAGTGAGGGTAACCATCGAAATGAAGGGTGATTCTTCAAAATATTTAAAAAAAGAACACGATTTGTACTTGTACCGTATATTTTATTGAAAAATTATTGTAAAATAACTACGAGACATTTATTAATGAATTAATGATTTACACTCACGTCTAATCATTTATTGCCCAAACGTATTACACAAAAATTAAAAATACAGCAAAAGCCAAGTTGTCACATTAATATTGCTAGGGGCTGTAGCAAAAGTACACTATTGATAATAGAAATTTATTATTAAATAATATCCCTTCTAAAAAAATTAGACCCTTAAAAAAGGTCATGAACAACATTTTGAAAAAAACAGTTGTTTTCGCGTAATTTCTTCTTGAAGTTATACAATTTCAAAACAAATTCTCAAATACGGCTCCAATTTGAAACAAAAAATCTATATGTACTACCAAGGAAAAAGAGATAAAAGTAAAGGTATATATTCAAATTTCATACAGACAACAGATATACGAGACATACGCTCGGATCTATTTTTAACGAGGGCAGAGACTACGTAAATATGGCACAAGAAAGTTGTGAACCTTCAACGGGAAATAAAATTGAAAAACGAGGAGATATTTAACGTGCCGAAAATTTCCTAGTCTTTATACTTGTGGGATATATACCCACACATCAATTTTGGGAGTTAAAATGGTTCACAAGACACATAACGAGGAAAACCTTCGGTGTACTACGCTTCCCGTCGTTTTCGGATCGTTGTCGGTAACTTAATTCATAGTGATGAAGAGATCTTATTGGGGGGTCATTAAAATTCAGTTCGTAAAATGTTGCTTTTTTAATTCTTTCCCCCCCTCTTTCCTCCCCCTCACATCGTAAGACATGTGTAACGTTTTTCTCTGTCATAACAGCTCCGAATGACTATTTTATCACCATTCATTTTATTATCAAATTGAAAATTCATTTTTTCGAACAAATATTCTAAAATGTTAGAACATTCACTTATCACCTACCCTCTCTCTGTTTTCTTGACAGTAGCGAGAATCTCCTTCCCTCCCCTTAAAAGTGAACATATTTTAATGGTTCTTTAGTTAGCTGTTCAGCGTCAGCAGACGGCGAACTTTAGTGAGCGGAGCGCGGTCCGGGCGACGCGGAAGGGCCGGACCCACAGCCGAGTGCCACCTGCAGCGGGAGCGCGCTGTCGTCCCGATGCGGGGCGGGGTGGGACGGGGCGGGGACTGGGCGTGCGGCCGCGGGATCGCGCGCGCCGGGGGCGGGGACGGAGGTGGGGACGAGAGAGGTCGAGGGTCACGGGACCACGCCCATCGCGCCACCACCGCCAGGTATCGATTTCGGATAACGAACGCAGGGCAGCCGTGTTATGTAAGACGCCGTCGCCGCCACCGCGATTCCGGTCCACGGGCTCATCGACCGTACGGCGCGCGGGTAGTCGGGCAGATAGACGGACAAGTGAGAGGGCGGGTGGCCGAGTGGGTACGGTGGCGGGGAACAAGTGGGCGGTCTGACGGGCGGGCGGTCTGTGGGGCGGGAGAGCGCGGGCGGGCGAGCTCGGGCGGGCGGGCTCGGGCGGGCGGGCTCGGGCGGGCTCGGGCGGACGGGCTCGGGCGGGCTCGGGCGGACGGGCTCGGGCGGGCTCGGGCGGACGGGCTCGGGCGGGCTCGGGCGGACGGGCTCGGGCGGGCTCGGGCGGACGGGCTCGGGCAGGCTCGGGCGGGCTCGGGCGGGCTGGCTCGGGCGGGCGGGCTCAGGCGGGCGGGCTCAGGCGGGCGGGCGGGCTCGGGCGGGCGAGCTCGGGCGAGCTCGGGCGAGCTCGGGCGGGCTCGGGCGGGCTGGCTCGGGTGGGCTCGGGCGGGCTGGCTCGGGTGGGCTCGGGCGGGCTCGGGCGGGCGGACGGGCTCGGGCGGGCTCGGGCGTTCTCGGTCGGACGGGCTCGGGCGGGCTCGGGCGGGCGGGCTCGGGCGGGCGGACGGGCTCGGGTGGGCTCGGGCGGGCGGACGGGCTCGGGTGGGCTCGGGCGGACGGGCTCGGGCGGGCTCGGCCGGCTCGGGCGGGCGGGCTGGCTCTGGCGGGCGGGCTCGGGCGGGCGGACAGGCTCGGGCGGGCGGGCTCGGACGGGCTCGGGCGGGCTCGGGCGGGCTCGGGTGGTCTCGGGCGGGCGGTCTGACGGGCGGGCGGGCGGTCTGACGGGCGGGCGGGCGGTCTGACGGGCGGGCGGGCGGGCGGGCGGTCTGACGGGCGGGCGGTCTGACGGGCGGGCGGGCGGGCGGGCGGGCGGGCGGTCTGACGGGCGGGCGGGCGGTCTGACGGGCGGGCGGGCGGGCGGGCGGTCTGACGGGCGGGCGGGCGGGCGGGCGGGCGGGCGGTCTGACGGGCGGGCGGGCGGGCGGGCGGTCTGACGGGCGGGCGGGCGGGCGGGCGGGCGGGCGGTCTGACGGGCGGGCGGGCGGGCGGGCGGTCTGACGGGCGGGCGGGCGGGCGGGCGGGCGGGCGGGCGGTCTGACGGGCGGGCGGGCGGTCTGACGGGCGGGCGGGCGGGCGGGCGGTCTGACGGACGGGCGAGCAGGTGGGCGGGCGGGCGAGTAGGTGGGGCGGGCGGGCGAGCAGGTGGGCGGGCGGGCGAGTACGTGGGCGGGAGGGCGGGCGAGCAGGAGGGCGGCCGGTCTGACGGGCGGGTAAGGCACAATACTCGCGCCTCAAAACATCAACAAACTGGCATGAGATAAAATTGTATGTATATGTGTACTCAAAAACATCCAATGAAAACATCAATATGTGGATAAGGTATTTCTTCGAGACGTATTTCCGGCGGCATTTGGTTGAAATGCAAGAGAGACGAAGTTGAGAGTTACAGTCAAACTGTCAGAACATTTTTATTATCAATCTTTATCCGAAATAACACAGGATTGCGAAAAAAACAAACGATGGTTTTGATTTTCAAGGTTGCTGTTGACTTCCTCTCTCGCCTCTCAAAATTACGTTGGAATACACATTATTTCACCAATATGTTTTATAACGAGATCACCGAAAGACGTCAATGAACAAAGACGTCAGACAAGTAATGCTTAATTAAACCATGGTTGGCTTCATAATGAGTCAAGGTCTCCACGTACCACATTCTTTCACCATATGTAAAGTTGGCATACTTATCTGTACAATATTATCTTCACATCATTATAATGTCAAAAAATAATGTTGTGATTTTTATAGTACTATCATTTTCTCAAATCCGCAACTCACACACGTGTGTGTGTGTGTGTGTGTGTGTGTGTGTGAGGGGAAGTTCTCTTTATTCTGATTCAATGCCAAAGTAAGTGCGATTCGCTTCTTTTTACAATTTACACTATTTTTTCCTCAGGACTTAGGCATAATAAGCTACGTTCGGCTCTTTTTGCGCATCTATTAGATGAATTCCCATTCTTCAGAATACTGTTCAAGAATTAAATTCATATTGGACTGTAATAGTTTGTTAAAGATGTACTGTAAATGAGAGAAATCGAGTAGCCTGAACTACGTATGTCTCGAAGTCTCATATATATCGATTACATATATATTTTACTGTACGATACTGTACGGCTCATATATATACATTACATAATTATTTTGCTGCACGATATTGTGAAACAGTCAAAAAATAAAATGGAAGTGAAGTTTGCAAAATTAATAAGATGCAAAACCAATAAATTAAATAAAATCTAATCAGAAAGCAAACCTAAATACCACATAAACACCGAAATTTTATCAATAGCTACAAATCGTCGCAGACCAGCGTAATTTATTCAACACCTATAATGCTTTCGACTGGTAACTTCTCCGTAATACAAACGTGACATATACGCTCGATAAAACTTTATGGCGACTTTAGCATAATATTTACTTTAAGCGAGAAAATAGGAAAATGAAACTCAAAAGTCCTTCACTTTACAGCGAAATGAATTACACCAGAAGGTGTTTGTGTTGGAGTCAAACTGTTTTGATCGTAAGAAGTTGCAGCCTACGTATCCGGTGTTCCCATGTGTGAAGCATAAAAACCGCAGCAAATGAACAGATAGCGAAGCAGCAGCAAAGACATAAACAAGGAGAAATGCCCTTCTGGCTGGTTGTATCACTAATACCTTAGAATGAAATGTTGATAATAGTGTTAATAAAAATTGAAGCTATGTGCCCAAATTCAAAACTATACAAACAAAATAATCAATATCTGGAGAGGGTTAAGAAATTCCTCTAAAGAACGATTTCTAAAGTGTTTTGTTACTGCACATAAAAGGCGACTTGAGGGGTAACTCAGTGGTTCAGATCAATTTCCGCTATACTACTTCGTGAACACACTTTGCGATAAAAAGGTCGAATGCTCGACACATCTTTAACCTACTTTATTGTCGGGAGAAGCAGCATTCTTTGATTTAGTAAATATTAAAGATTCCCTTTAGGAATTCCTCATGGAAGTATAGCACTAACGGGAAAATTATTTTTAAGAAGCATTGAATACGAACATGTAAAAGAAATCCTTCTTATAATGAATGCTTTACATTAAAAGCGTTCTTTTAAATTAGTTTCTGTGCCTAAAATGGTGTGTTTCAATGTTTATTCTTGACGGTAGTAAGTTCCATACTCGAGGAAGATGTATTACATGATATTTCACAGTGTCAGAGGCTAAACTGAATAGCCAAGTCAGTCCCAGAAGAGCCGGAGTGAAGTTGGCAATTTGAACTTCCGCCTTCGACACAACTTGCCAGATACGAGCCACCGCCGCGGCGTCCCGGTGCGCCAGGCGTGCACACAGGCTCCTGTGCGAACGGGATGGCGGGTCGGGGGAGGGTAAGAGGAAGAAAAGCATACGGGATGAGAACGGTGGGTGGGGTGAGACGGGCCGGGGAGAAACGATATAGGGCGAGACGGAGTGAGGTGAGGGGTGCGGGGTGTGAGGGGCACGGGGGAGGAGAAATGGCGACAGAGCGAGACGGAACAACGTGGGCGGGGTGGTGTGAGACGGGGTTGTTGGGTGCTGGTGTCAGGGGGTAGGTAGTGTCCGGACAGGTGAGGCGGACGGATGGGGAGCGGCGAGACCACACGGGGTGAGCCCGATTGATTGATTGACTGATTAGTGATACCGGGTGCGACAACTGCTAAGATCATTAGTCCCGTACATATTTTCATCCGGGAGGTGGCGGTGATCTTCCTCCGCTGGATGGTGAGATCCGGCGCCTACCTACCGTCAACTAGTGCGCTTTCCCCTACCAGGTATCGCCCACCAACTGGAACACGGCGCCCAGTCGGTCTTCCGGGGTCTGTGCTAGTGTAGTGCAGTGCATGTAAGAGTGAGTATGTACAAGACGAGAACAGGACAAGGGAATGGAAATACCGCGTGCGATCCGTGGACCGTTTGTTAGGTTACTGCTCCGGCATTAGCTTGGTATTGACCGAAGAAACCACGAAAGCTACCGATCAGAGCAGCCGGCCGCCACAGTTCTCCTCCAGTCAGCGACAGAACCCGACCTAGCTATCTAGCTAGAGTCGAAAAACCTGCCACCGACGGGACTCGAACCCAGAACTTCCCGGTCACAGGCACTGCAGTGGTGCGCGGGGCAGGGTACGGCGTGAGCTGAGACGGTGCTGAGGGGGGGGGGAAGCGGGACCGGGGGAAGGGAGGCGTGCTCCGCGTGCCCTATCTCGGCGTCTGGAGATAGGAGGGACGGCGCTTCGTGAAAACTGGCAATAGCTCGTAAAGTTGCTTACCTGCGAGGAAGCGCTGAAAAAGGGGGCGAGGCTTCTGATGCTGCCTTATCCTTTTAGCGTTCAGAGATCTGAGAGCAAGGGAAAGAGGGCCGGAACAACGAGACGAGAAAGGAGGAAGCAAGCCGTTTTATTATTATGAAAATTCACTCTTATTTTTCTGATTAGCGGGTTGAAAGATCGCGGGATGAAACTTAGGTGTTAACGGACAAAAGAAAATGATATCATACTACACACGACTCTTTATATTAAACATTCAAAATATCTTTCTTGATACTATATTAGTATTCGTCTATTGATCACCTGTCAATCCAAACCCTTCTCTTAATGGGGCAGTAACGAAGCATTGACCTCCGCCCTCCACCATTTTTGGTAGAGTGACGCTGGCAGATGTAAACAGAGCGAGAGAAGGGAGCGAGAAGGTGACCGCAATAGTACGAGTGAGGGTGGGACAAGAGCAGACGGCAGGGCGACGATGGAAGCAAGCGCTACATTGGGGCGATGGGGAAGAGGGCGAAGGTTAGAGTGAGGGCGAGAGCAGATGCGACGGCGCTGGGAAAGGCGAGATCGGAGCGAGGAGCAGAGGTGAGGACAAAGCTGAAGGCGAGGGCGGCAGCAAGGGGCGGGGCAGGGTAGACGGCAGTGGGGGCGAGGATGAACGAAGGCGCGAGCGCAGGTGATGATGGAATCAGAGTGTGGGAGAGGGTGTTTTCCAGGCGAGAAGGGACGATGGCAGGGCGGAGCGGAGGCAAGGGTGGAGTGGAGGAGGGCGAAGGCGGGGGCGGGGGCAAGGGCAAGGGCGGAGGCGAGGGCGCCTCCATTAGCGGCCTTCCGCAGGGGGCGGTGGGTGTGGCTGGAAGGGGCTCGCGTGACGCGGCCGGGAGGGCGGGGTCGCGATCGCGACACGTGGCCCCGCGGGGCCCCGGCGGGGCGGGCGCTTCCCCGCCAGGCGCCTCAGCCGACCGCCAGCGCCCCGCGCGCACACAGCCCGAAACACCCGGCGACGCACGCTCTTCATTGTTCTACCCTCCGCTAAATACCCTCAAACTGTCACCCGGCGACGCACGCTCTTCAGTTTTCTACACTCCGCTAAATACCCTCAATCTGTCACCCGGCGACGCACGCTTTCATTTTTCTACACTCCGCTAAATACCCTCAAACTGTCACCCGGCGACGCACGCTCTTCATTTTTCTACACTCCGCTAAATACCCTCAAAGTGTCACCCGGCGACGCACGCTCTTCATTTTTCTACACTCCGCTAAATACCCTCAAACTGTCACCCGGCGACGCACGCTCTTATTTTTCAACACTCCGCGAAATACCCTCAAACTGTCACCCTGCGACGCACGCTCTTCAATTTTCTACACTCCGCGAAATACCCTCAAACTGTCACCCAGCGACGCACGCTCTCCATTTTTCTACACTCCGCTAAATACCCTCAAACTGTCACCCGGCGACGCACGCCCTTCATTTTTCTACACTCCGCTAAATACCCTCAAACTGTCACCCGGCGACGCGCGCTCTTCATTTTTCTACACACCGTTAAATACCCTCAAACTGTCACCCGGCGACGAGCGCTTTTCATTTTTCTACACTCCGCTAAATACCCTCAAACTGTCACCCGACGACGCACGCTCTTCATTTTTCTACACTCCGCTAAATACCCTCAAACTGTCAGCGAGTTCGCGGTTTCCACAAAAATTAACTCGAACTTCTCGGTGAAAGGATCAATATTTCATACTTCTTCATTTACCCCATACGTAAGTTCCTTTCAATTCAATCCAAGATCTGAAGAAGTATGAATACTGAATTTCCTTTTTACTTCATATGACTGCTCTAATTCAATTTTTCCTGTGGACGATTTTTACTTCTTATCCTTATTTCCAAAGAAGAGAAAGTATTGTAACCGTGCGCCTTTTTTCTGTCGAAAAACCTGCGATGATTCAACAGAAAAACTCTTATTGCCGGGCTCTGGTGAGGACAAAGTGAATAAATTTTGTTTACATATAAGTTAATAACTTCCTTTAACACGCTGTGTTGTTAGTATCCGTGTTTCGTGGATCTTGAAACCGAATAATCGATTGATGTCAAAATGTCTATTTCCCCTCCAGCCGCAGGTCTGTCTGTGGTCAACGCCAGCGCATAAATGTAAAAGAATGGAAAATTGCAACATTTTAAACTTTTTTCAGCGTGTTCCTACAACTAAAATATTGAAGATGCGATTTCTTTCTAAACAAAATCTGTTGTTCAAAGAGTTCTTGGTATGAGATCATACAAGAGTTTTTCTGCCTTTTCCATTGCACGATTACATAACTTTCTCTTTTTACGACGTACCTTCGTAAGGGCTGGAAAGTAAAAACGAAGAAATGGTAGGATTCCAACATTGCAGTTCGTGTCGTCAAGATTTCAGGCTAGCAAAGAAAACTTTGTTAACAACTGCCTCCGTTTCCCCTACATCAAATGCTATCATAATTACAACCAATCGTAAACTGGAGAATTTTCTTATCTTTGATTCATGGCAATGAAGAATCAATTTTAATAGTTTACTATATCTAAATGAATGTTCTTTGTAAGATCTTATTATTACTTCTTTTTCTCCCTTCCGTAATCTTGTAGTAGAGAAGAATTTTTTTCCAAAATACCTCGTGCACGTCCAATAAATTAACAATCCAATGTTGCAAGAAGTTAAGCCTGTTATCATTTGTAACACGGCTGCCAGTGCAACGATAACAGCCATGTGACGGTAATTCACATGCAACTGCAGTTTGTCTTAACTAAAAATGCCTGTAATTATGATTTCCTTCGCGTAACGTCGAGTTGGATTCGATAGTAGGAGTCGATAGTTCTACATATCGCACAGTGAAAGGGAGAACGTATTCAAGAAGCTATTGGTCACAAGTACGTTGAAACGACTGTAACGTCTATAAAAACTGTACTTCTTTCCACCACGACAGAAACGTGAAATGAAGTTGATTTAATTATAATAAGTTCAAATGAAGGATACTTTCGGGTGTTCACGGGTTCCCAACAAGTGGGGCTGAATGGTTTTCATTGTTTTCTAAGAACACGAAGCTCCGAAAATAACATCACAAGAAAACACACCGCAGGTAGCATTTGTTTTTCTAAAAGATAACGGCAATTGACAAAATACATTACCATTTTATGCGCATATTTACAATACTTTGTTTTTTTATAAAACATTCGAACGTAATACGTTAAAACAAGCACTGCCTGATAACACCAAATCATCTTAACAAAAGACTGTACATGTTATATATTTATTTTTATATGGTATATAATTTAATTTACATATTTTCACATATTTTGGTATAATTTCATTCTTTACTTATTTTACTTACATCTACACATTTCTTACATATTTCGTTACGAAACGGAACATTACAGACGCAAATTTGCAATATATGATACTGGAATTATCTTTCTTGTAAAGCTAAGAAATGCTATTGCGTCTCTCTCACCACCGGACCTTCGCCATGAACTTGACCCATACATTTCCCCTGCTTCTTAGAAACCGCGTACTGGGAATCAGGGATGACCGAATATTTATGAAGCAGAAGTAATTTCAACCACGTGCTTGTTCAAGCTTCATAAGGCAAATGCATAACTCGATCGAAAACTAACAAATATTTTTCACGGATCATTTGCTTCATCACTCTTGGGAGGAGTGGTATGTCTGGAGATCTTCCGGGATCCAACACTTGCTATTCCATACTACTTATATACTTACTCATAGCCCACTCAAGTTAGACAATCGAGTGAACTCTAGTTCTTGGGAGTTCTTGAACTTCCTGTGATTGTTCGTTTGTCCTTTCCGCACATTAAACTAAAAATCTTGGAGTGTGTGAGGTGAGCCGGGTTTGAGAGGCCTGATTAAAAGTGTTTTTTTTATTAAATACTTTTCTGATACAGCGTACTAGCTACTTTATAGGACTGTTTGGTTGATATGCGGTACTTATGTACACAATAATACACAGTAAGAACTAGTGGTGTTACAGAATGGCACAGACTTTCCCGTATTCGTTTTCTATTTCCTTTGGTGTCGGCTAGCTATTCGGAAATGACATATACTCTTGACAGTTATCATCTATCGCCGCCCAAAGTACAGTTTTTTTGACATTTTATTAATTTTTTGAGACCAAAGGAAATAGAAAACTAATACGGGAAAGTCTGTGCCATTCTGTAGCATCACTAGTTTCTTCAAACTTTTCGAACGGATAGTGCAAATTGCACTCTTTAATATGACGTAAAATTCATTTTTGGGGATTTTTTTTTCTTTCAAAAATTACACCAATGTGAAAAATCTTCAACCGTTATATGCACATCCCCAGCAATTTGTAAGCACTTTTATATTTGTGAGATAAAGTGCTCTAAACGACTTCTAATGAAGATTTTCGAAAACACAAAAGATTCCTGTGAAAAAGAGATTCAATTTTCGCAATCACAGTAGCGCTTAAACGCAATTTTCTTAAATACTGCTTCAATTTTTCACAGCAAATTGCCATTTAGGGCGCGGTTTTATAGTTCTTTAATATTCTTAAAATAATATTTCTGTTCTACAATTACCAAACCGAAAAATTAAGAAAATGTAAAAAAAAAAATTAAAAAAAAGTTTGGGCGGCGATTGATAGCTGGCAAGAGTATGTGTCAAGTCCGAATAGCTAGCCGAGACCAAAAGAAAGAGAAAACTAATAAGGGAAAATCTGTGCCATTTCATTCTGTAGCACCACTTTTTCGTTATCATGGACCAGCAACGAATTATTTTGTGCCGAAAATCCGTCATTTTTGCGTGCAGCATTACAAAACTTTCCCTAACTAAGTATATTCCTCCGTACGTACGTATTAGGGAAAGTATCAATATACAATAGCATATTTGCGCAAAACTTGAACGTTTTTACATATTATCTCATTTACTTTGCACGTACTTGCGAGAAGCCAAGGTTATTGGGTCCGAGATTATCTAGGGCACGAAAACTGATTAACCATAGTTTATTTGATAAGGATCGAGAACGAATATTTGATAAAGGATTGAGTACATAAAAGGACTATCGACATAAAAAATACATAAAATATTATACGAGTACAAATATCGAAAATGGAATATGAGTTTTACCGCGCAAATAGGGGGACAAGTGAAACTGAGTGTCAATGGCGAACGGCACACTCAATGTTTGATGGGATCCAATAATCACTGAAAGGGGGAAAGGGGAAAAATTATTCCTTTTGTTTGTTTGTGGCATGAATGTGTAGCAGCAAATTTTTCCCCGAAATAGTTGAATTTCGGTCAAAAGCAGTGTCGAATGCCTCAGATGCTGAATGAAGCCCAATGACGATTCAGGGTTGCTTAAGCCGGTCATAACTGGAGAAGAAACATGGGTGTACGGATTTGACGTCGAAACACGAGCACAATCGTCCGAATAGAAACTTCCTAAAGCAGCAAGGGAAAAAAAAGCATGTCAAATTTTCAAGCAAATCGAAGTTCAAGATTATGCTCAGTTTTTGTGGATTTCAACGGCGTAGAGGATTCTAGGTTCTTGTCATCACGTCGTAGAGTCAATAAGGAGTACTACTTCATGCCGTTTGCGGAAAACACTCCGAAGAAATCGCCTGGATTTGTGGCGAGACAATTCATGGCAGTTGCATCACGATAATGCAGTTGCCTACACTTCACTGTTTGTTCGTCAATTTTTTTAACAAAAAACAACACTTTTATGAAGCCACAACCACCGCTTTCACCGGGCATGGCACCCTTGAATCCGTCCCAATCCCAAAGCTTAAGAACTCCTTGAAAGAAAGGTTTTGCCAACAATGAAGAAATAAAAGCAGAATCGCTAAAGGAGCTACAGACCATACCGAAAACTGTTTCAAAAATTCTTCGAGGACTGGAAAAACGCTGGCACAAATGTATTATATCTCAAGAGAACTATTTTGAAAGGGACACAATGAGTATTGATGATTTTTTTTAGGAAAACTAAGATTTTGCAAACTTATTGATCTTAAGATAAGATTTGATACCAGAGAACACTTGGGATTATCCGAGCCCCGATTAACCGAGGCAATCATTACGAAAAGCGCAACAGAATAATTAATTGTAAAACGGCCAATGACGTTAGCGATTTTAGGATTATTATGACTTTCCCCAATTCCGTAATCGTTGGGCCTCAGGTCAAACATTCACTGTGTCGTACACCATTTACATTGTGTTTTAATTGTCCCTCTACACCCGGAAACAGATATTCTTTTTTTCTATCGAATGTTTTCAATTATTTTTAAAACACATATAGAAATTCATATACATGTGTACGACTTGCACTAAAAGAAACATTTGGGTTACATTACACTTATGTCACCCATGTTCTTTGAGAATTGCGTGTTCTAAATAGATATGTGTATAGAGACCTCATTGAAAGTGCTTAATTTCTGAAACATTTAGAAATGCTAATAGAGCTTATGAATTTTGCATGCACTGGTGCCCCGCTCTACAAACGCTTCGGGAAAACGGGGCAGCGGGAGGCTTTTAATATTACATCTCGGAAAACGCACAAATGATGGGTTCGTACTCCCTGCATTAGTGAAATACACACAGGTGTACTATACATATTAGTAGATACTACTGGTCATCTACTGAAATTTCTTACAAGAAACTTGTAAAATTCGCGATCCTTTCCACCATGTACCCTCATCGCCATAAAAAAAGCTGCACCCCGAAGGACCCCACTGATCCGCTGCAAACTCTGAGGGTATTTTGCACACCATTCGCTAAGCCAATGAGTTCGTTTTCACGGTCGGCCGCGCACTGGGTGGTGGGTGGTAGGTGCGTGACGTAGCGCCCACCGGTCTAGATTTGAGGGCTTCAACCGGCCGCGCCGGCCATTGCGACATCGGGTAGCGTCGCCAGAGCGTCATCTGCACGTTCACTATGCATCGGTGACGCTATCCAGAGCCGGTTGTTCAGTTAGATGCGTTCAAGAGGGGATTGCATCGTAGTTGTGCGGAAGGCTGGTTGTTCCGGTCGCCGTATTTCGCACCACATCGGTCGTATAGGGACCACCATCGTCCGCAGTTGGCGCCAATGGATTGAGGAAGACACACACACGAAATGCAGGATCTGGACGCCAAGCGCGAAACAGATCCAACGGCAACGATTGGTGCTATTCGGCGGGCTGTGCAACCTGCACTGTCACATCCTATATGTGACATTGGCAGGCGGTTGCACAACGCAAGGCTTGCCGCACGCCGACCGTTACGACGCCTGCCGCTCACACCCCAGCAACGTCGCTACAGACACGCCTGGTGCTGGAATGATGGACCTGGGGCCATGCAGAGTGGCAACGGGTTATCTTCAGCGACGAGTCTCGCTTAAGCCTTGATGGCGATGACCACCGCATCCCGAGCATGCCTTGCAGCCATGGTTACTCTACCATGGCCAGCAGCATTGCAAGCTCTGTCCGCGATCGAGAATGTTTGGGGGGCTATGGAACGTGCGATTAGATCCCACCCCAACCCACTAGTCTGCAAAAACTGCGCGCTCAGGTGCAAGCTGCAGGAGATGGCACAGCACATCATTCGATACATATACAACTCCATGCCGCAATGTCTGAACGCGTGTGTTAGCTAAACGGTACATATTAGCATGGCCCCACGCCATTTGTAATATGTATCGTCTGTGGCCGTGTAACGCAATCAATGTTGGTCCTACAAATGTGAAAGTGTAATATTTTTGTATACGTGGTACCCTCTAGCTTCCAGCCAACAATGATCGCAATCCGCCTTGTCCTTCTGGATGAAGGTTTTTTTATGACGATGAGTGTATATATGAGATTGGCTGGCTGGCTGGCAATAAAAAATAATCTTCCCTTAAAAGTTGTTCAAAGCACAGAACAAACGCAAGTCATTAATTAATATTACTTGTGTGAAAATGTACCATGTTTTTTTATTACTATTTTATATAAGATTAATAATTTGACTCATCAATAATCACTACTTAGGGCTAACCGCACGTAAAAATGACCCACGAATATCATGGCGAGTACTGCACGCAAAAAGCTGTGCAATGTCTCATGAAGGCTTTTGGTGATTTCCACAATCCTTACTGTTTGTACTTTAATAGAAGGTAAGTCTTCGTGCAAAACGTTTGCATATTTAATTCGATAAGATTTTAATTCCATCAGTTCTGGAATACATCGATCGCTTTCCAAGAAATTCAATGTGAACTGTACAAGGACAACTTGCTATAAAAGCTCTCATCGATTACGTGCGCTGTAAACTACCCCTTCGTATTTAAAAGTTTACACTAGCTAGTTTTGCTGTGCAAACACTCTGATAGTTTCATTCGGATCGCGAGTGGAGCGGAGGAGAGCCCCCCCTCCCCAGCCGCGCAACAGGTGAAGGAAGTCGCGGAGTAAGTCGATGTCACGCGTTTTGGCTCGCGGCCAATTCGATGAGCGTTGACTCAGCCATAAACACGCGCCGAAAAGATCTCCTGCTAAAGTGGAACGATCTTTTCAATCTGATCGGAACAGAACTTCACAAATGGCACCGGGTCTAGTGAAAAATGAGGCGGTCTCGATTAGAACCACGTGAAGCGTTACACTAAAATGGGTTCGAATCGACAGTAGGAGTACTTCAGACAAATGAAGGAGACATCCTTTCCATCACATGACGGTAACTGTTTTGAAGTTCTCGCTCACCAGTCGATTTCTGGTTCTTCTGCTTCAATGATATCTCACTCCTGGAATTAAATTCAATGTAAATTGAAAACGTAAAAGCCTTGCTTTTAATTCTGTGGTATAGTGTCACTGACAATTAATACTATACTTTAAAAATGCAATTATTTTCTGTTTATTAGACTGCACAGGGGAATCCGTGCTTAACTTGTGAAATTCCAAATAAAGCTATGCACTAAATATTTTTATTGGAATTGTTCTACTAATTACTGTGTCGTAATGGTTTTTAAATGAAATATCGCTTACTTTTCTGAACTTAATGCCATACCTGTAAAATGCTGTTACATATCATAACACACCCTACACACGAGACTGCCTACAAAACCTCCGACCTGCCAAACCCGCATCGGTGTCATGGCATCGTCAATCTTCTGTCTGCCAGCCCGACCGAACTCACAAAGCAAGACGGAAAGCACGTGATTCTTTTAGGCAGACTGTTTTGCTACGCGAAGTCACGCGTCGTTTCAATGCACGTGTCAAGTGCGAAGAGACCGTGGCACGTGACTGCGAACGCCGATAACACTCCCGCCCCCGCCGCTGGCGCCGGCGCCGCGTCGTCCTTCTGCGGGCGACAGGGGCGGCCCCGGCAGCCGTGGGCCGCGCACGCACGTGGACGAAGCCAGCTGCCCCCAACCCCCACGCACGTGGCGAGGGGAAGGAGGGGGCGCAATGGCGCCCGGGGCACGTGGAGGTCAACGCACATGGCGGAATATTTTTAAAAAAAGCGCACAATATCAAATGTCTCCAAAAAAACGATTACAATATTTATTCTCAAAGAAGATATATTCTCCAGGTTGGAATTTAACACATATCGTCAGTGCACACGAAAAGTGGCGTCTCAAAAATTGTCAGATTTTCAAATCAACGAAAGAATATGTATTTAAAAGAGTCCACTTTTGCTAGAACAAATTTCATCAAGATATTTCCCAAGACTCCAAAGACTTATAGTACAGCATTACATAGACTAAAATATTCTTTGGTAGGGAAATTAATGGCTTCGTTGAGGGTGAAAATGTTATTTTGAACAGTGACGATTTTGGAGAAGTGTCAGGTTCTTGTGAACCGGCAATATATAGAATGCAGGGATTGTAGGCAACCTCCAGGGGTCATAACATGCATTATACTTACGTGACGCTCATCAGACGGAGGAGGTGGCACATTAGAGAGTCGCAGAATCATTCGTGTGAACGCGGGGATTTAGGTTACGCAACTTGAAAATTAAAGTTGCAACAAACGCAAAGGCATTCTCGTAGTTTTTTCTAGAGCATTCTATAACACCACCAACACCACCACCAACAACAACAAGAACAGCTTGTTTCATAATCTAGCGAATGAAAATAGAAGATTTATCTGCAAATTAGCCAGGGCACTCCTAGTCACTAGTCCAAATAAATTAAAATTCCATGTGACATTTTTCATCGGGTTAGGCGTACTCCGATCTAATTCTGCGCTGCGTTCAATGAACAACCCCTACCACTATTCATTCCTCTCCCACTACCTCTCCCACTATTCATTCCTCTACATCTGTCACCCCTCCTTCCGCACTTCTTGTCACTGCTGGGACACGATACTTCCTTCGACCACGTACTCGAGGTAAAAATGAAATAAATAAATAGCAACTACGGTCAGATGCAGCATAAAAACATCCGTGTAGGTACATGCAAAAGATTCGAATAATGCATCATAATGTGCAATCTCTTTCAAATAAAATTGAATTTATCGAGGCAGCATTACAATGTGACACAAGGCACAACACAAAGAACAAACTTTTTAAAGTAGCTAAAGTAAAATAGCTTGAAATAAATGGAAAACAAAAATCAAAACGCGCTAGCCGACAATACTACATGAATCAATAAAAACAACTAAATTTAAAATTATAGAAGTATAGTGCAAGTCACCCGACAACTGCCAACGATCGCAGTCCCAACGCACGATTTAAATGTTGGCAGTATCTGGAAGTATGTACACCAACGCCCAGCTGCAAACTCATTTTGTAAGTAAAACACCGTTTGATGTTAAACTCAAGGTGTCGGTTCGTTTAAGATATTAAAAATGGAATCGTTTGAGCAACAATCGTTGGAATGAAATTAATCGTTTGAGCAACATTCCCATGTACCGAAGTGGGCTTACTAATGCCTACTAAATTGTTTCTAATGCTAACAAATGGTATTTAGTACTCAAAGTTTGGTTCGGAATTTTTTTGGTTCGAATTGCTTTTCTTGAGGTACGTAAGGACGCAGAAAAAAATTCAATATTTTTAGTATACAAAATAATTTTCAATTTTCTCACCCCCAGCAGCTGTAATCCTGACTCCAAAACCCACTCGGTTCTTCATAACAAATCAAGGAAAGTTAAATAATATTGCAATGAGTAGGTCTGTTCTTGCCCGATCCGGTATTTTCGCACTACTTTACTTGGCTTTCTCAAGAGTAAAAACTTTTTCTATTATTTGACTATCAGGAAAGCGAAAAGCTAACTCTCAAGAAAGATTGAAACATTTCTTCAAATGTTTTTTAAAGAAGTATGAATTGTTCCAGAACATCTCTCTATAAATGTTGAATAAACTTTAATTGAAAATTTGTTTCAAACATCAATTGCATTGTTATTTTATTTGATATTCTGAAAGTACATTAGTAGTTCCTCTCCTTTATGGAAAGGATAGACAAATGGATAGGGAACGGGTGGGATTAACATGCGAGAGTCTCGCGCGGGTACGCTAGTATAAAA
>JAHLJT010009436.1:29185276-29344173 GCA_031308135.1 Acheta domesticus
CGCAGCAAATGAACAGATAGCGAAGCAGCAGCAAAGACATAAACAAGGAGAAATGCCCTTCTGGCTGGTTGTATCACTAATACCTTAGAATGAAATGTTGATAATAAGTGTTAATAAAAATTGAAGCTATCTGCCCAAATTCAAAACTATACAAACAAAATAATCAATATCTGGAGAGGGTTAGAAATTCCTCTAAAGAACGATTCTAAAGTGTTTTTGTTACTGCACATAAAGGCGACTTGAGGGGTAACTCAGTGGTTCAGATCAATTCCGCTATACTACTTCGTGAACACACTTTGCGATAAAAAGGTCGAATGCTCGACACATCTTCAACCTACTTTATTGTCGGGAGAAGCAGCATTCTTTGATTTAGTAAAATATTAAAGATTCCCCTTTAGGAATTCCTCATGGAAGTATAGCACTAACGGGAAAATTATTTTTAAAGAAGCATTGAATACGAACATGTAAAAGAAATCCTTCTTATAATGAATGCTTTTACATTAAAAGCGGTTCTTTTAAATTAGTTTCTGTGCCTAAAATGGTGTGTTTCAATGTTTATTCTTGACGGTAGTAAGTTCCATACTCGAGGAAGATGCATTACCATGATATTTCACAGTGTCAGAGGCTAAACTGAATAGCCAAGTCAGTCCCAGAAGAGCCGGAGTGAAGTTGGCAATTTGAACTTCCGCCTTCGACACAACTTGCCAGATACGAGGCGCCGCCGCGGCGTTCCCGGTGCGCCAGGCGTGCACACAGGCTCCTGTGCGAACGGGGATGGCGGGTCGGGGGAGGGTAAGAGGAAGAAAAGCATACGGGATGAGAACGGTGGGGTGGGGTGAGACGGGGCCGGGGAGAAACGATATAGGGCGAGACGGAGTGAGGTGAGGGGTGCGGGGTGTGAGGGGCACGGGGGAGGAGAAATGGGCGACAGAGCGAGACGGAACAACGTGGGCGGGGGTGGTGTGAGACGGGGTTGGTTGGGTGCTGGTGTCAGGGGGTAGGTAGTGTCCGGACAGGTGAGGCGGACGGATGGGGAGCGGCGAGACCGCACGGGGTGAGTCCGATTGATTGATTGATTAGTGATACCGGGTGCGACAACTGCTAAGATCATTAGTCCCGTACATGTTTTTATCGCGGGAGGTGGCGGTGATCTTCCTCCGCTGGAAGGTGAGATCCGGCGCCTACCTACCGTCAACTAGTACGCTTTCCCCTACCAGGTATCGCCCACCAACTGGAACACGGCGCCCAGTCGGTCTTCCGGGGTCTGTGGTAGTGTAGTGCAGTGCACGTAAGAGTGAGTATGTACAAGACGAGAACAGGACAAGGGAATGGAAATACCGCGTGCGATCCGTGGACCGTTTGTTAGGTTACTGCTCCGGCATTACCTTGGTATTGACCGAAGAAACCACGAAAGCTACCGATCAGAGCAGCCGGCCGCCACAGTTCTCCTCCAGTCAGCGACAGAACCCGACCTAGCTATCTAGCTAGAGTCGAAAAAACCTGCCACCGACGGGACTCGAACCCAGAACTTCCCGGTCACAGGCACTGCAGTGGTGCGCGGGGCAGGGTGCGGCGTGAGCTGAGACGGTGCTGGGGGGGGGGGGAGGGAAGCGGGACCGGGGGAAAGGGAGGCGTGCTCCGCGTGCCCTATCTCGGCGTCTGGAGATAGGAGGGACGGCGCTTCGTGAAAACTGCAATAGCTCGTAAAGTTGCTTACCTGCGAGGAAGCGCTGAAAAAGGGGGCGAGGCTTCTGATGCTGCCTTATCCTTTTAGCGTTCAGGGATCTGAGAGCAAGGGGAAAGAGGGCCGGAACAACGAGACGAGAAAGGAGGAAGCAAGCCGTTTTATTATTATGAAAATTCACTCTTATTTTTCTGATTAGCGGGTTGAAAGATCGCGGGATGAAACTTAGGTGTTAACGGACAAAGAAAATGATATCATACTACACACGACTCTTTATATTAAACATTCAAAATATCTTTCTTGATACTATATTAGTATTCGTCTATTGATCACCTGTCCATTCCAAACCCTTCTCTTAATGGGGCAGTAACGAAGCATTGACCTCCGCCCTCCACCATTTTGGTAGAGTGACGCTGGCAGATGTAAACAGAGCGAGGGAAGGGAGCGAGAAGGTGACCGCAATAGTACGAGCGAGGGTGGGAGAAGAGCAGACGGCAGGGCGACGATGGAAGCAAGCGCTACATTGGGGGCGATGGGGAAGAGGGCGAAGGTTAGAGTGAGGGCGAGAGCAGATGCGAACGGCGCTGGGAAAGGCGAGATCGGAGCGAGGAGCAGAGGTGAGGACAAAGCTGAAGGCGAGGGCGGCAGCAAGGGGCGGGGCAGGGTAGACGGCAGGTGGGGCGAGGATGAACGAAGGCGCGAGCGCAGGTGATGATGGAATCGGAGTGTAGGAGAGGGTGTTTTCCAGGCGAGAAGGGACGATGGCAGGGCGGAGCGGAGGCAAGGGTGGAGTGGAGGAGGGCGAAGGCGGGGGCGGGGGCAAGGGCAAGGGGCGGAGGCGAGGGCGCCTCCATTAGCGGCCTTCCGCACGGGGCGGTGGGTGTGGCTGGAAGGGGCTCGCGTGACGCGGCCGGGAGGGCGGGGTCGCGATCGCGACACGTGGCCCCGCGGGGCCCCGGCGCGGCGGGCGCTTCCCCGCCAGGCGCCTCAGCCGACCGCCAGCGCCCCGCGCGCAGACAGCCCGAAACACCCGGCGACGCACGCTCTTCATTTTTCTACACTCCGCTAAATACCCTCAAACTGTCACCCGGCGACGCACGCTCTTCATTTTTCTATACTCCGCTAAATACCCTCAAACTGTCAACCCGGCGACGCACGCTCTTCATTTTTCTACCCTCCGCTAAATACCCTCAAACTGTCACCCGGCGACGCACGCTCTTCATTTTTCTACCCTCCGCTAAATACCCTCAAACTGTCACCCGGCGACGCACGCTCTTCATTTTTCTACACTCCGCTAAATACCCTCAAACTGTCACCCGGCGACGCACGCTCTTCATTTTTCTACCCTCCGCTAAATACCCTCAAAACTGTCACCCGGCGACGCACGCTCTTCATTTTTCTACACTCCGCTAAATACCCTCAAACTGTCACCCGGCGACGCACGCTCTTCATTTTTCTACACTCCGCTAAATACCCTCAAACTGTCACCCGGCGACGCACGCTCTTCATTTTTCTACACTCCGCTAAATACCCTCAAACTGTCACCCGGCGACGCACGCTCTTCATTTTTCTACCCTCCGCTAAATACCCTCAAACTGTCACCCGGCGACGCACGCTCTTCATTTTTCTACCCTCCGCTAAATACCCTCAAACTGTCACCCGGCGACGCACGCTCTTCACTTTTCTACACTCCGCTAAATACCCTCAAACTGTCACCCGTCGACGCACGCTCTTCATTTTTCTACACTCCGCTAAATACCCTCAAACTGTCACCCGGCGACGCACGCTCTTCATTTTTCTACCCTCCGCTAAATACCCTGAAACTGTCACCCGGCGACGCACGCTCTTCATTTTTCTACACTCCGCTAAATACCCTCAAACTGTCACCCGGCGACGCACGCTTTCATTTTTTTACACTCCGCTACACACGCTGTGTAGTTAGTATCCATGTTTCGTGGATCCTTGAAACCGAATAATAGATTGACGGCAAAAATCTCTATTTCCCCTCAAGCCGCAGGTCTGTCTGTGGTCAACGTCAGCGCATAAATGTAAAAGAATGGAAGATTGCATAATTCCAAACATTTTTCAGCGTGTTCCTACAACTACAATTGAAGATGCGATTTCTTTGTAAACGAAATCTGTTGTTCAAAGAGTTCTTGATATGAGATCATACAAGAGTTTTTCTGCCTTTTCCATTGCACGATTACATTACTTCCTCTTTTTACGAAGTACCTTCGTAAGGGCTAGATAGTAAAAATGAGGAAATGGAAGGATTCCAACATTGCAGTTCGTGTTGTCAAGATTTCAGGCTAGCAAAGAAAACTTTGTTAACAACTGCCTCCGTTTCCCCTACATCAAATGCTATCATAATTACAACTAATCGTAAACTGGAGAATTTTGTTATCTTTGATTCACGGCAATGAATAATTAATTTTAATAGTTTACTATATCTAAATGAATGTTCTTTGTAATATCTTATTATTACTGCTTTTTCTCCCTTCCATAATCTTGTAGTCGAGAAGGAAATTTTTTCCAAAATACCTCGTGCACGTCCAATAAATTAACAATCCAATGTTGCAAGAAGTTAAGCCTGTTATCATTTGTAACACGGCAGCCAGTGCAACGATAACAGCCATGTGACGGTAATTCACATGCAACTCCAGTTTGTCTTAACTAAAAATGCCTGTAGTTAAGATTTCCTTTGCGTAACGTCGAGTTGGAGTAGGAGTCGATAGTTCTGCACATCGCACGGTGAAAGGGAGAACGTAATCCAGAAGCTATTGGTCACAAGTACGTTGAAACGACTGTAACGTCTATAAAAACTGTACTTCTTTCCACCATGACAGAAACGTGAAATGAAGTTGATATAATTATAATAAGCTCAAATGAAGGATACTTTCGGGTATTCACGGGTTCCCAACAAGTGGGGCTGAATGTTTTTCATTGTTTTCTAAGAACACGAAGCTCCGAAAATAACATCATAAGAAAAACACACCGCAGGTAGCATTTGCTTTTCTAAAAGATTACGGCAATTGACAAAATACATTACCATTTTATGCGCATAATTACAATACTAGGTTTTTGTTTATAAACATTCGAACGTAATAAGTTAAAACAAGCACTGCCTCATACCACCAAATCATCTTAACAAAAAATTGTATATGGTGGGTATTATTATATGGTATATAATTTAATTTACATATTTCCACATATTTTGGTATAATTTCATTCTTTTACTTATTTTACTTACTGCTACACATTTTTTTTTACACATTTTGTTACATTTTTACGACGAAACGGAACATTACAGACGCACATTTTCAGTATACGGTACTGGAATCATCTTTAATGCAAAGCTATGAAATGCTATTTCGTCTCTCTCACCACCGGAACGCCATGAACTTGAAACATACACTGCCTCTGCTTCTTAGAAACCGCATACTGGGAATCAGGGATGAGCGAATATTTGTGAAGCAGGAGTAATTTCTACCACGTGCTTGCACGAGCTTCATATGGTAAATGCACAACTCAATTGAAAACTAACAAATATTTTTCACGGATCATTTGTTTCATCACTCTTGGGAGGAGGGGTATGTCCGGAGATCTTCCGGGATCCAACACTTGCTATACCATACTACTTATACATAGCCCAGTCAAATTAGACAATTGAGTGAAAAAAAATATACCGGAGTTCTCGAACTTGGTGTGATTGTTCGTTTGTCCCTTCCGCACATTAAACTAAAAACCTTGGAGTGTGTGGGGTGAGTCGGGTCTGAGGGGCTTGATTAAAAGTGTTTTTTTTTTTATTAAATACTTTTCTGATACAGCGTACATAGCCACTTATAGGACTGTTTGGTTGATATGCGGTATGTATGTGCACAATAACACACAGTAAGAACTAGTGGTGTTACAGAATGGCACAGACGTTCCCGTATTCGTTTTCTATTACCTTTGGTGTCGGCTAGCTATTCGGACAGGACACATCCTCTTGACAGTTGTCATTTATCGCCGCCCAAAGTACAGTTTTTTGACATGTATTAATTTTTCGAGACCAAAGGAATTCGGGAAAGTCTGTGCCATTCTATAGCAACACTAGTTTCTTCAAATGTTTCGAACGGATAGTGCAAATTGCACTCTTTAATATGACGTAAAGTTAATTTTGGGGGATATTTTGTTTGTTTTTTTTTCAAAAATTACACCAATGTAATTTTTTTTTAAATATTCACACCGTTATGTGCACATTCCCACCAACTTCTAAGCACTTTTGTATTTGTGAGTTAAAGTGCTTTAAATGATTTCTAATGAAGATTTTCGAAATCGCAAAGATTTCTGTGAAAAAGAGCTTCAATTTTCGCATTTACAGTAGCGCTTAAACGCCATTTTCTTAAATAAGGCTTCAATTTTTCAAAGAAAATTGCCATTTAGGGCGTGGTTTTTTTACTGTTCTTTAATATTCTTAAAATAATATTTCCGTTCTACTATTATCAAACCGAAAAATTAAGAAAATAGAAAAAAATGTTTGGGCGGCCATTGATGGCAGCTCGCAAGAGTATGTGCCAAGTCCGAATAGGTGGCCAAGACCAAAAGAAACAGAAAACTAAAACGGGAAAGTCTGTGCCATTCTGTAGCACCACTTTTTCGTTATCACGGACCAGCAACGAATTTTTTTTGCCGAAAATTCGCCATTTTTTCGCACAGCATTACAAAACTTTCCCTATACTACGTAGATTACTCCGTACACAAAAGGACTTGTGTACATAAAAGGACTATCGACATAAAAAAAATACATAAAATATTATACGAATGCAAATATCGTAAATGGAATATGAGTTTTACCGCGCAAATAGAGGGACAACTGAAGTGAGTGTCAATGGCGAACGGCACACTCAATGTTTGATGGGATCCAATAATCACGGAAAGGGGGAAAGGCCCATTATTCCTTTCTTTGTTTGTGGCATGAAGTGTGTAGCAGCAAATGTTTTCGTAAAATAGTTAAATTTCGGTCAAAAGCAGTGTCGAATGCCTCAGATACTGAATGAATCCCAATGACGATCCAGCGTTGTTCAAGCGGGTCATAACTGGAGAAGAAACATGGGTGTACGGATTTGACATCGAAACAAGAGCACAATCGTCCGAATGGTAGCTTCCTAAAGCAGTAAGGGAAAAAAAAGCATGTCAAATTTTCAAGCAAATCGAAGTTCAAGATTCTGCTCACTGTACAGGATTCTGAGTTCTTGTCATCAGGTCGTAGAGTCAATAAGGAGAACTACTTTACGCCGTTTGCGGAAAGCACTCCGAAGAAATCGCCTGGATTTGTGGCGAAACAATTCATGGCAGTTGCATCAGGATAATGCAGCAGCCTACACTTCACTGTTTATTCGTCAATTTTTTTTAGCCAAAAACAACACTTTCATGAAGCCTCAACCACCGTTTTCGCCGGGCATGGCACCCTGTGAATTCGTCCCGATCCCAAAGCTTAAGAACTCCTTGAAAGAAAGGTTTTACCAACAATGAAGAAATAAAAGCAGAATCGCTAAAGGAGCTAAAGACCACACCGAAAACTGCGTTTCAGAAGTCCTTTGAGGACTGGAAAAACGCTGGCACAGATGTATTATATCTCAAGAGAACTATTTTGAAGGGGACACAATGAATAATGATGATTATTTTAGGAAAACTAAGGTTTTGAGTACTTATTGATCTTAAGATAAGATTTGATACCAGAGAACACTTGGGATTATCCGAGCCCCGATTAACCGAGGCAATCATTACGAAAAGCGCAACAGAATAATTAATTGTAAAACGGTCAATGCCGTTAGCGATTTTAGGAATATTAGGACTTTCCCCAATTCCGTAATCGTTGGGCCCCTGGTCAAACAGTCAGTATGTCGTACACCATTTACACTGTGTTTTAGTTGTCCCTCTACACCCGGTAACACAGATATTCTATATTTTTTTCTATCGAATGTTTTCAATTATTTTTAAAACACATATAGAAATTCAAATACATGTGTACGACTTGCACTAAAAGAAACATTTGGGTTACATTACACTTATGTCACTCGTGACACACCATGTTCTTTGAGAGTTGCGTGTTCTAAATATGTATGTATAGAGACCTCATTGAAAGTGCTTAATTTCTGAAACATTTAGAAATGCTAATAGAGCTTATGAATTTTGCATGCACTGGTGCCCCGCTCTGCAAACGCTTCGGGAAAACGGGGCAGCGGGAGGCTTTTAATATTACATCTCGGAAAACGCACAAATGATGGGTTAGTACTCCCTGCATTAGTGAAATACACACAGGTGTACTATACATATTAGTAGATACTACTGGTCATCACCTGAAATTTCTTACAAGAAACTTGCAAAATTCGCGATCCGTTCCACCATGTGAATATACACTCATCGCCATAAAAAAAAAAGCTGCACCCCGAAGGACACCACTGATCCGCTGCAAACTCTGAGGGTATTTTGCAACCATTCGCTAAGCCAATGATTTCGTTTTCACGGTCGGCCGCGCGCTGGGGAGTAGGTGGTAGGTGCGTGACGTACCGCCTACCGGTCTAGATTAGAGCGCTTCAACCGGCCGCGCCGGCCATTGCGACATCGGGTAGCGTCGCCAGAGCGTCATCTGCACGTTCACTATGCCTCGGCGACGCTTTCCACAGCACCACCATCGCCCGCAGTTGGCGGCAATGGATTGAGGAAGACACACACACGAAATGCAGGATCTGGACGTCCACCCCGCACTATGAGGAGGGAGGACCGACGGATTGTCCGCCAAGCGCGAACAGATCCAACAGTAACGATTGATGCTATTCAGCGGGCTGTGCAACCTGCACTGTCACATCCTATAAGTGCCATTGGCAGGCGGTTGCACAACGCAAGGCTTGCCGCACGCCGACCGTTACGACGCCTGCCGCTCACACCCCAGCAACGTCGCTACAGACACGCCTGATGCCGGGAATGACGGACCTGGGGCCATGCAGACTGGCAACAGGTCATCTCCAGCGACGAGTCTCGCTTAAGCCTTGATGGCGATGACCACCGGGTCCGTGTCTGGAGGCGCAGTGGGAAGCGCCACGACGAGTGGTTTGTGGTATTCCATCACACGACCCGCCAACCTGGTGAGATGGTGTGGGGCGCGATATCCCATGGTGCCCGTTCATCGCTAGTGTTAATTGGAGGTACCATGACAGCCAGACAGTACATTCAGGTGATCCTGCAACCGGTGGCTCTACCGTTCTTGAACGCCCCCGCCCACTCCCTATTTCGACAGGATAATGCGCACCCGCATACCGTAGCCATTTCCCGAGCATGCCTTGCAGCCATGGTTACTCTACCATGGCCAGCAGCATTGCAAGATCTGTCCGCGATCGAGAATGTTTGGAGGGCTATGGAACGTGCTATGGAAATGGCACTATGGAAATTAGATCCCACCCCTACCCACTAGTCTGCAAGAACTGCGCGCTCAGGTGCAAGCTGCAGGGGATGGCACAGCACATCATTCGATACATGTACAACTCCATGCCGCAATGTCTGAACGCGTGTGTTAGCTAAACGGTACATATTAGCATAACCCCACGCCATACTAATATGTACCATCTGTGGCCGTGTAACGCAATCAATGTTGGTCCTACAAATGTGAAAGTGTAATATTTTTGTATACGTGGTACCCTCTAGCTTCCAGCCAACAATGATCGCAATCCGCCTTGTCCTTCTGGATGAAGCTTTTTTTATGACGATGAGTGTATATATGAGATTGGCTGGCTGGCTGGCAATAAAAAATACTCTTCCCTTAAAAGTTGTTCAAAGCACAGAACAAACGCAAGTCATTAATATTACTTGCGTGAAAATGTACCATTTTTTTTAATTACTATTTTATGTAAGATTAATAATTTGACTCATCAATAATCACTACTTAGGGCTAAACCGCACGTAAAAATGACCCACGAATATCATGGCGAGTACTGCACGCGAAAAGCTGTGCAATGTCTCATGAAGGCTTTTGGTGATTTCCACATCCTTATTGTTTGTACTTTAATAGAAGGTAAGTCTTCGTGCAAAACGTTGCATATTTAATTCGATAAGACTTTAATTCCATCAGTTCTGGAATACATCGATCGCTTTCCAAGAAATTCAATGTGAACTGTACAAGGACAACTTGCTATTAGAGCTCTGATCGATTACGTGCGCTGTAACTACCCCTTCGTATTTAAAAGTTTACACTAGCTAGTTTTGCTGTGGCAAACACTCTGATAGTTTCATTCGGATCGCGAGTGGAGCGGAGGAGAGACCCCCCTCCCCAGCCGCGCAACAGGTGAAGGAAGTCGCGGAGTAAGTCGATGTCACGCGTTTTGGCTCGCGGCCAATTCGATGAGCGTTGACTCAGCCATAAACACGCGCCGAAAAGATCTCCTGCTAAAGTGGAACGATCTTTTCAATCTGATCGGAACAGAACTTCACAAATGGCACTGGGTCTAGTGAGAATGAGGCGAGTCTCGATTAGAACCACGTGAAGCGTTACCCTCAAATGGGTTCGAATCGACAGTAGGAGTACTTCAGACAAATGAAGGCGACATCCTGTCCATCACATGACGGTAACTGTTTTGAAGTTCTCGCTCGCCAGTCGATTTCTGGTTCTTCTGCTTCAATGATATCTCACTCCTGGAATTAAATTCAATGTAAATTGAAAACGTAAAAGCCTTGCTTTTAATTCTGTGGTATAGTGTCACTGACAATTAATACTATACTTTAAAAATGCAATTATTTTCTGTTTATTAGACTGCACAGGGGAATCCGTGCTTAACTTGTGAAATTCCAAATAAAGCTATGCACTAAATATTTTTATTGGAATTGTTCTACTAATTACTGTGTCGTAATGGTTTTTAAATGAAATATCGCTTACTTTTCTGAACTTAATGCCATACCTGTAAAATGCTGTTACATATCATAACACACCCTACACACGAGACTGCCTACAAAACCTCCGACCTGCCAAACCGCATCGGTGTCATGGCATCGTCAATCTTCTAGTCTGCCAGCCCGACCGAACTCACAAAGCAAGACGGAAAGCACGTGATTCTTTTAGGCAGACTGTGCTACGCGAAGTCACGCGTCGTTTCAATGCACGTGTCAAGTGCGAAGAGACCAGTGGCACGTGACTGCGAACGCCGATAACACTCCCGCCCCCGCCGCGTCGTCCTTCTGCGGGCGACAGGGGCGGCCCCGGCAGCCGTGGGCCGCGCACGCACGTGGCCCGAAGCCAGCTGCCCCCAACCCCCACGCACGTGGCGAGGGGAAGGAGGGGGCGCAATGGCGCCCGGGGCACGTGGAGGTCAACGCACATGGCGGACTCCATATTTCAAAAAAAGCGCACAATATCAAATGTCTCCAAAAAAACTATTACAATATTTATTCTCAAAGAAGATATAGTTCTCCAGGTTGGAATTTAACACATATCGTCAGTGCACACGAAAAGTGGCGTCTCAAAAATTGTCAGATTTTCAAATCAACGAAAGAATATATATTTAAAAGAGTCCACTTTTGCTAGAAACAATTTCATCAAGATATTTCCCAAGACTCCAAAGACTTACAGTACAGCATTACATAGACTAAAATATTCTTTGGTAGGGAAATTAATGGCTTCGTTGAGGGTGAAAATGTTATTCTGAACAGTGACGATTATGGAGAAGTGACAGGTTTCATGTGAACCGGCAATATATAGAATGCAGCGATTGTAGGCAACCTCCAGGGGTCATAACATGCATTATACTTACGTGACGCTCATCAGACGGAGGAGGTGGCACATTAGAGAGTCGCAGAATCATTCGTGTGAACGCGGGGATTTAGGTTACGCAACTTGAAAATTAAAGTTGCAACAAACGCAAAAGGCATTCTCGTAGTTTTTTCTAGAGCATTCTATAACACCACCAACACCACCACCAACAACAACAAGAACAGCTTGTTTCATAATCTAGGCGAATGAAAATAGAAGATTTATCTGCAAATTAGCCAGGGCACTCCTAGTCACTAGTCCAAATAAATTAAAATTCCATGTGACATTTTTAGGCGGGTTAGGCGTACTCCGATCTAATTCTGCGCTGCGTTCAATGAACAACCCCTACCACTATTCATTCCTCTCCCACTACCTCTCCCACTATTCATTCCTCTACATCTGTCACCCCTCCTTCCGCACCTCTTGTCACTGCTGGGACACGATACTTCCTTCGACCACGTACTCGAGGTAAAAAATGAAATAAATAAATAGCAACTACGGTCAGATGCAGCATAAAAACATCAGTGTAGGTACATGCAAAAGATTCGAATAATGCATCATAATGTGCAATCTCTTTCAAATAAAATTGAATTTATCGAGGCAGCATTACAATGTGACACAAGCACAACACAAAGAACAAACTTTTTAAAGTAGCTAAAGTAAAATAGCTTGAAATAAATGGAAAACAAAAATCAAAACGCGCTAGCCGACAATACTACAGTGAATCAATTAAAAAACAACTAAATTTAAAATTATAGAAAGTATAGTGCAAGTCACCCGACAACTGCCAACGATCGCAGTCCAAACGCACGATTTAAATGTTGGCAGTATCTGGAAGTATGTACACCAACGCCCAGCTGCAAACTCATTTTGTAAGTAAAACACCGTTTGATGTTAAACTCAAGGTATCGGTTCGTTAAGATATTAAAATGGAATCGTTTGAGAACAATCGTGGAAATGAATCACGTTTGAGCAACATTCCCATGTACCGAAGTGGGCTTACTAATGCCTACTAAATTGTTTCTAATGCTAACAAATGGTATTTAGTACTCAAAGTTTGGTTCGGAATTTTTTTGGTTCGGAATTGCTTTTCTTGAGGTACGTAAGGACGCAGAAAATAATTCAATACTTTTTAGTATACAAATAATTTTTCAATTTTCTCACCCCAGCAAGCTGTAATCCTGACTCCCCAAAACCCACTCGGTTCTTCATAACAAATCAAGGAAAGTTAAATAATATTGCAATGAGTAGGTCTGTTCTTGCCCGATCCGGTATTTTCGCACTACTTTACTTGGCTTTCTCAAGAGTAAAAACCTTTTCTATTATTTGACTATCAAGGAAAGCGAAAAGCTAACTCTCAAGAAGATTGAAACATTTCTTCAAATGTTTTAAAGAAGTATGAATTGTTCCAAGAACATCTCTCTATAATGTTGAATAAACTTTAATTGAAAATTTGTTTCAAACATCAATTGCATTGTTATTTTATTTGATATTCTGAAAGTACATTAGTAGTTCCTCTCCTTTATGGAAAGGATAGACAAATGGATAGGGAAAGGGTGGGATTTAACATGCGAGAGTTCTCGCGCGGGTACGCTAGTATAAAATTATTTACGGACTACTTGATGAAGGAATCATGGGACGCAGTTTATAAAGCTGTTGACACAAATGAAAAATATAATTTATTTTTCTCCAAGCTTTCAATTCATTTTAACGCGTGCTTTCCTCTTAAAAAGAGAAAATTAAACATTTCAAGCAAAAGTAATACTTGGATCACACAAGGAATTAGAACATCGTGTAAAAACAAACGTACGCTTTACTTTATTTCTAAACATCATAACGTATCACCCGGTTTCCATATATACTTTCGAGAATACAAAAGAATTTTAAGAAAAATAATAGTTCAGGCAAAAATAATGAAAAATAGTCAGGACATATTGAGCGCTAATAACAAAACTAAAGCAGTGTGGGATATCGTAAAAAACACAACCACATCATCTCGATACCATGTAGAGAATGTTATTTTAAAGGATAATGAAAGAGAAACGAGTAATCCGGAAAAAGTTGCCAATCTCTTCAACAAACACTTTTCTATAATTGCGTCTGATCTCACGAAGGGACTAAAACCACAAAATTCAACATCTTACACTTCCCAAAAAATTTCCGATACGATGTTTATTTCCAAAACTTCTCCCAACGAAATCCTCAGAATAGTCAGTAAACTAAAAAATAAATATTCATCTGGTTTAGATGAATTTCCGGATTGTTTATTAAAAACTTGTGCACCTGCCTTTATACATCCGTTCACATCCAACTCACATTTTCAATGCTTCTTTATGTACAGGAATATTTCCAGATTTTTCAAAATAGCAAAAATTAAGCCACTTTTTAAAAAAGGGAACAAAAATGATATTCAAAATTACCGGGCAATTTCTCTTTTGTCAGTTTTCTCAAAAATATTAGAAAGGCTTTTCTACTTACGAATGGAAACGTTTCTCAGGAAAAACAAAGGCGTTTTCAGACTCACAACACGGTTTTAGAAAATCAAAATCTACGGAAACTGCCATTTTTTCTTTTCTCAAAGATGTTGCTTCATCAATAGACCAAAATGAAGTACAGATTGGAATATTCTTAGATCTCTCGAAAGCTTTTGACGTTATTGACCATAAGATCTTGCTCTCAAAATTACCTTCGTATGGAATTCATGGTATTGCCCTAGATTAGATAACTTCGTACCTTAAACATCGGACTCAAATAGTAGAAATACCATACTGGCAGGAAAGGACATTACATACTTATATTCCCAATTCTTTGCCAATTGAGCATGGAGCCCCGCAAGGTTCGATCTTAGGTCCTATTCTCTTTCTGTTATATGTAAACGATATGCCCTCGTCTATTAAAAATGGAAGAACGGTTTGCTGATGACACGAATGTTCTTTGCAAAAAAGAAGCAGTAAATAGTACAATTTCAGAAGTTTCAAATTTATTTAATAATAACAAATTAATTGTTAACGAAAGAAAAACTGTTTCAATGCATTTTTGCATCTCAAATCGGAAATCGCATGTTCCATTGAAAATGAACAATATGCAATTAGCTATGTTGAGGCAACAAAATTTTTAGGTCTTTCAATTCAATCAAACCTCAAATGGAATGTACATATAACAGAATTAAACACTAAATTAAGTTCATTATGCTACGCATTCAGAATTCTTTCAAATTCTGTCAGCCTTCATGCAGCTCGTTGCGTTTATTTTGCAAATGTGCATTCCCGCCTGAGATATGGCATAATATTCTGGGGAAACTCATCCTGTAGTATTCAGACCTTCAGATTGCAAAAGAAAATTATTCGAATAATGAAAAAATGCCTTCCACGTGATTCCTGCAAGCCTCTTTTCATTGAGCTGGGAATCTTACCATTGCCTTGTCTATTTATTTACGAATCTGTAATATTTGTCAAAAATGACCTATTTTACGGAGGGAACATATTTTCATGCAATATTGGTATTTATAATTACAACACACGTAGAAATCACGTGCATCAAGAGTCAATATCAACAGCTCAGGACAAGAAATCACCATACAATACATGTACGTTACTTTACAAAGCATTGCCAGATGACATAAAACAATTAAAGTCGGTACACAAATTTAAGTTAAAAGTAAAATCTTGTCTGCTGCAAAACTGTTTCTATACAATTAGAGACTATACTGATCGTGAAACAGAAAAGAAAAATAATGTTTATTGTAACAAAACAAAGATATATAATGAATTAGTTTACGTTTGCATTGTATACATTTAGATCGATCAGGTTTTTGTCAAGTTTCCCTGATCCATTGAGCAAATGTTGAGATCGCCCCTTGTTTTGCTTCTGGACGTAAATGTAGCTTCACTGTGCGCACGATTTGTTGAGCACTCTTTTTGCTTGTAGTTCATTTACCGTTGAAATTAATTTTCTATAGCTCGTGAACAAACATTTTTCAAATATTTTTATTTTTCTAAAATAATGATTTTCTAAATTCATTTGTTCGTGTTTTTTTTTTGTTTTTTTTAATTCTGGCCCTCAAAAAAATGTGCGCAGATAAATCTTTCCCACACGTGATATACAGTTTTTACTGTTTTTTGACAAATAAATAAATAAACATTTAGAATGGAGACTTTTCACGACAAACATTAATCTCGTGCCAGTTTTCATCATGGGCACTAACCTGATTACGATGAGAAAAAAGCAATTGGAAACGTTATCAGTAATAGTCACGAACATCAGAGATGCAACGGTATTTTAAAGTAGGACAAGACAAATTGAATACTTTACAATTGGTCACTAAATAAGTGCAAAAACAAGATGTACTGCAACTGTGAGGTGACCCTATTTTAAGACATCGGTAGAAAAAGTACGAGGATCTGGATAGTATCTGGATTTGGACAAGATGGATTCTACAGTTGTTGATATTCTTTTATACGATGAAGGAAGAAAATTCAAGATTCTGGTGATTTAAAATAGTCCAGCTGGAACGAATGTGCAAAGAATCATGTATTTCTATTTATGATTCTTATTTACAACGATCAATTTATTAACATAGTCTTATTTTCAAATAACATTCTTGGAAAATTCAATGAATATTCGCAATTAATTTCTCCTCGCTGTCTCACTTTCCACTGTACACTACCCAAAATACTAGCCTTCCTGTACAGAGAGATTGTCCTTCTGTAAATGGTGTGGGTTGCGTATAAGAGAAATGCGAATACTCTTTTCCTAGTCTAGACATGTTTATTATGACACCAGAGATTATGCAATTCCCTTAACATAATGCAGGCGCGTATGACGGGTTGCATACATCACAACAGACCGTGTTCAGACGAAGCATTTCGTAACGACGACGTAATCTAAAAACTTCCGACAAATCACTATGCTGTTAAAATGAACAATTTATCTGCAAATTCAGATAATGAACTGTGTTCTTGTATCAGCAGGGCACTATTATCCTTGAATTTTATTCCTAATGTATGCCTAATTCAAATGTATGCGTCGACTGTAGACATACATTGGCCAGACCACACGTATGGAAAATCTTCTCAAATGTATAGTGAAGGTTGGTAAAAGTTTTGAATGAGAATTGTATGAAGTTTGTATAAACATTAAAATGAGAGATGCGATAAAAAAATCTTGGAAATAAAAGTAATCGTAAAATTTTTACGTAAACAGGAAGATTACACGAAGATCAAAGAAGACGAAGGTAACAAACAACTGAATCTGAAGATATTCACTTCTAGTCTGCGAAATCAATATTAACAATAATTAAAGCAACAAACTAGGGAAGAGCGCTGTAGCAAACAAAGCTGAAAGAAAAGTAAATGGCCCTCATAATGTTTTACCAACACAGAACCGTTAATAGGAAAGGATAACGAAATGAGTTTGCTAAAACACGACACATTTGTCAAAGATAATAGCGTACAAATATTGAAACTAGAGCACAGTTGCCGATATTTTTGTGCTTCAGAGCCGTGTCTCCGAAGAGGCAACGTAGCGGCGCGTTACCGCCCTTCCCACTAGCTCATTGCGAACGATCCCGCTCTTCACTGGAAATCCAATTTAGCACTGCTTCTTCATTTCAGCAATGGTAGATGGAGCTATTGGGAAAGCTACTACTATTGCTCGACACGAAACAAAAAACACTTGTGCCATCCCCACGTGACTCAAACGTCCAGCGAAAATAACATTTTATGCGGTATAGTGTAAAGATAACTTATTAACAATTCTGTCCCCCTCCAATATTTATTAAATAATTCCTTACTCAATTACGAATAAAATGAAAATAAATTTGACTTTTATGAAAATCAGATGTTTGTTTCAGTAAAACCTCTTCGACGACACTGGACGCTAAAGAACATTATCAACAAATCAAGATGTAATTTTTCTGTAGAATGCATTTTAAAAGGATTAAATAAGCAAACATCAACACTTCCACCTTTTACTTCACTAATATCTTTTAAAGTGTTTACAGCTGACAGTTCTACTCTTCATTTGAAACGAACTATTCTTTGTCTTTTCTTTTATACCATTTTTGTTTTCTCTTTGATCTCTGTCATAATGGTATACACATCTTAGGAAAATATAGAAACCTTAAAATTTAATTCCCTTTAATTTATAATGGAGCTATTATTTTAAAAACATAACTACATTGTAAGCAAAAGTATTACTAAGTTGTTTATATTTGTTTTATTACAAACACCAATAAAAAGTTTCTAAAATAATATATTATTAATACATACAATTTGAACGGATCTATTGTGTCCTAAAAAAAAAAAAAACAGTATATTCTCTTGGGCTAAGATTAGTTACTACCACCCGAAGGAGGCGAACGTGAGTTGGCTGCTAGGCTGAGAAATCCAAACAGTGACCACGTCCCTGGTACGAAAATACCGCTGGGTCAGCACGCGCTGCCCCTTCACAGCAGAAGCAGAGGCGGGCCAGCGTCCACGCCCACGCCCACGCCCGCGCCAGACGCCGCCCCGCCCCGCCCCGCCCCGCCCCACCGCCCCCGCTTCACCATCCGAGCACGACAGCGCAGCCGCTCTCGCCCTGCCCCGCCCCGCCCCCGTTCAGTGCCTGCCCTAATAATTTCCTCGCGCCCGCACCGTGCGGTCCGCCTCCACTACAAGGGCCCAGGAAGAAAGACTGGGTCTGCATCACGTGCTTCCGTTCACCAAGAACCAATGCTGTGGTTTCTTCGCCGTTACGATAGTAGTGATACTACGAATGTCTACAATTCCAATACTACAATGAATAGAATGAATGGGATTGTCTGCTTAATGATGATACTTTCTTCTTCGCTCTCCCTACTTCCGGAAATAACTTCAAAAATCAATTTCATTTTTCCGTTTGTGTTTACTCATAACACGCAAAGTGCATAAAAATTTTTACTACAGCTTTGAAAATGCAAAAAATTGAAATGTGTACATGGTTCTAGCAACCCCATTTAGTCACTCATTAGATTCACACTGGAAAAAAACAAAAAATGATTTTGAAAGTACACAGGATCTACCACCAGTAATGAACCACTTCCAATAACTTCTGAACTGCTTGCGAATACGAATACTTTCAGTACTTAGAATGACTGAGAATTGATAATCCTCATTTTACGATTTTAACAAAGGCAAGTTACTTCAATATTGAATTATTCTGCTGCGAAAGCGCGAAACACTGTATGTTCGTGTGTGACAGACCAATGCATCTTATGTATTTCGTATGTTTCATACAAAAATTTATGTTGGTGTGTTCGAGATCGATAAACTCTGATTCCATTTGACCGATCTTTATGAAAGTTGGCACATCTACATGTTTTTTCACGGAGAAGGTTTTTATGTTGTTCATTTTATTATAACTCCACTAGATGGCCTACGGCACAAGACGGCGCTTCAGTGAAAGGCAATTCCCAATCTACCATCCCTTCATTGTTGCTGGGCGTTTCCGTCTGACACAGTCGGGAGCGAAGAGGACAAGACAAGCGGATGGTACGGGACGGAGCGGGAGAGAGAGAGGGAGAGACAGGGAAGGAGAGAGAGGGAGAGAGAGGGAGAGAGAGAGGGAGAGAGAGGGAGAGAGAGAGGGAGAGAAGGACGGAGAGGGAGAGAGGGGGAGAGGGGGGAGATAGAGGGAGAGAAAGGGAGAGAGAGACGGAGAGAGTGACAGAGAGGCAGACGGAGACCAGGACAAAGTCCGCGGGGTACTGGTGGAACACAATACAGGATGTCCCACCAACTATGGAACACCCTCATAACTTTAAAACGGTTCATGATATCGACATGCAGTTTTCGCTGAATAATGCGGAATCATGAGGCAAGTAACATGCCGTAGAGAAATTGTCTATAACATTTTTAGTTTTCGAGAAATTAATCATCTTTGATTTTTTAAATGGAACGATATATTTTTCTCACCAGCAATCGATAGACCATGAAAAGAGGAATAAAATGATGTATCGTATGCTAGTATTTTGATAGTAATTTGAGTATAAAATTAGACTTTCTGATTTTCCCTAACACGTGGTGCCACCCGAATCTCTGTTTTGTGGTGGGTCCTTGATACCGAAAAATCAATTGAAAGCAAAACGTCTGTCTGTGAGCAATGCTAACGACTAAACTGTTCAGCCGATTTTCTCCAAAACTGATATTCCCCGATCACTCTGACTGATCTCGTGGACCCTTGAATTTGAAACCGATATTTTAATTTTGGGGGGTACTTTACATGAAGCCCCTGGGATATTTTCAAAATGTGAAAAAAAATGGCGCCAACAATTTTCACTAAATTTCATATCTAACAGAACATTTATCGTTGAAATCAATAACTCCACTTCAGAATCTTATCCAATAGCTGAAGGAGTACCACAAGGATCAGTACTCTCACCCTATGTAAGTTCACCCTATGTAGACCACGAAATCCAACTGAACTAACAATACTAGGTACGAGAATACCATGGGCCACCTCACCAATAAAATGCCAAGCATTTTATTTGTATCTATGACAAATGCCTAGGCATTTTATTTGATAAAAGGTTAACATGGAAACCGCACATCAATGCAGTAGCAAATAAAACAAAAGCAAAAATTTCAAAATTATTTCCCATACTAAACCAGCGCTCTACACTGAAAATCGAATGTCGACTGCTACTATTCAAATCAATCATCTTTCCTACCGTAACTTATGGATGCCTAATCTGGGGAAGTGCAGTACCTAGCAATATTAACAAAATTAAAGTAATCCAAAAGAAATACCCTAAACGCCCCTTCGTTCATCACAAATTCATCGAGAAATAAAAATACCAAAACTTCAAGAAACCATAGCCAAATTAGCCAACAAGTTTTACAACAACCTGCATTCGTCCCCAAGTACCATTATTTTCAACATACGAAAAAAGGCGGTCTATCCACGCATAAAATCAAGATTTCCTCCAAAGATAAATTCAAACTACCTTAAACCGTAACAGCCTCAGCTCCATCACATAACCACCTACCTTCTCCTTTTTATTTAACAATTAAATTTAAACAACAAATAAGTCATATTACAAACCGCTCTTACCTTATGGATGGACAATCCAAAAATGTAATTAACTGATCTTATTTTTGAAAACCCTTGAAAGACTGTATTGTCAAACAAGAAGAAATAAATTTTTAAAAAAGGAATATCAATAATGCACGGAATTTAACAGTGGAATTCCGTTTCGCGCTCGCGAATTTCTGTGAATTACTGTCATTGTTGTGACTTGATGTAACTGTATGAAAAGGAATTATAATTGTCATTTTTATGTTGATATTTAAATGAAAATATGTAGTTTTCGCACCAAATGCTGTACCATTTTTAATGAGTGGAGTATTTTTTCCACTCATTAGAATACTCTGGTTTTAGAATACTCTACTCTAATCATGGGCCTATGCAATGCATTTCTATATTGTCTTGCGGATCAGGCTTCTTTTTCCAACACAAGTTAACAAAACTTTGTATTCTATTTTTATGCGGTTATAGAATTCACATAGTTTTGACAACACTGCGATGGAAACGGTGATTTGTTCGCTTCCTGGTTGAATTGGACGTTTTCAAATAATAGCTAAGATGTAAGTAGCAAAGAAAGTGCAATATTTCAATACTACGTAGCTGTTTCCAATAACGCGGGAATGTTCACGACTCTTTTAAAATTTGTCCCAAATATTTATACTGAGAAACCTGCTCAATCGGTCGATCGCTGATGAACAGTTGAAATGGTCTTCCACCTTCTTTACTAATTAGCATGTACTTTGTTTTATGTACATTTATTTCCAATTCATAATCTTTGCAAGTTCGATTTATTCTGTTCATTATTTCTTGCAGATAAGCAGCAGTTTCTGCCAAGATTAGTGTATAATCTGTGTATAACGTATATTAGAAATAGGAATACCATTAACTTTTACTCCCAATTACAATCCTGTAAGGCATCTTTAAAAATATGTTCAGAACACAGGTTACATAGCAATAGAGACAGAATACACCCCTGTCTAACTCCATTCCTCACATCCACTTCCGCCGTAAGGTGCTGATCAACTCGCACTTGAGCAGTTTGTCCTCAATATAAGTTTTTTATGATACGTATATATTTTAAATCTATATTAATACTCTCCAAAACATGCATAAGCCTATCGTGTTTCACATTATCAAACGCCTTTTTAAAATCAATAAAACATAAAAATACTTTTCGCCTTTGATCCAAACATTTCTGTACTAAAACTTGAGTGGCAAACAGGGCTTCTCGTGCCAAAAGCATTTCTAAAACCAAATTGTGTATTTCCTATTTCAACTTCTACTTTTCTCCAAATACGAGCATGTATGATGCGTAAAAATATCTTCAGTACATGGCTCATCCAACTTATCGTCACTGCCATTGTCAACTCACAATATTAACATATTTACTGATTGTAAAATAGACTGTACTGATTGCAATAGATTCTGTACATTGTTCAGAATTTAAAAAAAGATTAAACATCCACAGATAATTGATGAAGAGGATAATACGGGCAGCTTACCCTTGTTCATTCTCGTTTTTATCCTCCTTTAATTTAGAATAAAAATGTTCACAAGTTTTTCTCATCCTCCAGAAGGATAGTTCATTTCAATAAATCGATTACTTGTTCCTTTTGAATCCATTAATCAATTAATTGAAAAGGTAAGTTTTTCGATTATAATTAATTGAAAGGGTTTTGCCATCTCCAACTGCGATATCATAATTAGAGACCGGATTTTTATGTAATTACATATTTTTTGTCTCTCTACTTACCGTTCTCAAAATTGTAATCTTGGCCAATCATCGCCTTCCTAATACAATATCGAATTTTTTCGTTACATATTTTTACATATTCAGTACTATATTACATATTTTACATATTTTGCTGTTTTCACAATATATTTTCTTATTTTATCAATTTTCTTTAATTCAATTCCATATTTTTTTATGAAAATATGTATTTTTTTAAATCAGCATTTTTCCTACATTATTGGGGGAATCTAAAATATCATTGACACTGCATTTTGTAATCTGTAACTTTAATTTCCGAGAAAAATTTACAATTGTCGACGTGTAACTCTTCCATAACGATGCTACAGTGTATGTTACCTGTTCGTAATCTCGCCAGTTTGTACGATGGCTTCTATTGCAATTAGTCTGACTGCTAAACTATGGTCCTGGATTACAATAGATAAAGTTTTTTCTACTAACGAGCAAGTTATATGATGTAAAGTGAGCAGTTTTTCTAAATGTATTTTCTTGCTATGTAAATTGTTTTTAATTAGAGAATTTTAATATTACACATTATATCCGATTTTACATATTTATTACATATTCTTACTGTTTTCATTACATATTTATGTACATATTTTGACGTTTAATACAACATACTTTTCCGGTCTCTAATCATAATTGTCTGCTCTCTCCGAGCAGAGAGAGAGAAAGAGAGCGCTCAAGCTACTCCGGAACGGGCGTTGCGTGGCCGTCCCTGGGAGCAGCCGAGGCTGCGCCCTGCGCCCACCTCACGGCCGCGGCAGCGCCGTCCGAGGGCGGCCGTCCTTCCGTCAACGCCGTCAACACAGCCGTTTAATGCGTATTTTTAGAAGGGCACACGCCGCGGGCGTCGGAAAAAGAACGTCCTTCCTCCGTCCCCCATTTTAGCATCTGATTCGTGGGGCGGGTACGCCAAGGTCGGCGGAAGCCCCCCCACCCCCTCTCCTTCCAACTCACTCCCCCGGACACTGCTCCGTGGGGAGACGGAGTGCCCAGAAGGCAAGCCGCTGTGGACTCAACGTAGATGTTTGTGAGATGTTTAGCCAATTCGCTCGCTTTGATTAATCAAGAAAATGCTTGGATTCTGACTAAAACACGTGTTAGAAGTGCCGGTCTGGATAGCCGCGGTCTAAGAGCCGTAGCTACCGCTTGCCTGAAGGGACGCGGGTTCGAATCCAGCCTGTGGGTGGGCATGTTTGTGTCCGTGTACCGTTACCACTAATGTTACACTGGTCGCAATATGACCTTAGTAGTTAAAATGCGACCTTAAATAAAACATTGCGCAAAATTACCTGAAAGCAACTCACATTTTCGAAAGAATTAACGTTATTTACAGGTGTATTTTCGAAGAACATTTATTAAGAAACATAATCCTCTGCAATGTTGTAGTTGTACGAAGATTCCGAAAAACATTGAACTTTTGTACGCTTCAAAAACTCAGAGAGTTCACAAAACATTGGGGACAGTTTTGAGAAATAGTTAAGGTTACATGAAAAGTAACCTCAAAAATTCCGGCTCAAAATTCCAGTTTTTCTGTCGAAAAATCGTCACTTTTCGCTGTAGCTTTACCATACTTTCTCTTTAATAGTACAAGTACGTAGTAGTCGAGAAAGTAATAATGAAGATAGTTGTTTAATTGTATTCTAAATAATATTATAAATGTGTAAATAAAATGTTACTACAGAAATATCATTTATTATTGTTTCCATTTATAATTCTTTTCACTTTCCTGAATGCGTACGTATATACTGAGTAATATACGTAGTAGAGGGAAAGTAATGTAATGCTACCCGAAAAAAAACGGCGAATTTTCGGCAGAAAAAAATTCACTGCCGGGCCGTGATAACGAAAACGCGGATAAATCCAGTAGCTAAATTAAGAAGAAAAAAATCCTCTAACACGTGGTGCAACCAGAATCCCTGTTTTATGGGTCTTTGATACCGCAAAACTAATTGAAAGCAAAATGTCCGTCCGTCCGGTGTATGTGATCAACACTAACGCCTAACCTATGCGTACGATTTTTTCCAAATTGAAAAAAACCCTTGTCGATCTGGCCTGAGTCGAAGCTCTGAGATTTTCAAAAACATTCATTAATTTTTGGTGGTACTTTACATGAAGGCCCCCGGACATTTAAAAAATTTTCTCAAAAACCGCTCCAAATTTTTTCTTTAAATTTCATGTAAGAATAGAGCAAAGTACACTTATTAAGGTGGCATAGATCCGATTTTCACGGTTAACTCTGATTTTTCGAAAATTCCAAAAGTATGAATTTTATTTCGGTGTCTTCTTCCAACTACAAAATTGAAGATAGAGATTTTTCTTCCGAATAAAATTTGTTCTCCAAAGTGAGGTCTTTCATTTTTTTCCAAACATTTCGAACGGATTGTGCTAATTGCACTCTTTAATATGACGGAACTTCATTTTGGGGTATTTTTTTGTTTTATCAAAAATTACACTAATGTAATTTTTTTTAAAGATTTCTCGCACTGTTAATATGCAGATTTCCTACAATTTGTAAACACTATTGTATTTGTGAGTTAAAGGGCTTTAAATGACTTAACATAAAGTTTTTCGAAAACAAAAGATTCCTGTGAAAATGATCTTCAAATTTCGCATTTACAGTAGCGATGAAACGCCATTCTCTTAAAAGCGGCTCTATTTTTTTCAAAGTAAATTGCCATTTAAGACAAGGAGCACTCTTCTTTAATATTCTTAAAATAATATTTCCGTTCTACTATTAAGAAACGAAAAATTAAGAAAATGTTAAAAAATGTACTTTGGGCGGCGGTAGATAGCAACTGGCAAGAATATGTGTTAAGTCCGAATTGCTAGCCGAGACCAAAGGAAATAGAAAACTAATACGGGAATGTCTGTGCCATTGTGTAGCATCAGTAGTTTTAAATTTTACAGCATCCTACCCATGAGTAGCAATGCAGAACAACGCGAAAATAATAACTCTTGAGTTGATAATTTTGTGACGATTACTAATAGCAGCACTCATATGGAGGCTTTTGCTTACTTCTTATTCCTTGAAAGTCGTTAGCGTGATGTGCCTGCATTTCACTTGGAAAATTTTAAACATGTTTGTTCACCGAATTTAATTTTTATAATTGTGCTGAAAAAGCTACAGGGAGAGTCCTTTCCCCATGATTGTAAGTGTCCTTTTGCAGATTCTGACCGCCCCCGGAATCTTATGCGTAGGGGACCGGTTTTAATGAAATGTTATTTTCCTTCTTTTCACTTTAGAACAATGCCATTTAGTATAGAAATTCATTTTTTGTTGTGACAAAAAATACCCATTTTATGAGTCGTCTTTTTTTTTTTTTTTTTTTAATGTTTCGTCGATGTCGACTAATAAGTCAATTTTTAACTTTTCCCGTCATTTTAATGCATTTTTTGCTGATTTCATATATTTTAATATCATTTTAACGGTACTTGCTTCAAATAATATCCAATTTCTTCGCTCAGAAATTGTAATGTCAGTCGTTTGTAATCTAAGGTTTCTACGACGCTTATCAGCGCCATTGCCGGTTCGGCCAACTTCGGGATAACAAATGACAGACACTTCCTGGAAAAGAACAGTCCAAACTAAAAGTCTGCAAGCTGAGTGCACTTGAGCGAATAGAAGGAGCCTCGGTTACATCAGTGACGTATCCAACGTGAATTGATCATCCGAACTGGTTTTTATCACATTTTTACGTCATTTTTCTTTTCTTAGGCATTTTAAGGGCCGGTTTCACCAATGCTTGTTAACACGCTAACCGGATGTTAGGAGATTTTAACGGCCCGTTAGAGATAATACGTGTTTCACCAAACTTTAACGCCTGTTAACTTTCCGTTAAAGTTAACGCGTGATCTCTGCTCCGTTAGCAGCAGTTAACGCTTGGTTAGTGGGCAGCGCATCGGAAATATTGGGTTTCGGTTTCATCGGGCATCGCAGTTTCAGGAAAATGGAAAGAGCTTTGCAGTATGTACTGGAAGACGACGACGAATTGCAAAGCCTGGAAATGCCGTCTGTGCGTCCACGTGTTTTCAGGGAAAGAAGAAGGGAAATTATAACCCACAAAACAACAAAACTTGTACAAGCACCACAATTGACCACAATAGAATGGCAGAGAATGTGTATACTAGTGTATACTGTGTTTTGTTTCTTTATTCTCTGTCTATTGAGAGCTCATTCTCCACAGAGTTTCCAATTCACGGCCTTCTAAAAGCAAATATTCATGCATTTTGTACACCCATTAAAGTTAACTGGCGATTAGCTAACAGAAGCCGTGGAAACGTTGGTGAAACGGAACAAATCTTAACGGGGAAGTTAACTTTAACGGCTCGTTTACTAACGTCACGTTAGGTGTATGTTGGTGAAACCTGCCCTAATAGTAGTTTATGCAATTAGTTTATAATGTTAAGCTTTATTGCATTAGTACATGTTTTGAAAACGAGCGACGTTAGGAGCGAGTTTTCAAATTTGCACGAATGCAATAAAGCAGCGTTATAAACGAGTTGCATACGCTATTTTTTTGTATGACAGCATTATAAATTTATCAGAGAATGAAACTTAATTTTACGAACAACGTTCCTGTGATGTCTCAGGTATTTGACATCTGTGCGAGAAAACTGTGGTCGGCTGTTCTGTTTACCTCTACCTCCCCCTAATTCTTTCGCTACGATTGGCTGAATGTGTGATGACGCAATCATTCGTGCCGTAAAATCTAATACGTCATCGTTTGTGCCATAAAACGCCTGATTATGAACGATTTCTTGCAACAGGAAAGGTCGTTTATAATACACAAAAACTGGAATTCAAAAAAAAAAAAAAATATTTTAAGAGCATTTTATTGACAATTTCTGGCAATGTTTCAGGTTATCAACATCCGCCCTCCAGTTGTAACTCTTGAATGGGCGTGAGGAGCGACCGCTTCGCCGCGTCGTCACGTGCGTCAGGGCCTCGCCCCGCGCCGCCCCGCGCCGCCCCGCGCCGCCCCGCGCCGCCCCGCGCCGCCCCGCGCCGCCCCGCGCCGCCCCGCGCCGCCCCGCGCCGCCCCCGCCCGCGCAAGGCCGTGTTGCGGATTAATCCAATTGCGAGGCGCGGCGCGGCGCGGCGCGGCGAGGCGCGGCCGGCCGGGAGGCGCCTTCGATCGAGGGAGGGGCAGACGCCGTCAACTCCCACGGCAGACACAAAACTCGCCCGTGAACAATTTGGATCAGTTACTAATCATTTCTTGTAAAATTTGGGGCATGTATGAAATAAAACTTAGTCTAACAGACACTAATGGTATATCCATTTTGGTCAACTGAAGTACATAACAATATGTCGTCCACGTTACCATTATGTCAGTATATTATTACCTCTACAAAGAAGCCTGATTATAGCGTGATAAGCTTTAATTCACAAAGTGCATAAAGTATTTAATAAAGAGAAGAGTGTTGAAATAGCCAGTCTTGACTTCCACTTATTGGCTGAGCCTTGAATTTTAATCTGAAGCTCAAAGAACGCAGGTATATGCAAATATCTCCATGATCTTTACAATTTTGTTAATTTACTAATATTTGCACTTTTTGCCTTTGATGAATTTGGTAAAACTTAGTAAATGGGTATTGCACTCGTGCGACACGGGGGTAAGAGTGCGGCGGCGACAAGGGACGGTGCGGGAGACGAGCTGGCGTGCCAGCCGGTGGGCAAGAGAGATGTTGCGGTCGAGGACGCGGAGGTCCAGGGCGCAGGAGTCGGGCGAATGAATACACGAATGATCTGAGTCTTCACTCATTGGATTTTTGGTGGTAATATAACCACTAAAGTCTTTGAGGCCTGATGATGAGAGGAGATCCCATGAGTCCGTGATAGAGAAAATGATGGTAGAGAAATGGTGTGAGAGGCAGGGGAAACGAGAGAATCTCGGGAAAATATTCCGAGAGCTCGCAGAGTCCACGCGGATTCGCGAGTTCTGCAGGGATTGGGCGGGGAACGAACCCGAGCTCCAGGGATGAATAGCGAATGCGCTAGCCAGTACACGCCGACCCCGTCTCTTGTGAGTGAAGGGAAGGAGGGAAGGAGGGGGGCGGAAGGGAGCGAGCGGGTGGGTGGATATGTGGGTGTGGGAGAGTGTGGGGGCAAACGGGGTCGGCCGGGCTTCTCTAGCACGCAACAACCCGGCTGCGCCGCACGGCTTCGCTAATTATTGACGACGGTCGCCCCTCCCGCACCGTTTCACCTTCACCTTCTCCTCCTCCTCCCAGCGATGCCGCTAAGAAAAGATAGGACACAGGGCGTCTCCCACGACTACACGTATTCAACTAGCTTCGCACGAAGCTCCAGGACATTCGCACTCTCAGATCCTTTCGCTCATCGCAATTAAAGCTCGAAGAATGGGATTTCATTCAAGTTAACATTTCAATTGAAAACTTGTAAACACTAGCTGAAGTACCAGGCGTTGCTCGGGCATTTATTACAGCAAATTATTAACCAGGAACCTTCACCTTCTCCTCCCCCTCCTCCTCCCAGCGATGCCGCTAAGAAAAGATAGGACACAGGGCGTCTCCCACGACTACACGTATTCAACTAGCTTCGCACGAAGCTCCAGGACATTCGCACTCTCAGATCCTTTCGCTCATCGCAATTAAAGCTCGAAGAATGGGATTTCATTCAAGTTAACATTTCAATTGAAAACTTGTAAACACTAGCTGAAGTACCAGGCGTTGCTCGGGCATTTATTACAGCAAATTATTAACCAGGAACCTTCACCTTCTCCTCCCCCTCCTCCTCCCAGCGATGCCGCTAAGAAAAGATAGGACACAGGGCGTCTCCCACGACTACGCGTATTCAACTGGCTTCGCACGAAGCTCCAGGACATTCGCACTCTCAGATCCTTTCGCTCATCGCAATTAAAGCACGAAGAATGGGATTTCATTCAAGTAAACATTTCAATTGAAAACTTGTAAACACTAGCTGAAGTACCCGGCGTTTCTCGGGCATTTATTACAGCAAATTATTAACCAGGAACCTTCACCTTCTCCTCCTCCTCCTCCTCCTCCCAGCGATGCCGCTAAGAAAAGATAGGACACAGGGCGTCTCCCACGACTACGCGTATTCAACTGGCTTCGCACGAAGCTCCAGGACATTCGCACTCTCAGATCCTTTCGCTCATCGCAATTAAAGCTCGAAGAATGGGATTTCATTCAAGTTAACATTTCAATTGAAAACTTGTAAACACTAGCTGAAGTACCCGGCGTTTCTCGGGCATTTATTACAGCAAATTATTAACCAGGAACCTTCACCTTCTCCTCCTCCTCCCAGCGATGCCGCTAAGAAAAGATAGGACACAGGGCGTCTCCCACGACTACGCGTATTCAACTGGCTTCGCACGAAGCTCCAGGACATTCGCACTCTCAGATCCTTTCGCTCATCGCAATTAAAGCTCGAAGAATGGGATTTCATTCAAGTTAACATTTCAATTGAAAACTTGTAAACACTAGCTGAAGTACCCGGCGTTTCTCGGGCATTTATTACAGCAAATTATTAACCAGGAACCTTCACCTTCTCCTCCTCCTCCTCCTCCTCCTCCCAGCGATGCCGCTAAGAAAAGATAGGACACAGGGCGTCTCCCACGACTACGCGTATTCAACTAGCATCGCACGAAGCTCCAGGACATTCGCACTCTCAGATTCTTTCGCTCATCGCAATTAAAGCTCGAAGAATGGGATTTCATTCAAGTTAACATTTCAATTGAAAACTTGTAAACACTAGCTGAAGTACCAGGCGTTGCTCGGGCATTTATTACAGCAAATTATTAACCAGGAACCTTCACCTTCTCCTCCCCCTCCTCCTCCCAGCGATGCCGCTAAGAAAAGATAGGACACAGGGCGTCTCCCACGACTACGCGTATTCAACTGGCTTCGCACGAAGCTCCAGGACATTCGCACTCTCAGATCCTTTCGCTCATCGCAATTAAAGCACGAAGAATGGGATTTCATTCAAGTAAACATTTCAATTGAAAACTTGTAAACACTAGCTGAAGTACCAGGCGTTTCTCGGGCATTTATTACAGCAAATTATTAACCAGGAACCTTCACCTTCTCCTCCTCCTCCTCCTCCTCCCAGCGATGCCGCTAAGAAAAGATAGGACACAGGGCGTCTCCCACGACTACGCGTATTCAACTGGCTTCGCACGAAGCTCCAGGACATTCGCACTCTCAGATCCTTTCGCTCATCGCAATTAAAGCTCGAAGAATGGGATTTCATTCAAGTTAACATTTCAATTGAAAACTTGTAAACACTAGCTGAAGTACCCGGCGTTTCTCGGGCATTTATTACAGCAAATTATTAACCAGGAACCTTCACCTTCTCCTCCTCCTCCCAGCGATGCCGCTAAGAAAAGATAGGACACAGGGCGTCTCCCACGACTACGCGTATTCAACTGGCTTCGCACGAAGCTCCAGGACATTCGCACTCTCAGATCCTTTCGCTCATCGCAATTAAAGCTCGAAGAATGGGATTTCATTCAAGTTAACATTTCAATTGAAAACTTGTAAACACTAGCTGAAGTACCAGGCGTTGCTCGGGCATTTATTACAGCAAATTATTAACCAGGAACCTTCACCTTCTCCTCCCCCTCCTCCTCCCAGCGATGCCGCTAAGAAAAGATAGGACACAGGGCGTCTCCCACGACTACGCGTATTCAACTGGCTTCGCACGAAGCTCCAGGACATTCGCACTCTCAGATCCTTTCGCTCATCGCAATTAAAGCACGAAGAATGGGATTTCATTCAAGTAAACATTTCAATTGAAAACTTGTAAACACTAGCTGAAGTACCGGCGTTTCTCGGGCATTTATTACAGCAAATTATTAACCAGGAACCTTCACCTTCTCCTCCTCCTCCTCCTCCTCCCAGCGATGCCGCTAAGAAAAGATAGGACACAGGGCGTCTCCCACGACTACGCGTATTCAACTAGCTTCGCACGAAGCTCCAGGACATTCGCACTCTCAGATCCTTTCGCTCATCGCAATTAAAGCTCGAAGAATGGGATTTCATTCAAGTTAACATTTCAATTGAAAACTTGTAAACACTAGCTGAAGTACCCGGCGTTTCTCGGGCATTTATTACAGCAAATTATTAACCAGGAACCTTCACCTTCTCCTCCTCCTCCCAGCGATGCCGCTAAGAAAAGATAGGACACAGGGCGTCTCCCACGACTACGCGTATTCAACTGGCTTCGCACGAAGCTCCAGGACATTCGCACTCTCAGATCCTTTCGCTCATCGCAATTAAAGCACGAAGAATGGGATTTCATTCAAGTAAACATTTCAATTGAAAACTTGTAAACACTAGCTGAAGTACCCGGCGTTTCTCGGGCATTTATTACAGCAAATTATTAACCAGGAACCTTCACCTTCTCCTCCTCCTCCTCCTCCTCCCAGCGATGCCGCTAAGAAAAGATAGGACACAGGGCGTCTCCCACGACTACGCGTATTCAACTGGCTTCGCACGAAGCTCCATGACATTCGCACTCTCAGATCCTTTCGCTCATCGCAATTAAAGCTCGAAGAATGGGATTTCATTCAAGTTAACATTTCAATTGAAAACTTGTAAACACTAGCTGAAGTACCCGGCGTTTCTCGGGCATTTATTACAGCAAATTATTAACCAGGAACCTTCACCTTCTCCTCCTCCTCCCAGCGATGCCGCTAAGAAAAGATAGGACACAGGGCGTCTCCCACGACTACGCGTATTCAACTGGCTTCGCACGAAGCTCCAGGACATTCGCACTCTCAGATCCTTTCGCTCATCGCAATTAAAGCTCGAAGAATGGGATTTCATTCAAGTTAACATTTCAATTGAAAACTTGTAAACACTAGCTGAAGTACCCGGCGTTTCTCGGGCATTTATTACAGCAAATTATTAACCAGGAACCTTCACCTTCTCCTCCTCCTCCTCCTCCTCCTCCCAGCGATGCCGCTAAGAAAAGATAGGACACAGGGCGTCTCCCACGACTACGCGTATTCAACTAGCATCGCACGAAGCTCCAGGACATTCGCACTCTCAGATTCTTTCGCTCATCGCAATTAAAGCTCGAAGAATGGGATTTCATTCAAGTTAACATTTCAATTAAAAACTTGTAAACACTAGCTGAAGTACCCGGCGTTGCTGGGGCATTATTACAGCAAATTATTAACCAGGAAGAGGAATTTCATTTATTCGCGCCCTGCGGCGGGGCCTAATTCTATGACATTGTATCCCTGCTCCGCCCTTCCCCGCCCAACTAGCACTGTCTTGTCTGGCCCTCTATTTGGAAATTTCCGGTCTACCTCTCTCACTTTCCCACTACAAAAAGTTTAATTTTTTTCTTATTGGGAGTTCCAGCTCCCGAACATTCCTCACTTATCACTAAAAACAAATCTAAACTACAAAATAAAATACTTGTAGACTCACGTATATTCTTTTTGTGAATTTTTATTATGTATATCAATACTTTCAATAACGTGTCACATTGTAACACTAACTCTTTCTTTTTTATATTTTTTTCTTCTATCATATTCATAAAGAAAGGTTCAAAATGTATCTCCGGCCAACTCGTGGCCGTGAAGAGACTTACTTTTACAACATGCTAGAGTTCTCGCATGGGTACCCTAGTAGACAGATCCGGAGTATTAGATCTAGATGTCATAACGTAATTGATGAATCGTAATCATAAAAGTAACGCCCCGAGCGCGCGGTAGCAGGGAGATCGCTGCGTGAACTTGGGTAGTGGACTGTTGTATTCAAAATATCCTTAAATATGCGTCGAAAAAAATCAAAATTACTCCAAAACAGTTTATCTAACATAAATGACAATGTGTATATCATTGGATTCGTCTTTTTACACTCGTCATGATACACTAATAAAATATGTATAGTTACGTTTAAAAAAATACCTGAATGTCTCGTAAAAAACAAGTGATAAAATGGAAACGAATACGTAGATCAATTAGCCCCATTCCCTCATGCACTTCCGTGAAAACTTCGTAAATGACGTCTCTAAGGAAAGAGATTTTCACGGAGACTTGCGATTTGCACTTTGACTTTAAAATATGAGTTTATAGAAAAAATTCAGCTTTATTAATATTTATTTAGTTGAATAACTCCAAAAAGAAGCGTTCTAGGGCCTTAAAATCTGGAAATTTAAGGTAGAAGGCTACAAAGAAACGTTCGTCGCATCGTAATCTATAGCACGAGAGCTTCTTGGACATTCTATTAGATTTTGCTGATCCGGCACGTCTCGCTCCCTACCTGTTCAGAGATGTGCAGAATCTGCAAACTGTATGTGAAATTAAACTATACGTGGTAACTTATTACTTGATATTCTAGGCGATTAAATTGTACGGGAATACCTCTCAGTCCGGTAATAAAGTTAAATAATATTCCAAAGAGTAGGATTGTCCTTGCTCGATCTTTATTTTCGCTTGGACAACTTTACGTAGCTTTCTGGAGAGTAAAATGCTTTTGTAATGTTTTTGTTTTTCTAAGAAGGAAAACGAAAAGCAAACTGTCAAGAAAGATTGCATAATTAATTCGAATGTTTAAGGAAGTGTTATGAATTGTTCCAAGAACATGTCTATAATAATGTCTCAAAATTTGTTTCAAACCAATTCCATAGTTCTTTTTTTTTACTTTAAATTTGTCTATAGTACATTGAAAGTTACCTTTTAAAGTATTTAACAAATAAACACTTTTCGTTCACAAATTCCCAGAACGGAAAGGAAGGATAGGGGAAAAAGGAAGATAGAGAAGAGGGTGGAATTTAACAAGCGAAAGTTCCTCGCACGGGTACGCGAGTAAAAACAAATTCTAACACTGAATATTGAATAGTTTTTGGGGAGTACTTGCGTTTTCTAAAACAATCCACTTTACAATAACTGACACGAGTTAGAGTTGACACGTCTTTCATATTATACTCTTTAAACGACAAAAATTAATTTGAGAGGAAAAGTACCCCAATTGTCATAAATATTTGCTTTCTCGCCTTTTCATTGATCAATGCCGATGCAGGATATACACCGAGACACGAGGCTAAGGCGTGAAGTTTCCTCTACTCTCAAGAGTTGAGACCCATTGTATAAATTTCCGCATGCATTTCCTGCTGCCGCCTTCGCTCACTGCATGTCACCTATCCTCACGGAGGTCGAGTGTACTGCCACCTGGCCGACGTAGTGTAATTTAGGACTCTGGGAGAGGGAACTTCTCAGCGACACGAAAATCGATTCATCGTCATGAATATAAGACAGCACAACCTGTTGCAAACCCATTAGTTTCCCCCCTTTGAAGTCGAATGTTCTCATTCGCGAGACACCAGTAGGGAATTCGAATGCATAAAGTGAAAATTATTCTACATTAGTACGTCACAGGCAACATCCCATTTCACGTTACCAGACTCGAGAATGATAGAACCAACTTTCCAATGAAGACGTTTGGATCTGGAGAACGCTTAACCCTTCAAAGCGACCGTTGTGGGGTAGGCAAGTGGAGTAGAACTTCACTTTCACCTACTTCCGCCTTTTTTAGTGTCCACTTGTCAGATGCAAATTGTTGCTGCATTATCTGTCACTACAATTACAGAGTGAGTATGTCGACTTTTTGATGAACAGAGTTAATTCAGATAAGATTACTGGAATGAAACATATATCTGCCCATTCACTAAAAGAAGTTGTGTGGCAAGTACAGAGGAATAAGTAACTAAACTCCTGTTGTAAAAGGGTGTAGCGGAATAAGTTAGGTGAACCATGGCCAAATTTGGAAGAGAAGCGTTAACGCATTCAGTTACCTAGGATATAAAATAGCAAATACGAAAACTAGTGACCTGGAAGTAAAATTACATAGATATAATTTTGTAGTACAATAACACGTGCACTGAAAAATAAAGTTAGATATAACACAATAATTAAACTATTAAAATAATGGCATTACCCATCTTGCTAAATGGAAGTAAATGCTGGAAACTATTAAACATCAAATGAGAAGAACTCTATCAAAAGATATAAAATTTCTTAAAAATATAGCTGGATATCCCTTTCGGTCACATTGGAATGAGAATTAGAAAAGAATTAATGAAGACCTCGGGAAATATCATGCTATGCGTAAGTTCTGAGAAAAAGGAGAGTAAAGGTTTCGACATTACATTCTACACAGGGAATAAAGAACATTCATTTATGAATTACATACCATCTTGCAGCGAATCTTTAAAATAAAAACCCAACAGCTAGATACATCTATGGGGATCGAAAAACACTAATATCTCAATTTCATCAAAAATGGGGCGTAGCATGTTACTGCCCCAAGGTCTTCAAATATTCTCAGTGTAAATGAAATTAGTAAACAGTATACAGTGAAGTGGAAAACAACTTTTAAGAATGTCTGACGAGAGAATACGTAGAATGGCTCTGAATTGTGAGGCAATAGGGGAAGAAATGTGGGTGACCACTAAGAAGATGGTGTGAGCACTTTGAGGATCCGATGACACTGAAAATTCTAATCCGTGATGATGATGATGATGAAAATGATGATGATGATGATGGTGATGAACTAGGACGATACTGCCAGATAGGGTGCTCTGTTGACCTATAGTGGTGTACGATCTTCACCTCGAATGATCTTACATGACTGACATCAATTGTGACACAAATCTTCAGATACTGTGAAACATTATATTCCAAATTCGAGATCGTACTTACTACAAGTAGCTTATCGCAATCGGACTGAAAGAAAACCCATGTGAAATGAGTTTTCAATTGGCTATTTCCAAACATATCTTATCATCTTTTTAAAGAGATTTGCAGCACGGGGTATGATAAAACTTTTTCTGATTTCAGCAAACCCTGTTTTGTGCGAAATTAGATCTCTCTAAAAGAAAGCGACAGAATTATAATTATTCATAATACAATAAATTAATCGCGCTATTCCGCTGGAACGGGATGCATTAAATAGTACTTTTTACGGTGCATCGACCTTTTAAGTAGGAGAAGCATCGGCCACAGGTGGTCTGTAGAGTAGGTAAACGCGCGAAGCCAGAAGCGAGAGAACAGTTACTAGAACAGCCACCCGTCCACGAACAAGCACCAGACGAGGGGAGAGGGCTGGGCGAGAGAGAAAGAATCTCGTTAGTCTGAGCGGCGGTGGCGGCGGCTGAAGTAAGCAGCGAGTAGGTAAGAGGGGCGGGAGCACGATGTGAATGTGCAGATGACCTGTTAGAGAGAGAGAGAGACAGAGAGAGAGAGAGAGAAACAGGGCGGATGGAGAGAGAGGGGGGAAGGTTGAGAGGTCAGAGACAGGTCCGAAAGAAGATGAGGATGAGAGTGACAGAGAGAGAGAGGGCGGATGGGGAGAGGGAAGGAAGGTTGAAAGGTCAGAGACCAAGGTCTGGAAGTAGATGAGGATGAGAGGGAAGACGGGAGGGTACAAGGAACTGACAGAGAGAGAGAGAGAGAGAGAGAGAGAGAGGAGGGGCGGATGGGGGAAAGGAAGGGAAGGTTGAAAGGTCAGAGACCGAGGTCTGGAAGTCGATGAGCATGAGAGGGAAGACGGGAGGGTACAAGGAACTGACACCGTGAGGAGGATCAAAGGGAGGGAGAGTGGGAGCGATGAAGAGAAAGATCCTCCTCCCATACAGATGAAGGGCGGGCCGCGCAGATGGCGCCGAGTGGGCGCCTGGGCGCGCGGGCGGAGGAGGGATCGCAAAGTGAATTATGAGCGGCGCCTCGTCGCGGGGCGGCGCGGCGCCGCACGACGTGCGCGCGCGGCGCGGCGTTCGACAAACGCAACGATTTTCGATATTCGGCGGCGCCCGCGCAGCCCAGGCGGCTCCAAGGGCCGGAGAGCGAGGGGAGAGGGAGGAGGGGGAGTCGGGGGTGTGGAGGGGGGAGGCCGCCATCACAATTAGCGCGCGGAGCGACGGCCGTGCTTCCGTCGAGAGGTGCTTCTGAAAACACGCCGGCAGATCGGAAGGCCGGACGGCTGGCCCTCCTCGGGCGGCCGGCGGCCTCACCGCGCGCCGGAAATTTATTGCCTCTGCATAATTGACGCGACCGCCCCGCGCAGCGCACGGCCGCGAGCACGCAAATTACGAAAATTGATAGAACATTAATAACAACGTCGTGATTTTTGCTCAACGGTTGGCTTATTTTCATTTCGTTGGTTGCTGCATTTTCCTCGGCAGCTCCTTCATAAATGCACGAGCCGATGATTGATTTAATAGCCTACTCCTGATGTAACTCTTTTCTCCTTGAACATTTTCGTCTGGAAGAAATATAAGACGCGTTTCGAGGTAGTTTTGGGTATGTGAAAATGCTTGGGGCACTGAAATATAAGGCGTACTTGCAGCATAGCTTAAGTAAGTATTCGCCACTTAATTTGCAAGGAGCGCTGCGATCTAATGAGGTCACCGCCGACTGAAGAAAACATCTGCAGTATATACTGGCCGTTTAATATGATATAAATCGGTGAGCAACCACAGAACCCCGCCAAGAAACATACCATTACAGTAGACAATGCGAAGAAAGAAATGAAAAATTGACGTATTTGTGAATATTGTGTGGTGGTGATCTATTTTAATTGATATATCTTAATATTTAGAGCGCGACTCCAGCTCACTTCCGAAAGGCATAATCTTCAGCTGTGTCCTAGCTTGTCTCCTTCAAATAGCTGATTGGTCAATGCTGGAATTGACATCGGGGCATTCAAGTATTCTCGGTTATTTGTTCGAGCCTTCACTTTCCAATCAACATTAGTTCCTAGTTTCTGCCGTCTGCAATGTAAAGTGAACGAGTAATAAGTATTTGCCCAAGAATTAAGCGGTAAAAAACAAGCTAGGATTACTCTGACCTACCACATACACATGCACGAAAACTTCTCCTATTGGACATCCTATCTTATATCAACTACACCTCCAATATAACGTCTTCTCTAATATCTCTAATATAACTAATTTTAAATTCGGAAATCTCTGAATTCTTCTTAAGATAATTTACTGAAACTACCTTGCATACTTCAATAATATTTCTCCGAAGAAGCTCAACCCCGCGTAGCATTTCTTGCGATTTAGGAGCCTGCGGACGCAAATTTGAGAATGCGAATTTATGTTGAATACAGAATTACGAATAATTGCCCTTCCGATTACTCATCTATGTACTCATGTACCTTTTCTTAATGTCGCATTACACAAAATCAATCAAAAGTTGAACATCATGCATTACACAAGACTTTTCGGTTATTGAATGACTCGAAGCCTAGCTCTAGATCATCTATTTAATGCTTAACACCACATTGTGAATTCCAAGAAATGAAGATGTTGTAAAGACCTCCGGTAAGATATTTGGTGTAGGTAAAAATAAACATGATGTATCTACATCGTACATTTCGCAAACTTAAGATTTTTCAGAATATTTTGAATGAATCTGATACTAATTGTACTACACGTCGCCTTGTGGGTTTTTTCTCAACTAGGTATCTCCACCAGCGGGGGCACCTTCCCCAGCAGAGACAAAACCTAAGCTCCCGATTGGCCTCCCGACATGTGAGGCAGTACGTGCATGGGTACTTAGGTATATGTAAGTGTGTTGTAAGTACGAGTGAGGATATGGTACAAGGAGGAGGAAGGAAAGATCACTGTGGCCACGTTTGTTAAAGTACTGCTCCGGCATTCGCCTGGCGTTGATCGGAAGAAACCACGGAAAACTACCTAACAAAGCAGCCGGCCGCTCGCATTCTCCTCCAGACTGTAGCTGAATTCGACCTAACTCTCCATCGGGTGTGCCGAAAATCCTGCCAAAACCGTCGGGATGCGAGCCCTAGGACCCCACGTCAAATGCTTGCTTTGACATCAACGGACGCTCTGAGCCACCCCAGCCGGTCGATTTGTTTTGAGAGACGTGACAAATTCGGTCCCAAACAGGACGAACAACGACGCCGAAGACGACGACGGCCACGCACTAGCGCCTGCCCTCAATGGCGCGATTAAATTCCACACAAACAATCCCGCCGGAGGCGCATAAAAGGAAAGCGCAAATCGAGCGCCCGCAACGAGCATCGGAAACTCGTAAAAAACGGAATTGCCCGCAATGGCGATCGCCCCGCGCCCGCGCCGCTGCGCAGGGCTATGACGCCTGGAATCGGTAGCAATAACACAACGTTCTAATGCCGCGATATTGCCGAAGCTTGAATACTAAAATATCCGAGATCGAGTTGTATTGATGCACGATTTAAAATATAGAAAGAGATACCGTCGGTGCACAAGGAAAGGGACACAAGTAAACAAAAGTTGGGTTTTCGGTTATTTTCTTGAGTGGGAGGGGCAAATTTGGAGGTTTTTTAAATAAAAATTTAAAATTACAGTTTCATGAACAATTAACTTAAATTATCTTTGATTAAATAATATTAATTTTAATAAAAATTAACAAAAAGCAGTATGCAGTAATTATATTAAACAATTTACTTTTTAACAATTTCTATTGCTCACAATATGTATTTTCTCCCTCCGCCTCTCTCTCTCTCTCTCTCTCTCTTTCTGTGTCCCTGTCTCAGTCTGACACACATTCTCTCTCTCAGTCCCTGCCTTTCTCTGACCCTCTCCCTATTTGGCTCCGTCTCTCCGTCCCTGCCTTTCGCCGTGACTCTGTGTGCCTGTGTCTCTCCGCGTCTCTCTCTCTCTGTGCCACTGTCTCTGACTCTTATCCATCTGTCTCTCCGTCTGTGTCTCTACCTCTCTCTTTCTGTCTCTGACTCTCTACCTCTGTGTGTCTGACTCTGTCACTCTTTCTCTGCGTCTGACTGTCACTCTGAATCTGTCTCTCTCTCTCTATCTGATCTCTCGGTCTCTTTCTCTCTTTGCCTCTCCCTGTTTGTCTCTCACTCTGTGTCTCTGTCTCTGTCTGTCTGTCTGTCTCTCTCTCTCTCTGCCACTCACTGTCTGTGACTCTCTCTTACATATGCGCGCCGCTGTCCTGACTTTCTCGGTCTCGCCCCGCGTCACACGGAAACGCTCAGCAACAACGAAGCCCAGTTCGAGCGCAGTTTGAATGGAAGTTGAATTAAAATGAAGCGCAATTTTGTTCTGCAGCGCCATCTAATGGAGTTACAACAAAATTAACAGCGCTTAAACCTTCTGGGTGAAAAATCACGTAGATGTGCCAACTTTCATGGCGATCGCTCAGTGTCGGAGTTTACCGTTCTTATTGCGGATGTCTTGTAATTCAGAGAATTTAGCACTTATCTTACAAAAAGTTTACAGAAAAAATTGGAGTTGTTTTCGAGAAAAAGTCATTTCTGCGTTTCTGAAAATGCGTTCAGTTTGATTTCATTTTCACTAAAAACGTTTGAATTTTCAAGAAACTTCATAAAACATTTGAAGCACTCGCACTCACAGATACAATAGTGTATACAAAGCACCCGCAATGTAAATATTTACCGATGTGAGTGATAAAGAAAATTACATTAGTGTAATATTTGAATTTTAGAATAAAAAATTGGAGCCGTTTTCAAGAAAATCTTGTTCTTCCATTTTTTTATATAGTCGATATTTCATTGAAAATTACGCGAAAACTATTCATTTTTTGAGAAAAAAATACATGTCCACATTTATATAACATTTTGAAGAGCAGTTTTTATTCAGAGGAAAAATCTCCGAGTTCAAAACCGTAGTTGCAGGAAGATGTCAAAAAAATTGTCATCTTTCGCAATTTTAAAAAATTCAGGTAGTTCAACGAAACTGTAATCTGAGCAGTTTTTAAGCATCCATACACAATTCGAGAAGAAAGTTTAATAAAAAAATTTGGAGCCATTTCTCAGAAAACTTTGAAAATTTCCTTAAGGCTTCCTGTAAAATAAACATCGGCTTCAAATTCAAGGGGCCGCGATATCAGTCAGATCGACTGGGAAAATCAATTTTGCTGAAAATTCTGCTTACGGTTTAGCCGCTAGCGTTATTGACAAACGGACGTTTTGCAGAAAATCAATTTTTCGGTATCAAGGATCCACAAAACGTGGATTCTAACTGCACAACGTATTAGAGGAAGTAATTTACTATGAACAAAAATTTTCTTTTTCAAGGACCTACAATACGAATTTTTCTTCCGACAAATCGCCGTTTTTCTGTGCACCATTACATTTCTTTCTCTATACTACGTATGCAGTACGCGAGGCAGTTAAAACTAAGGAAGCGGATGAGGAAACCAAAGAATTGTGGGGTATCAAAAGTTGTCCTTCAGGTCTTATTCCCAGTAAAGGAGTAAAGGTGTAATCGGCGAATGGCTCAGAGTGGAAAACTTACAGTCCATGTTTACGGATAAAAAGAAGTGGGGAGGTTATTTTAGAAGACTAGTTTAATTGTAAACCACGAAATGGCTCGATTACATTTTGTGTGTGGGTTGTTTAATTTTTTAACGATATATAAAACTGACACATCATTTCCTTTGCATAAAAGAAAATGACGATGTACATCTGCCACTATAAAAACACATTTTTTTCCATTCTCTAAGGTGTTCACTACATGTTATTCAGAATATATTTTGTTACGTTTTAATTGCTTTTCCTCTTTTATTTTTTTATGAAAAATCAATATGTTTTGCCCAGACCTCACTTTCCTACATATTTGTTTGGAGAGACATCTTACATATTCATAACCAAACACATCGTAGCAGTTCAAAAGCAAGTAATGTTCAACACGACAGCTCACGCCTTCTACTCCCTGCAGACGTTGCTACCTGTTGATGATTTTCTTTTACCTGACAGCACTAAGGAAGGAGGGTTGTTTTAGTTCCGTCAGAGCCATTACAGGAGAACCAAAAGTAACAATCATTGACGATTTCGAGCATTTTTGTAAAATGGTGTTGCTATTTTGATATAAAGGATGCTCAAACCTGTACTTTTATAAAGGTAAAAATGGAAAAAAATAGATTGTGGTTATTAATTGGCAATAAAACTGTTAAAAATTCTGACATTTTTTTAGGATTAGCGAATTTCAAGGCATTATTTGGTTGTTTTTCCAGGATCGTCTTCTGGAGTTTCTGCTCTTTCTCATACCTCGTGGAACAATCGACGGGGCTACATGAACTATTGCTTTGCGGTGTAAACTATTTGAAGTTACATACAATCAATATGGTAATCATTTTTTCTACCGGTTAAACCTTTACGTTCGACAGCGCAGTGACACCAACGTATTTTTTAGTGAGTATGTATGAAACCTGCAGAGTGTCTAATGAGCGGAGCTCAGACAGTTGTTTCCCGTTCTTTCCCCTGGTTAGGCAGCGCGGGTCATTCTCATAAGTTTCCAAAAGTTCCATTTCTCTTCGTAGCAAAAGCATCTCATTTTTCTTTCAGTGGAGACTTTCAACTCCTCCCCTCCTCTCGCAGTCTTAAAAAGGAATCTGTTAGAGTTGGAAATACGGATGCAACGGCTAGAGATTCAAAATTGTATCAAGGCATTTGAAACAAAAAGAAATTTGGTATGGGTTTGGCAAATTTCAAAGTGACAGGAAGTGTGATAAAATAATAAGAGTAATTAGTCGTGCTTAGTAGTTTTTCGAATTTCTTACCCTCTGATTTTTTTGGGGATTGTTGAAGGGCAGCGTAGGTATACAAAAACAATCCAAGCCCAATAATGGAACTTTAGGAACATACGAGTATACTGGGCGTTTGCGGCGTTTTACGTGAACTTTTTTGATCATCCGCTGACGCTCCCTGCCCCTGAATTAATACCACTGCCATTTTACACTCCAGAGTGTTTTGACTCCAGCCTTCAGTCGGTAATTCTACAGTGGCTAGAAAATCCATTGAGGCCGCGCACTTACACCTGGCACTTGAACCCTATTTCAAGTAAGGAGATTTGGTGGCGGTCAGATGGCGCTCACGTCGCGGCCCTTAAGCCCATTCAGGAGCTTTCTCCCCCTGGCACGCAGGGATATTCATCACTCACATTCACACTATAATCGGGCAGGGAGGGGACAAGGAAGAGTCTAGAGTATTGGAAGTGCTACATGATGGTTGGGATTAGCCCCATTATCTCACAACTTTAAAGCAAATATCCAAGCCCAGCTTTTAAGATACACTTCGCAGAACGGGGTGGAGGCAATAAGAATGAACATAACTTCCTGAAATTTATTTCACTTTACTACACTATCACCCTGTACATTCCTACACTTAGCCCATCTCTACAAATCCTTGAAAGCGAGCAGCAAAGAAGTCCTCTGGTTGCTGACACAGCCAACGTGTAACTTCGGCAGTTACGGCATCATTTTCAAAACGTCGGTCACCCCAGTAAGATTTTAAGGGAGTTCTCAGTGAAATGTTCCTTTCCCTTTGTCAGGAGGCCAGGCCATTTAATTTCCTTGATTAGTTGTTACCACACACGGGGCGCATTTCGCGATGATTTCTTCTCCACAGAAGAAATCTTCGGCCCACAAAAAACGCACGACCGCATGCTGTTCTACAGGAGTACACTCATGCACCCACCTCTTGCGCTGGGTGCCATGTACCGACCGTGGACCATGCGACCATGGCCGTGACCACGATGTCCTGCAGCCTCTACAAGCATACATTGGCTCTTATGTGTCGATAAAATATGCACGCGTAATTTAAACATGTCATAAGGTAAACTGGCCGACCTGAACGGCCGAGGTGGCTAAGGGCGTGTACCGACTCAGCGCTTCAGTCGGAAGGACCGCGGGTTCGAGCCCCGCCTTGGGGGTGGTTGTTTGTGCTTGTCTCTCATGCACGTGTTGCGGAGAGCCTCGCCTTCTGCTGACCCCAGACCAGAAGAGCCAGCAAGTGTGTTGGTGTCTAGTGTGGCGTCATACGGGTGTAATCAAAACACAGGCGAGAGTGGGTTGTAATAACAGTGAGTTTATTCATAAGTTAGACCGTAGTCACAAATAACAAATTTCACTGCTTACAATTAACTAAGTAAATAGATCCCACTACTAGGAGAGATTTTAATCGAACGGCTACCACACCGCTCTACATCTGAGACCTAATGCATGTCTCGCTCGTCACGACAATGAATTGCTGGGCCCTTGCCCACGTGCGCCACTCGCACAAACTTACGCACAACTACCCGTCAACGCTGCTGAGAACAAGAAGAGGGAGGCTTTGTCTCGCGCTGTTATAAAGGCCTTCCACCGCCCCCATTGCCTCCGCGCCGTATCCGCGCTAGGCAGAAATTCCCAATGCGTCATCTTCTGCACCTTTTGTTAAACTTCCTGCCCTCGCGCAGGTAGACACCGTTTGAGCGCGCCACGACGCTACACTAGTATATGGACGAATATGCATCCCACCATATTCGGGTAACCAGCAGTTGGCTGGATAAAAGCCTACGAAAAAGGTAAACTGACGGTTGCTACTTACCGACTTACCCTCGTGTATCTAACTCGTGTAAATTTAAGAGGGAAGGCATATTTCATAAATGAGTGAATATGTTTTGTGAGAGCGAGAACTGCGTCCACTGAACACTTTAATCTCCTTTGTGTTGAAGCGCGTGGTGCAAAGTCTGAGCACGGGCCTATCAGTCAACGCCCGAGAGAGCGTAGACACGTTATTTTTAAGTAAGATAGCCGTATATTAAACTCCTTTAACGTACACGTGTCCTGCTAATCCGAGCTAAGATCAAGCATCAAGAAAAAGTGCGGAACTAGTATGTACATGAGATTCTATATTCCACTCTATCCTCAATACTGACAGGTTTTCATGTATCGTTGGTTTGGAGTTGATCTCAGGAATGATATTGTGCAGAACTAGATATTGGCTGGAAGTAATCTACAAGATACAATTCTAAATTACGTCAACGGTTTATTGACGTATACAACTGTTTCGTCAGAGCGCGTTTGAGAGTTGTATTGAATTGATCTTGATGTGACGAGTGCTACTGTATATTACTACTCGTGCAGTTTTTCTCGAAGCTCTGCTTGACCCGACTCAGCTCGGCCGATTCACGAATCTGCATGATAAAATACAGATCTAAACCTGCTGAACTCAGAAGTGCATTACGAGAAACTTGCAATTCCGTAGAGGGTCTTTTGTGACCGAAAATCATTTCAACGTTTGTGCAAGTACAGCAAATACATCGGATTTCGTATGACTTAACTGAATGACACTCTTATGATCCCTTCTAGTGAATTCTGCAAGAACAGCTCCGTTTTCTCTTCTCTCTGCGACGCCTTTCCCCAAATCCAGAGAATATAAATAGCTGCGCGCGCAGCTGAGGCCTTTGCCGAGGGCGGCGAGGCGAGGCGCGGCCGGCGATCGCGGCCAACAATGGCAGGTGGAGGGCTGGGCAACGCGGCTGAAGGGCGCTGGGCAGTGATGCGCGCCGGCCGATACCCCGCCCCAGGGGCCTTACCTAGCAGCGCGCCGGGCCCAACGCACAGTGGGCTTAGTCGACAAAAAACAAACAAAAACATTTAAAAACGCAAAAAAACAACAAAAACAAAAAAAACGAAAAACAACAACAACAACAAACAAAACAAAACGAGCGGACCACAAGATACAATAATAAGTAGGGCTAATGTTTTCATGATTTGTTGTATTTTCTTTTGGCAAGTATTATAACACCCTAAATATGTCGAAATTTATGTTACGAGAAATATGTATAATTAAAAATAATAGGTACGATGTTCAAGCATTTTTATTGCACACTTCGTTGTTTTTGGACAGTACGCCATAGTTTAATCTCTTCTGCCTATATTCGTCAATAATGGCCCGCCGCAGCAAAACTGATGAACAAACCCACAAAAAAAAAAAGTTTCCCAAAATGTAGCACGCACACTGCTCAAGGAAAACAAGTAAAATACCCTCAACAACACTGCAAAGAATTAAACATTTTAACAAAAACAATCTTCACGAATACTGAAATAACTTAGTATGGTATACAAGGATACACAGTAAAAAGGTCTTTACTTATCAAGAATATCAAAAAAGTTGCTATCCCACGCACGAGAATATCAAATATTTAATGGTCGGACGCCTCTTTCTTGGGGCCTTGCTGTCGTGTGACTTCACCTTTCATAAGCAGTGACACATTGAATAACAGAATTCAGTCGGGACGCGCAAGACGAGAAGAAGCGAAACAGTTTTCTGTCAAAATCGATACAGTTTCATTGTTTATGGATTTACCTCGAATTCCTGTGTATCTAATAAAACCGTAGAAACCTCCCACAGGACCGGAGGCTGCGCAGTTCTTTCAACTTCTGCGCGCATTCGCAATTAGTAATACAGATTTTGTTATTTAACCAGTTCGGTGGGATTACCACTTTACAGTGAGTGTTAACTTTTATGTAACATAACGGATGGATGTAGTACAGTGGACCGAAGATACGCGTAACATTACAGATATTTGATTTTTCCAAATAAATAAAACATCCAGATAGAGTTCAAGGCACTAGTGGTTAAGACCTACGATACATAGTGGGGTCAATTGGTATTTCAAGTTGAATGAGGCTCTATGCGTCGCATTTAACCAACATTTAACACGCTTCGAACCAACGCACACCATTTTCCCCCTATTATGGTACAGCCTCACATGAATGTTTACTTTTTACCTCACACATTATCCGAACTTTGATTTTCGTGTTTTCCCAAATTCTCTTTCTGTTTCTTAAAATAATCAGTCACTCTTTTCAGAAGGAAGGTATTTCCATCCGCATTCTTCCCAGTTCGGATTCCGGGGCATCCTAGGTCATCGCCTTCGCGAACCGCCACTCATCCTCGCGTAATAATATTTCAATGGTACCTTAGAGAAGAGAAATTCTGAAAACACGATTTGAGATGCTAGACGTCAACGTTTTCTCTTTATTAATTCCTCGTCCTAAAGAAATGAACGTCCTTTGACGGTATTCACGTATCCTCGAACAGCATTGGAACTTTCACAATGTGGTCTGATTAAGGATTCGGAACCAGAGAGACATGCCTTACAGAAACCATTTTATTGTACAATTTGTTTGTCGAAATAGTTGTACATAAATTTTTCGTATACGACTAACAGCGCAAACTTTCCGTAGAGCAGTGGTTCAATAACCGTGTACAACGTGTTTTCCATAGTTCCCAAGATTAATGATATGACCGGCGTAGCAAACCAATATTTTTCCTGTATAATTTTCAACAGCCAATTGCAGGGTGGACGGTTGTCACTTCCTCTGCTGCAAAGAATTCTTGCTATTTTCAACTAACATATATCCTTCCACCAAGAAACATTATCAGTTTTAGAACATTTCTTTATAAATATCCAAACGACATAACAAAGCATTTGTTTCTTAAGTATTGTTTTGTAAAAGATATCAAAACCGCCACACATATAAGTACCTTATAAAGTCAGCGAGCAAATGGACTCCTTTGGGCTACATATTAATGGATAAAAATAAAATATAATGGTGGAATCGCAAGCTAGGGGGAAGTAATTCAAAATGACGTCATTACACCGAAATTGTGTTAATTACGAGGTAAGATAGACGTTTTGCCGTCAATCAATGTTTCGGTATCAAGGACCCACAAAATATGTATTCTGACCATATTTACAACAAATTTTACCACATTTACAATAAAATTTACAACAGCGCGCTTCCGAAGGGTTATTGGTAGAAATGGCCAAAAAATCGCCCGTTTTGCTACATATCCCTCAAAATCATTATTTCTAGTCATATTAATTTTAGGAACCATGATCTCTATTAGATCCAATTCATGATGGCTTGAACGATAAAATATTTTATTGCTTCTTCTGTTGATAGTATATTATAAATATCTACCTCATCAGTAAATTGAAATATATAAGAATAGTCATACAATATCTACGAAATGTCAATATCAGGCTGCTGCTTCTTTAAGACTACGTATGTATGCGAAAAAGTAAAACTTTCCTTCAATTATAAAGCAATTTATTTTGGGCGCGCCGTTTCCCCCAATCGTGTTCTATGACTTTCGGAATGGCATTACCACGCGACTATTAAGAGCTGGAAGCTTCGCGTTCGAATCCTACCCGCGAACGACATTTTTTGGTTTCTTGAACAGTTTTGGTAAGTACACTGCAGTCAATTGTAAAAGTATAGTTTTTGTTTAACACTTTCGAATTTTCAAAAATTAAAGATATCATTTATTTTTGAGTATTTTTCGTTTGAAGTTTTTAACGAGAAAGATGATGTGTTAGTAAGACAGAAAGTATGTAAATAGAAAATTACGTAACCGTTGCAACTATTACGACAAAGTGTGTGCTGTTATTGCGCTAGTTTCAATTTGGATGCCGTAATTGAGTCGAAACGATGGTTGCGACGAAATCACACAGCAAGACGAAGTGGTCGCTTGTGAGGTGCCCCGTGACGGAATTGGGAACTGCATATTTAACAGCGCGCTCAGATTAGTTCGCCACTTGCAGAGAGAAAGGTCTCCTGGCTTTTCAACTGTCCGTTTCGAGCGCTAAAAATACTTCTCGGGCACGAAGGGTAAATATCGAACGCCCATTTTCGGTTTCGATCTTCTGGAGCGCCTTCTGCTTCCAAAGCTTTGAGGTTTCTTAGTCAGCAGTTGAAATCTGAATGATAGTCCATTTTAATTGTACCTTCAATTTGAAGAAAATATCTGATTAAATTTATTTTCGTCAAAGAACGGTCAAACTGTATGGGACGTACTGGGGGGAGAGTACAATCTGCACACGTCAGCCATATGCCGCAGCCTACTCGCCATACGCCATACAACAAATCCCCTAATTTAATGGGTTTGACAAATTAGTATAAATAATTCTAAATAATTTTTGTAATTATACTTACTCAATAACAGTGATCACTCAAGATCTCAGATGTTTCTAATGCTTAATGAAACAATTTTTTTAAACCTCTTAGTTTAAAAGGGGAAAATAAGAGATTGAACATATTTAAGAAAAATACAATGTTTTATCACGTACGGCAATGGCGCCCCTTTCAAAATATTCTCGGGGCCACGGCCCCCTGTTCCTCCTCTCTGCGTACGCTTATGTTCTACAGCAGGGATTCCCAACCTTTTACTTGCGTCGACCCCTTACAAAAATTATTTGCCCCGTCGATCCCCTTGACGTTTTTCTATAATAAATAGCTTACAAAATAATCATATCAGAAATAAATACACATCAAGTGACTTGATAACAATTTCATAGACAAAAATATGAATAAAAGTTTTGGATGTTGAGTATTAAGTTAATGTTTGAATCTTGTTTGCACGATTGTAATTCTTGACTTTTAAACATATGAACGAGTATTATTAGATTTTTGAATTTTTTATGAAAGAAAACAAAATAACTTCATTTATATTTTCTTTGTAATCAAAAGGATCTTGATTACAAGATCACACGCCGTGCGTATCGGCGAGCGACCCCCAATCGATACTTTGATCATCATTGACCCCCCTTTAAAATTCCATCGACCCCCAGGGGGAAACAGTGTTCTACAGGGGGAAAAAAGCGCATGCGTTCGGAAAGTAAAACGAGGCGGCGCGGCGCGGGGGAGTGGGTGCACTCCGGCGAGAGGAGCGAGAGCGGTCCGGGCCGGGGGCGCCGGGTGGGGGCGACGCAACATCCGGGAAAAGGGCGCGGGCGCAGGAAGCCGGGAGGGGGCGGGGCGGGCCGCAGGGAGGGGGGGAGGGGAGGGGCTATCAGACGCCGCCGCCCGAGCGCGCGCGTTACGGGACGAGCGTCCGGCGACATTGTGTCACAGCCGCCGCCGCCGCCGCAGATAGTAAGGAGGGTGGAGTGAAAGCTATCACACAGAGGTGGCTCAAAGAACGCTCACGTTCTACGTAAAAGATTTTCTTGGTTTGCAAAAAAAGTACAAATTGTTAAAAATTGACTGAAAGAACGTTTTAACAGGGAATAGCCTAAAATAACAGTGCAAGAATAAATCATTCAAAATCAAATGAATGTTATAACCAACATAAATACAAGAGGACTGGAACACATTATAATGAACGTTCGAATCAAGTTTTTCGTTTATGGAATATTTCATCCATCAGTTCGAATAAATAAATCAGTGGATGAAAATGAATGTATATATTGCAAATTTAATGCGTTTTAATCATGTAAACCATGGCTTTCCAACTACGGTCCACCTGACCCAATCTACGGCCCGCTTAGCAATTTAGACTGATCCAGGAAAAAAAATCAAAATTGTGGTATAAACTCAAAATGAATAAACACGTAAAATATGAAAATAATGAAATATTTTCTTCATTTTCGACTAGCTTAATACATTGTCCACTCTTTTGCCTCATAAGTACTTACTTTTATAGAATATTGTATATCGGTCGGGCTTTAGGGACAGAGGCGTGTACACGTCTTTTTATTGGCTATTGATAAAGTGTCTCAGTTCAAAACAATAAAGTTTTGAAAATTTGGCTTGCAGTCAAAAAGGATAACTCCAATCTCTCAATATGCTCTGAAAGGTACAGATTTCAGCTACATTATTTAAATGAAGTCGGGAGTGAGGCCTTGAAGCTCATCTTATTTCGGCCTCGAGTTCTTTCGATTGCCTTTCCGTTGAAACAAGGAGGAAAGACGCTTCCCTGATCGTCCCCGCCGTTGAGCTGCACTGCGGCACGGGCTGCATGAAGGCGCGGGCCGCGCGTGTGTCGATGATGTTCGGAAAACTGGCACGGAACGCGTTCTTTTACCCGCTCGGCTTCTCTGTGAATAAGCGTGATTCGCATCATCCAAATACGAAAACAGTTCCCTGGAAAAACATAGCCCTAGCCATTACTGCAAATATTATTAAACATTCTATATCCATAAAGTAACAACAACGCCCGTACATACAGAGACCGCGGGGTGAAAAGATTTATTATTATTTTATTCACTGTATGTTTTGCGATATATGATTGGTTGTTTCAATTATGAATACTATTGCAATTGTGATATAAAATTCAAACAAAATAGTTGTGAATTTGAACTGTCGCCATTGAACGGCATTAATCATCTGAATGTCCACTTCGTCATTTCCTATAAAACTTACTTGGTACAAGTTAAGGCGTAAAGGGAATCAGAATTTGAATTGCTGAAGAAAAAAAATCAGCAGTCAATGGGTTTCCATTAGTAACATTTTCATCGAGATCGGTAAAATAGACAAGGACGGTACTTGTAAAGAGGGTCAGACGTGCTCGGGGTAATTGTCAGGCCTGTCCGTTATGTTCTGTTCTACCTGATCGGACAAACTCAGCGTTTGGGGGCTCATCCCGGACGGTAAACCTGCCACGAAAGAAACCCTTGGACTTCTCACTATTTTCTTCAGGACACGGGTTCTTGGATGCCCTTGTCCTGAAGGGCTGAGTGGGAAAACCGTTATCTTCAGAGCAGATGGTGATGCGCTCCCGGACGAAGTCGCACCCTAGGCGGGACAGGTGAAGGGCCGCGAGGCGGAGAAGACTAAGGGCGGGTTGCATAAACGTTCGATATGGAATCCATAAGCTCATTGATTCTATAAAATAGTCTACAGCGGCAAAACGTGTTTCTGGAACGACCAATAAGACTTATGGAGCCTACAAAATTTTCTACATCTTATAGGTCCTGAGACAGGTAAACAAATGCTTATAGAATAAACAAATAAGCAACATGGCGACACAGCGCACTGCTGCAAGCATCTGTTTACTAGTGTTGGAGGTTATTGGTGGTTCTTGGCGTTCGTGTTGTGATATAGTGTTTTTTTACAAGTTTTACTTGGTGTGTAGTGTGCGTTTTTGGAGTATTTTTGAGTGTTGAATTTTAGTGAATATTATTCATACAGGCATATTATTTTACTTTTATTTAATTCTTATTTAAGTACAGTTTATTCTTTAATAAACTGTACTTAAATAAGAATTAAATAAAAAGTAAACTAATATGTATGTATGTATGAATGAATGTAATAAAATAAAACGAAATTGATACTGAGAACGTATAGAGACAAAAACACACCGCCAAAACCACTTCGCCAGAGCTCAGCACACACTAAGAACGTGCAAAACAAAATACAGAATACGCACTATTCAAATATCGACTGTGTCGCTATCTAGTGGTGGCATTTTGAAGTACTTATAGAACCTAGAGTTATAGATTCCATACATTTGCTTTATGCAACGATGAACGGCCTGTGGAGTCTATAAATTTTGTAGAATCCATTGCTATGGAACCCGTATGGATAGCTTTATGCAACCGGCCCTAAGGGTTCGAGGGCGCCTGCGGGATACGGCGAGCCCGAGACGGGCAAACACGCACGGGCAAGACTGGTAAGCATCCCGAACGTGTGTTGGACGCTGAAAGCTGAGTAGTCTTTTAAGAGAGGAATTGAGAGGAAAACTTTTTTTTAAATAAAAAAAATGTTTTCTATCAACACATTTAAGATAATAATAATTTAATTTATGATCATGTTGAAAATAAAACATCCACACGGTGTCTGTATAAATTGTTGATCAGTATAGTTTTTTCTACTAAAATATTTTGAATTTAAACTCAAGAGACAAACTTCGAACTTTTACATACTAAACATACGCTATTGTCTTTAAATTGTTATAATTGTTAATGATATTGAATCAATTGGCAAGTAATAATTTGTCTCGAAGCATATTTATCGCTCGTACATTTTCCAGGGGGAAGGCCTCGCCCCATCCGAAGCGGTCTATACGTGAAGGCGGAGGAGGAGTCTGTAACTTTCATTTTATTTTCAATCTTCCCTAACATCTTTTCCAGCCACGCATTTGAACTCTTGGCAAATTAGTAATGTTCTTCCAATAATTAAATCTATATATTCTCAAGAATTTGTCGTGCTCAAGTAATATTTCCAACAAATGTTTTGTTTTTTAATTAATACCTATTTTAAAATATTTATAAAATTTTACTTTTTAAATTTTATTTTACCCTCCTTGGACATCCTTACCCCCTATCTGCATTATATTTATAAATTAAATGTTCTTGTTGCTGTTACTTTATAAATATTCAAAAAATAACTGTCCTATATAACTGCAATACAATCCCTTGAAATGTATATGTCGAACAAGGAAATAAATACTTAAAAAGTTTGGAATGCATGGTACACTAAATCATTTCTTCCATTCAGTGTTATCACCCATCAACTGTTTTGACATAATATAAAGATGGCATAATTTAAAGTTCTAAAACTGAATAATAAATTTCATTGAGAAAGACACGTCTGAACGGCACAACTGTATCTTACTCCTAACGTATTAACCAAGTTTTAGGTCAAAGGCTTCTGTCCTGACAGCATTGTACTTACATCCATCTATCATCCATTAATTCATACATACAGACATCCCCTTTTTCGTGTACAAAATTTCATGTATCTTGTCACCATCTGCAACTATCTTAACCATCTTTCGAACAGCACTGCAGATATTAATACTGACGAGTGTGCGAAGTTACAGTCCTAATAAACCTTATGGACGAATTTTACGCCCGGAAATTAGAGATTGTATTGTATATTCGGGATTGACGTGATTCCCAACTTTTTACTTTCATCGACCCCTTATAAAAATGTTCTCCATCAACCCCCCCCCCCGACGTTTTTCTATAATAAACAGGTTACACAATAATCATAACAGAAATAAATACACCTAAATGTCTTGATAACAGTTACATACACAAAAATATTAACAAAAGTTTTGAAAAACTGTTATTAGATTTGTTTGATTATTATTTACACCATTAAAGTTTCTAATTTTTGGGCATATAAACAAGTATTATTAAGTGTTTTGAATTTTTATAAAAGCAAACCAAAGAACATCATTTTCATGTTCTTCGTAATCAAAAGGATCTCGATAACAAATCAGTCGCCATGCATATATGGCTGTCGACCCCCAATCGCCACGTTAATCATCACTGGCCCCCCTGGGGATCGGTGGCACTTTGGTCCATCGCTCCTCCAGGGGTCGAGAGAGGCGAACACTGGTTATGAGAGCGCATGTGAAAAGGAAGGCGGACACTCACCGTGGCGGTGCGTGGGGCGTTCCCGAGGCGCGCGGGCGGGCGCTGCGGAGGGGCGAGCGGGGCGAACGGAGCGGGCGGCGCAGGCGGCGACGGCGGGGCGGGCGCGCCCACCACCACCTGCGACCAACAGGAACGCCTTAGATGATAATGATGATAATAATAATAATAATAATAATAAGATGATAAATGCCGCATTTGCCAGGAGCAAGTAGAAACCATTGATCATATTGTCTCAGCTTGTCCAATCCTAGCAAAGACCGAATACCTGAAAAGACATGACAGGGTGTGTAGCTACCTCCACTGGCAGATCTGTACCGCCCTCGAAGTTCCAAACACATGCCCCAAGTGGTACGAACACTCACCAAAACAGGTGACGTCTGTTGGATTGTGTACGATATTGTACGACCAACAAATTCAAACTGATCGCACGATAGCGGCAAACAAACCGGATATAGTTATCCGGGATTTGGCGAAAAAATCGTGTTTACTTATCGATGTTGCTGTACCTTGCGATCAAAACGTCGTTACCAAGGAGGCAGAGAAACGTCTTAAATACAAGAGTTTGGATATCGAGATCAGCCGAATGTGGGGCGTAAAAGCACAGGTCGTCCCGATAGTTATCGGAGCTCTGGGATTTGTTCCGCAAAATTTGAGTAAGAACTTGTCTAAACTCCCTGGTAATTCAAAAGACTGGGAAGTGCAAGAAATTGCTTTATTTAGAACAGCCCACATTTTGCGCAAAGTATTGTAGAGGCACTGCCAGTCACCGGATCTGCTCCTTAGGTAGCTGGTTGCAACCTGGAGTAGATTGTATATTCAGCCGACTCATAAGATCTTTAGTCCTGATGTAATGGAAAAATAATAATAATAATAATAATAATAATAATAATAGCAATAAACCGAGCGAAATGACAGTGCGTAGCGTGCTGGATTCGCAATCGGGTGGTCAGGGATCGATGCCCGAGCTGCTCATCCTGTCTGGGGTTTTCGTGGTTTTCCTTGGTCATAAGGCGAATGCTGGGATGGTTCCAAAGTCCACGAACGCCTCCCACTACCCCACCTAACACCTGCCATCATCATTCTAGTCCTTTCACCCCTCATCATTGCCCTATCCCACAATAATAACATCCTATCACCTCATAATTGATTATTTGAGGCCTTGTCTCACCTTGTCTCAACCAAGGGATGCGGCCGAAAGGCTTTTCCCCATAATTCCATCCGATGGCCGAGATCGCTAAAGCAGTAGTGCAGTTGCGGGTTCAAGTCCCGCCTCGGGCATGGTTGTGTTGTGGGTGTCTCTGTATGTTTGTGTATGTCTATTTCATCATTCATCATCACCATTTCATCCCATCCCTCAGGGCTAACAACCCTGGGACATAAAAATGGAATCAACATTAAAATGCTGATTCCCCCCTATAAAAAAAGTAACGTGCAACTACCCCGATAATCAAGTCTAAGCCCCGGTGGGATGCACGTATCGCGTGGCCCCATGATGGCCGATTCGCAAAAAATAAAAAATGATTAAGATGAGAAACACCAGAAACACAGTGGTTACTTTTGTAGACTTTAAGAAGGCCTACGACTCCATAGACAGAGCCACACTACAACACACTAGAACAGCCGTGCAACTGACGGCCCGCGGGCAGCATGCCGCCCCGCGAAAGGTTATTAGTCAAACATGACACAATACCACGGTGTAAGATATATAGGTGTGTCAACTAGCCGCTTTTGGGACAAATTTTATGAAGCCAGTTTGAGGCTAGTTCCTAGCTTGTCCATACGCTGCGCACGATCGGATTGGGTCACGGTGTAAGATATACATCTTTAGATGACGTCTTAAACTGTGGCTATTACACAGTTTTACAAATCTTTTCCTACCCATTTTCGTAACTGTTCACTCTGTTCACTCTACCAATTCCACCGCGAAACGACAAATCACTGAATTTAAATTAGAAATCAGCTGGCCATAGAGCTGTGGAATGGATCTCGACCAATCACAACCTTGTCTAAATGAGACCTAAAGATCACAGCGCTTATATGCGAGAACCGTGAGAACTAGCCTCACATAACCTTCAATTTTAGACTGGAAGTGAACACACCTAAATGTCTTACACCGAGGCAATACATAGAAAGAGTACCACAAGATAAATTGCCTAATAAATCTAACCAAGGGAAAATCATACAAGTGCCAGATTTTAAGAACCTAGGAGAAATCATCTAGCCATCAGCTATCAACTTAAGGGCCAACGAGGAAAGAATAAGAAAACTACAAAAAGTATACAAACTCACATGGAACTATTACAACAAAAAATCCAAATCCATTAATTCAAAATTGAGACACTAAAACAATATCGTACTTCTCGAGGCACTATAAGCAGGTGAAACTACACAAATCACAAGGCAAACGAAAATGAAAGAAACAGAGAAACAAGAAAGGGAGATTCTCAAAACAATTTTGAACCGGTACAAGAACAAGGAATCTGGATGAAGAGACCAGCATCAGAAATTTACAAACACACTGACAAGATTACGGATACGTTCCGGAAAAGAAGAATACAGTTCTACGGACACATTCACAGGATGAATGAAAACAGAATTTCAAGGCGGATTCTTACAGTCATCAACTCAGGCAAAGGATAAACGAAGAGGATAAAATAAGTCGAGGACGACCTCAGACAAGCACACATAACAATACATGATGCACAAGATAAAAATAATTCAGAAGCTCTATAAAAACCATGCATTTTGCACCACAACATAGAAGAAGCCAGAATGTAAATGGGCAGCGAAGAGAAAGAAACAACAGTGAACACGTGAAGAAAATTTGGGCACAGAAAGTATCACCTGTCTTAGGCCAAATATATTTCCTTCAGACTAGTATTCACACTTGGAGACGTAAGCCTTGAATCACTTAAAGTATTTTTGAAAAGTTATTAACCATGCACTTTTTCAACTATTATTAAGGAAAGGTTTAATTCAATTTTCAAGATATCGAATCAGATCATCATCGTGTAATAAACTGCTATTTAGTTAAACTCTATTTTCAAAATTTAATTGAATATGGTTTGAAGAGATGGAGAGTATCGTAAAATGTGGTGAATAGAAAAGTTTTCATACTTGTAATTCCTTTTGGAAGATACGAGAAGGTTTATTACTTTCTACATTCTCGTCCTTACGAATATAAGAACTACAACTACATCTCATACTTTCTCACATTATCTCAAAACTTGCCGTTTTCGAAAATTCAGAGAGTTCAACAAAAATAGAACCCATACCATTCTTTTAAGCCTCCCATCTTCTAACCGTTGAAAAGAATTTGAAGAAAAAATTGGGAGCGGTTTTTGAGAAAATATTTTAAATTGCATTAATTTCAAACACAAATTACGTGTAATATATTTATTTCTTTAAAAAAATACATGACTTTTTTTAAAGATCTGATATTTGGCAACAGACTTTCTCTAAGGCAAAAAACCCTACATTCAATTATGTAGTTTTGTTGTAATTTTGTAGTTAGTATTATAGTTGTAGGAAGACGCCCCAAAAATTGAACTTTTGCAATTTTCGAAAAATCTGGGATTTCAAGAAACATGAGACCTGCACTATTCTCTTAAGCGTCTCTGACGCTATCCGACGGAAAAACTTTATCAAAACATTTTGTGACTTTTTTTGAGAAAATTTTGAACATGATTTTGAGGCTTCATGGAAAGTACCCTCAAAAATCAAAATATCCTGTTGAAACTCCCATAGCCTTGAGTTTGTTCAGATCGATTGGGAAATATCAACTTTGGAGAAAACTGGCTGAACGGTTTAGGCGCTACCGCGACCGCGTTGACCACGGACAGGACAAACGGACAAACCGACAGACGGAGTCAAGGACCATCAAAACATTGATTCTGGCTACACCCCGGGTTAGAGGAAGTAATTTACCGTATATACCAACAGGATTTATCATTTCCTCATACCAGGGTCCGACAATAAGTTTTTCTGCCGAAAATTCGCCGTTTTCCGGCGCACGATTTTCATAACTTTCTCTTCTCACGAAGTGAGAGAAAGTAAAAAAGAAAGAATTGTAATCGTGAGCCGGAAAACGGCGAATTTTCGACAAAATTATTTTATTGACGGGGCATTGATCACAAAAAGTGGATAATTTCTGATCCTATAAATATTTCATTACTTCTTCTAACATGTGGTGTAGCCAGAATCCGTAATTTGTCGGTCCTTCATACCAAAAATTCAATTAACGGCAAAACGTTTTTCTGTACGTCTGTAGTCAACGCTAGTGCTTAAACCGTTCAGTTGATTTTTGTCAAATTCCAGATTTGCGCTTGATTGGTAGGCAATCCATCTTACCTGGTGTTAAGCAGGTACACGAACTCGCTTTGTCAAACACTAGTGCACGCTACTTTGCGGACTAATCAGGGTAAATGTCTCAGAGTAACTTTATTATATGAGATTTCCCACCACAAATTCATTGAGAAAAGGTCATCATCTTCATACTGAAGAAGTTTGTAGCATTTATTCTGAGACTCCTGAATATATTGAAGCTCTATATCATTATCAATAAATTCGAAATTATTTATGGAAGATATAGAAAACGTTTGGAACCGTTGCAAATTCGAAAACAGTTACTGAAACGTGTTATCAAGTACCGAAATCGAAACCTAAACCGAAATATATTATCAACCGAAATAGGGATGTTATTTGAACCGTTTCGTATGATTTATTGCCAACCTGAATTAGTAATCTGAACATACACTTGAATGTATTAAGTACACGAAGTGTTAGTAATACTTATATTATCTGCTTTCTATCCCCTCAGGGCAAATAGCGAGAGGTAAACCAACAACGCTTGTAAAGCTCTTCAATGTTTAAAGTCCTTATCACTGAAACTACACTTCAAGGAAGAGGCAAGGAGAGACGGAAACAAGAACAGTAATAGAAACCGTTAGATATTGAGAGAGAGATTTCTCGCTTCTACCCTGTTTTGTTTGCTTCATTTCGGTTATCAACACACACCATGATACAGCCAGCAAACCAGGCGAGCAACTGAAGTGGGGTAAAAGGAAAGAAAGAGCGTGGATGAGGAGGAAAAGAATACGCAAAATAATTAACAAACGAGAAAAAATAAATGGCAAGTAGAAAGTCGATCACAAATGACAATTAAAAACGACAAACTAAAAGAGTACCACAGAAACAAAATACGTCACTGGTGCGAGAAAAGTGAGGGAAAAATAAAAAAGTAGGATGAAAAATTCCAAGAAAAGATTCAATCCTACTAACTTAAAGACCGTGCCTTCAAATAAAAATATTATACTTCATATTATTTTTTTCTTTCTTTCTGCATCCTGGGAACGTCATGAGACTTACGCAGTAGTGTTATAATACAGAAGTAGTGTTGGTTAAGGGATTTTAGAATTCTAAGAAAATCCCGCTGGCACTATTTCTAAGGTTATATTGTTAATGCTTGTAAGAAATTAATGCTGATGGGGATACTATTAATGAAAATCAGGTAATAGTAATCTGCCACGGTTCAACTAAGGCCACTTAAACTCCTTGGGGTAAAAAATCAATTCCCCACATCATGCAGAAAAGAAACTTCGATTAACGTGTAACAAACATTTCACCTTGTCCTTTATTTTTCCACGTTATATCGATATATCTTCGACAATCCATAAATAGAATCACTGACACACTGCTTTATTTGTAAAAACCGAAATTCATGTATTCCAAAAGAAATTTTATTTTCGGAAGTGGCATACACGGAGCACGTAGGAGAATGATGGCGTGCCTGATCGATTCAGTTTCCGGCCCTTGATTGCTGCAGGACGCTTCCGAAAGGTATACGTAAGGTATAATATCCTCTAGCTAGTGTTTTACAGACTTGGACACCGGAGGTTAAAGAGGACAATTGAATTCCGGAAGTATGAAAGAGATCTTCTGCGGAATAGGAGGATGAGGTAGTAACACGTTTTTAAAAGATTAGTAGACATTGCGGTCCCGTTCTCACCGCAGCGGGCCGCTATTCCGTGTTTCAGTCACAATTGCAGGTCAGAGAAGATGGAAAACGGTAACTATAAATGTGAAATACAATCCCAAACTTGGCTGCTTCCGAAACGCACACGTACAAACCCATGACTTACGATGAACGAGTGCATGGTTGCCAAAAGTTGACAAGTTCATATCTTTGTTCATCTTCAAGTCTCGTTTCCCTGACGAAACTATTTCCTAACATACTCATTGTAGATGTGTATTATAGTAGATCAATACCATATTCATCAGGCTGTATCGAAAAAAATAGAATTCAATGGCCTTGGCGAGAAAAAGTTAGTTTCGATCCAACAGCAACATCGGAACCAATAAAACCATTTTCAAAATGGGTTTAGGGGTGCCACAAACCACATAAATACCCCATTTTCGGCATTTTTCGCTACTTTTAGAAATTAACGAATAAATGTTACTTAATGCTACTTTTATTAACTCATTTTCGAGCTGTGGTAGTGCCTACGTTAACCCGCTACAATATTATGATCACAAACATTACTTATTTAACTCAAACCACATTAGTCCGAATGTGGCCAATTTTACATTTAACCTATAGAAATGGACACTTTTTCAAATGGTCAGAGCTCCGTAAATTTTTATCCCAAATACTCGTAATTTAAATAAGATTAAAGCTCAAAATCTCTACTTAAGAGCTTTGGTTCGAACTATTTAAATATTTCACGGCAATTGGTTTAAAATGCGCCGCGCGCCATCACTGTTAACGACATTTGAGGTGCACTGCTAAAACTGATTTCTTATTCGATGTTAGTCTGCATTGAACATATTTGTGGAGATATTTAAGTGGTTTGGAAGGTACTAGACTTTAAAGAACGCTATACGACATTTGGAGGTCCATGAAAACATTTTTCCCCTCATTGTTTCGGGTGCGTGCCACAGTGCACACATGTCATCGATCCGCCGGTCAACCCCGCGCGACGCCCAGGCTAAAGGGAAAAAATCGGAACAAGATGACCATCACTAACAAAAATTATATTTATTTATTTGTCAAAAAAACAGTAAAAACTGTATATGACGTGTGGGGAAAGATTTATCTGCGCACATTTTATTAATAATTACCTCGATAATGATTCTAAAAAACCCTACAATTCCAGTAATCTTAAAAGGCACACAACTGTATATTGATAATACTATTATTGAAATATTTAAATTGCTTCTGCTAAAGAGGCTCGAAATTCTGTCTTGCGTGGAGGTAATTTAGAACCTTCACTTTCGTTTATCTCGTGTCGTGGGAGCTAAGGACCAAGCAAGTGTCTTTAATGATGTATGCATAGTTCGAGGTTCACAAGACGGGTGATCAGGTTAATTGATCCGTACGTGTTATTACTCGCGAAGAGCGTTACGTTCTGACGGCCCCGAGGTCGAGACCTGCGGTTATTCCCAAGTAATGATTCGTGATCATCTGACTGAAGTATAGAGGGAAATAGATTTGCCCATTTTCTCTTTTATGCGGAATGTCGCAGAGACCTCGAGTTCCGCTCACCATGCAACAGAGGAGGCTAACAAGTGTTAGCGACTAGCGCAGGTCTGCCCAAACCAGAAGCCCTAGAGCCACTGCCCGGGGAACTGCAGTGGTGCAGAAAGGCACACGGGTTATTACGGGCGTCACTCACAGTGGTATACTACTTCCCAGTACTTGACTCTCAATTCTGGGAAGATACGGTTCGTGCAGATGCCGCCCCCCTTCGTTCAACGTAAAGTGCCTATTTCAAAATGTACACTATTTTCCAGTGAAAGAATAGTGTCTTGTTAAAGTATTACTTATTAACGGCTAATGTATGCGAACTTAATGATGCTTCTCCTTTCTCTGCTAGCTGTGTTTGCAGGATTGTTTTGTATAATCTTTCAGCTTGTTCTCGGGAACACGCAGCGAAAGCTCTTTGAATGGCAAAGGAAATTGCGATTTCGGTTGAGGCGCGGCACGGCGGGCCGTCAATGCAGAAAGAAGAGAGTGGAAAGAAAGAGGAGTGGGACGAAGAAGTGACCCGGTTGTTCTTCGGACAACGATTCCCCGAATACAGTTCGTTCGATAGGCCTGGTCTAGTGGATCGCCTTGTGCCTTTCGTGGATGTTGTGTCGCAGGATTGACGTGTCGATTCAGAAAGTGTGTAAATCTGCAACGTATGGTTGGACACCCTGCAGTGTAAAGGTACCTGGCTGGCATTGCTTTCGTACTACTAATTACTGGACAATGTGCACGAGACCAGTAATGTTTCTAATAACAAAGTCGTTTTTCTTTTTCGCTGGCTCCGGAAAAAGGAGAGTTTCGTGGCCAGCGCGCGGGCGCCGCCCGCGGGTTGCTGGGCCTCGTTTGATTGATTAGTGATTCTTGGCGCGTCAACAGCTAGGATCATTAGTTCCGTAAGGGTAGTGCACGTTTTATCGCGTGAGATAGCAATGATCTCCCCAACCACGTATCTCCCACCAACGTGGCACCGCCCAAGCCGAGACAAGCTCCAAGCTCCCAACATGTGGTAGTGTACTGCATGTGTATGTAATAATAATAATAATAAAAATAAAAAATGCCTTTATTAATGTATGTGTATGTGTATGTATGTGTGTGTGTAAGGAGTGAGGGTAGGACAAGGAAGAGAAAGAAAAGATCGCGCTCGGTCCGTGGCCCGTTTATTACGGTACTGCTCCGGCATTCGCCTCGTTGATCGGAGAAACCAGGGTAAACTACTGACCAGAGCAGCCGGCCGCTAGAATTCTCCTCTACACAGCGGCTGAATTCGCCCAAGCCAAGTGGCTTGTGTCGAAAATCCTACCGTCGGGTGTCGAACTCTGCGACCTCTCGGTCAGAGGCGCTGCAGTTGCATCAACCGCTGCCCTGGGTCTGGGCCTCGCGTGCGGGGGCGGAGGGCAGCGGGGCGGCGAAGGCTTCCGCCGCGCAATCGGGAAATGGGGCGGGGGAGGCGGCCACGCCCAGCCCCGCGCCTTCCTCCTCCGCCCTCCCGCCCGCTCTCCGCCTGCGGCAAGGGGCTGCGTCACCAGCGAGACGGCGCAGCTCAAGAATATTCTTCAAGCAAGGCAAGTCCACTAAAGACATAGACTGCACGTAACCTACCAGTAGCACACGCGATACGTGAAATGCGAAACGAAAGCCATTGACACGGAGTTGAGGAATTATTACTAGAGTTTGATAATGAATTGCACGTGTCCAAGTAGTTTCATAATATATTGTGTTCATCGGAATGATAACATCTATAGGTCTGCAGGTACCTACAGATTGCCTTGTCTTTGTCCAAGCCGGCTGTATCTCTTTTCATTTCTGGGTACGTGGTGCGTCTATGAAGTTATTTTGCAAACAGCTTTCTGGGCCGTTCGGTTCCTTTCCTCCATTAAATTAGCTTTCTAAAATAAATTCTGTGGCGCACCTAAGGGGGGGGGACGTCATGCCTCCCGAATTCAATGACACATACTAAAAAGTATAGTTTTTATTAATTTTCTATAGTAACAAGCGACATTCAATATCTTAATTAAATACATTATAATTATAAATAACTACAAATCAACAATAAAAATTAAATTTAAATTCAGTATAAATGAAAAATTAAAATGTGAAGTCAGACATACCAATCACTGAGTCCCTCTCTCCCTTAGAAAATTCCTGGATGTAATTATGATAATATTAATAAAAATTACTGTGCATTGCAAATGACCACATAATTATTTTAAAAGTTCAAATATTGTTAGTAATATAGACGAAACCTGTGATTTTTACATAAGGTTTTGTCACATTAATTATATATTCACACTCCATTGCTGTACATTTGAGTTTACCGAAACCGCGAGTGAGATAAGACGCAGTGGAAAGAGCATTTGGCAGCACGTCTGTTACTAATTCCAGAAACCAGTCCACAATTATTTAATTTCCTACACTGGCACACTCGGGAAGCCTAATAACTAAGTATTGCGCATTGTACTTGAAATGAGTTAAAAGAGACTTTTATCTACCGAGATACTTTAAAGATGCATCAATGCAGGCTACTTACTGTATTAAAATTCTTTTTGTGCTCTCGAACTCCAGCGTCCTCTTCAAGGGCACAAGGAACTTTCGAAAGAGAATGACCGTTTAATTACTAATTTCATAGAAATTTTATTAGAAAGTACAACATGTTTCATCTGATCGATCAACCTGCAACTGGAAAAAATTAAGCGTGGGGAATCACGAACATTGGATAGGACTCGAGAGAAGGCACCAGAAGACTACAGAACGAATTAACTGACGATAATTCTGGCTCGACAACTCATCCACGAAGTCACATACGAAAAACGGTCGATTAATTTTTATAACGCCAGAGAGTACGGTATCTTGCACAAACGTTTCTCATTTTTACGGGAATCCTTCGTGGATGTGTAAGTCAAATGCAGTTGCCCCAGCTTCTTTAGTCGCCCCTCTAAGAGTGTATTTGTACGTCATGGTGTAAAAATAGTGTTGAGAGAATGAAAAAGTGTTGAAGCACCGTGCGGCGGTTGAGTATTCTCACTTGAAGAGAATGCTGCCGAAGATGTCGTGGAGGACATGCAGGAGACACTTGGGGACTTTGCTACGAATAAACCAACAGTGAAAAGTTGAGTGGCCAACTTCAAACTTGGAAGAACCAGTATAGAAGGTTCCCCAAGAAATGCAAAGCCTCACATCGTTGCCACAGTCGAAATACTGAATGCAATTCATGACAATATTTATCAAGAATTTCCAATGCACGACTGGTATTCAGCATAGTTCTTTCGCGAATATTTACGGTAATTAACTCAAATAAAACTATTAAATTAACAAACAAAACGAGAAATATATTGTAATATAAACGAAAAAAAATATATTGTAACAGTCCGAAACGTCTTAATATCACCGCCTCCTGGAATGATTTTGTGTACGGCATAGCTTTATTGGCACTATAAATTTGCAGCATAGCGAAATAGCTCCATCCTGTAATTCACCAAATAAGACCATTCTGAATTGGTTGATTGATTAGTGTTTCCCGGCGCGTCAACTGCTCAGGTAATTGGTTCCGTAAGTGTAGTGCATTTTTATCACGAGAGGTGGTGGTGATCTTCCTCCACTGGATGGCAAGATCCGGCGCCGTCCTAAGAGTTGGCTTGCGGGATTTTCCCTAACGATGTGTCTTCCACCAGCGGGGCACCGCACCAGCCGGGACATCCTATAAGCTCCCAACTGGTGTCCCAATATGAGTGGTAGTGTAGTGAGTGTAAGTGTGAGTGTAAGTAATGCGTGAGGGCATGCCAAGGAAAGGAAGGAAAGAACGCGTGTGGTCCGTGGCTCGTTTGTTAGAGTATTGCTCCGGCATTCACCTGGTGTAGATCGGAGAAACCAGAAAAAACTACCGATGAGAGCAGCGGGCCGCTAGAATTCTCGTGTCGAAAATCCTGCCACCGCCGGGAGTCAAACCGTAGGACCTCGCGGCCAGAGGCACTGTGACATCAAATGTTGCTCTGAGCTGCTACCATCCTGGACCTATCACATCTTTGGACATTTAGTTCTTCTTAGTACCCCACGTCGGGGCATGAGTGATCAGAGACGAGCAGAATTTCAAATTTCACGGGTACAATAGTTTCAGTTAATAACCACTTAGTATTATTAGAATTTTTAGTCAAGCACATCAGCGGATCTATATGATTTAATGCAGTGCAGGGCATGATAGTACAAAGTGCGAAATGTTTGTACGATTCACCTAGTTAATAATGTAAAATTATTTATTGCCAATGACAGTTCACTTGTTTGCACATTATGAGATCATTTGAACACAGAACAGCTTTTCACACATGTATACTTTTGAAAGCATGATTGAGTTTCTTTCTCTTCGGGAGCCATGGCCCCTGTGCCTGCACTCTCTCGGTCTGAATCAGAGAAAAACTATTGATTGACATTGACTATTCACTGATGGTGTCAGTTATAACCCTGCCACTGACAATCAGTGAATTGAACTGAACAAATCAGTGAAAATCGGGTCCACTTTTTGAATCAGTGAAACTTCACTGTTTGAATCAGTAAAACAGTGACAACAGCAGCACGTGAACGACTGAACGATCAGTGAGCGATTGCGGCGCGGCCCTCTTACCACTGACGACCAGTGAAATGCTGGCGGTCATTATGAAAAGGTTCGCATATTCGCTGATTGTCAGCAAAACCACACATTTCGACTGAAGATATCAGTGACTTCGGCTCTCACTGATTGAATCAGCGACAACTTCACTGATTCGTATTCAGAGAGCAAGGTATCTAACCTCTTACAATTCCTGAGTACGCGGTGTGCCCCCCGCGAATCGCATTTTCATCCACTGTGCCCAATTGGGCGGGTGCTAGCAATTGGGCTCGATTGGGCTGGACGAGGCGCGGCGGCGCGCCGCTCTTGACCGCTGCAATTACGAGACGAACGAGGCGGCGGCGGAGCGGCGGGCGGGCGGGCGCGTCTGGACGGCGGCGCGGCCGACAGCCCGTCGCGCCGGCGCGCGCCGCGGCGCGGCGTCCGCCAGACCGCCTCACCATGCTCCCACCACGCACGGTTCCAACGGGTGGATTGATTGGTTAGTTATTTCGGACGCATCAGCTGCTAAGGTAATTAGTCCCAAGTGTACAGTATGTTTCTATGGCGGGAGGTGGCGGTGATCTTCCTCCGCTGGAAGGGTAGATCCGGCCCCGACCTACCGTCGGCTTGCGAGGTTTTCCCCAACCAGGTATCTCCCACCAGCGGGGCACCGCCCCAGCCGGGACAAGCTCCAAACTCCCGACCGGTCTCCCGGCATATGTGGTAGTGTAGTGAAAGTAAGTGTAATTGGTGAGGAGACGACAGGGAAAGATCGCGCGAGGTCCGTGACCCGTTTCTTGGCGTGGTGCTCTGGCATTTGCCTGGTTTTGGTTGGAGAAACCACGGAAAACTACCGATCAGACCAGCCGCCCGCTAGAAGTGTCCTGAAGACAGCAGCTGAATTCGACCTGGCAATGTAGAGGTTTCATCGAAAATGGAACCTGCGCTTCTTTTATAAGCGTATTTTGCTGTATTCGAAAAAATAATAAACATAGCAATAGTTAAAAAAATTGCAAATGTAGCAGTTTAAAAATGCCTGCCTGTATTTCACACAAAATAATGCGAAAACGGCTCATTTTCCAAAAGTGGTATAGTTTGGAATATGTGTGTATGTATGTATATATATATATATGTGTGTATATATATATGTATATATATGTATATATATATGTATATATATATGTATATATATATGTATATATATATATGTATGTATATATATATATATATATATATATATAAGGACTATAGTGTGGACTATATATATTAAGAACAGATATGGGAACATTCATAGTATTTCCCCTCCTTACACGCCATAAATTGAAGATCGTTTGTGTTGTGAAGTGCGAAACTGGTTTCGCGTAACACGAATATCTTCAAGCCTCGGCTAGGGACGCTCTGTGCACTTAGCCCGTCCGCTAGTCGACGCAGGTCGCGCACGCGTTCCCGATCACGGTACCCACCTGTGTACACACGCTCCGGGCGGCTGTCACGTGAGCGTCCCTCCGCCTCCGCTCCCGGCGTTCGATTGATCGAGAGTCGCCGAGCGCAGGCGACGGGGCGTGGCGGTGCGACATTTGAAAGCTGCGCACTCCTCTTTGATGTAGAATTCCCCGCCCACCCCTTGCCAGGCCTTTCCTTCCAGCCTCTATCTCGTCCCCTCAGCGCAGACAGCAAGCGAGGCGTTGATCAGCTGCTGCGTGCAGGTCGGAAGGAACGAGGCGAGGAAAGTCGGCGACTAGGGGTACCGGCGGCGGTGGCGTGCAGAGAAGTGCCGTAGCACAGAGACTTAGGTCCATCAAGCTGGCCCGCCCACTATAGCAGAATCAAACCAAAGTAGTGTAAGAATTTTTAACTATTTTATTACTAATTTATTACCGCAAACCCGATTTTTTTACCACTCATCTTCACCCAAAAAACGGGTGGCGGGCCAGCTTGACATCCACCTGGCCCGCCACCGGTTTTTTGGGTGAAGATCAGTGGTAAAAAAATCGGGTTTGCGGTAATAAATTAGTAATAAAATAGTTAAAAATTCTTACACTACTTTGGTTTGATTCTGCTATAGTGGGCGGGCCAGCTTGATGGACCTCAGAGACTTCTATGTAAGTGGAGAATGGGAGTAGACAGATTTTATTTCGTATTGTGGCGCTTTCCTCTTGGTGGCAAGCCGTGAAATTCCACGTCATTCAAAGTACGAACTCCCATGTCGACTTACAAAATTCAAAGTTAGATACAAAGTTGCCAAAGACCCCCCTGTGCACCCGCCTTTGCAGCCGCATTGGGCGAGTAAAATCACGCCTTCCAATATTGAACTAGAAGTGACAATGGAAAAAATTTGGAGCCATTTTTTCAGAGAATTTTGAAAATATATAAAAATATACACAAAATATCATCTTCAAACTCAGAGGACCTCGAGTTTTTTTTAAATCATCTTAGAATATCAATTATGTATGTGTATGTATATATCTGTGTGTGTGTGTGTGTGTGTGTGTGTGCGCGCGTGTGTGAGTGTGTAAAGAAAGCAAGTTTTTCTTTGTTGTGTGTGTGTTGTGTGTGTGTGTGTGTGTGTGTGTGTGTGTGCGTGTGTGTGTGTGAGTGTGTAAAGAAAACAAAGAACAACTTGCTTTCTTTAATCTGCCGCACTACCAACCAAGTGACGCCAAGTGAAGCTCGCTTGTGATCGCTCGTTTGTGATAGAACGTAATTTAACTTGAAGTAAAAAACGTTTAAATGTTGTTTTCTGTTTCTATTACAGGTAATTTATGTGTGTTATTGTTATTATAATTTTTATTATTTTTATTATTGAAAATTGTGTGAAATTATAACAAGCTGTTTCTTTTACAGAAACCCAACGAAGTTTTTTATTTCCGAATTTGTAATTACATTAACGTTATAACCAATATTCTTTGTTCTTTATTTTGTAATATTGGTTGTTATGGGGTTGTTATTCTTTGAATCAGTTATTTTGATACGTCTTATATATGTCATACTCGATCTGGAAACGAATAAAGATCTATTATTTGTTTATATCTATTATTCGATGCATATATAAACAAAGGACAAGATTTATCCACTTTTTCTTTACCGGATCCCGGCAATAAGAGATTTTTGTCGAAAATTCGCTGTTTTCCAACCCACGATTACAGTCCTCCTTACGAAGTAAGGGCGAGAAATTAAAAATTCACATAGACAATACATGTACATTATTCTATAAAAAATTACCAGATGGAATTAAAGGATTAAAATAGGTATATAAGTTTAAATGTCAAGTAATGGATTAGAATCAGGCAAATCAAACTGCTTTCGCACGAGCTCCCTGACTGCTTGGGACGTCTGGCGCTCCTGGAAGCACAGGCAACTTCCCTCACTTCGCTCCCATTTTCCCTCCAAATTCAGAAAGCGGTGAACACGCGCAAACTTTAGCAGGGATGGTAAGCGCGAAGTGCGCTCGAAATATTATGACGAATAGTAGTTTCAAACGAATGCAAATTTTCAAAATGCAGTCAACAGAGATTTTTATTTTGATTATACACTTCATTTCTTATTACTTTATTTCATGTTTATTTCCTTTTAAATTTTTGGCTACTTTAATATCTTTTCCGCGGGGCAGAAATATGTGTGATGCCACATTCTTTGCTCGATTTCGTTCTTTGTTGTTTTATTAAATTATATTTTTATTTGCGTATAGCCAATGCTTGATTTATAAAATTGTAGGTCCCGGAACGCACCCCAAATTAATTATTAACTAATTAGAAATAGTTATATAATTATAATATAATTTAATAATTATTTCCGTCGCGTTTATTAACGACGTTCCGTCGCGCTCCGGCAGAAATCGAGCCCTGCATGTAGCAATAATGTGAAACAAATGTACAAGGGTCTATGTAGACTAAAACATCCTCATATAGTTATTATATTACTCTTACGAAAGGACAGCTCTTTTAGAAGAAACTAATCTTTGTTCCCTACCTGAGCGTAGGAAGTTAATGTCAATATTGCGTACGAAGTCAAGATCCTTCGATTCAAAATATTTAATTTTATTCGCAATTGATAAGTTTAACTTTTAGTGATGTATTTCGTTTATAAAATTAAAAATGAAAATTAATATCACTAAATTTGTGGCAATATGTGTCAAATGACTTCTCGAAAAGACTGCCATGGGCCAGGAATAAAGCGATGTTCCGACACTCCGGAGATTTGTACATCCCTTACTTTTAAACCTCCTGCCAGTTTCTCTGGATGCACTGCCCGCGAACTCCATAGCTGTACCGCTAGAAAAATATCATGGCGGACGGGTAAGTAAGTATACTGCGATTTTCTAAGAGCTACCCTCAAGGCCACTCAAATCCCATCTTCGCGATGGAAAATGTCACGGCATTTCGCGTCTTTCTCAGTCGTTCCGCTAGATTTCGCACGATCGCGACCGTATGAAGCAGTGCTTGCGATCATGCGACTTCTACCGGCAAGACCGAGAAAAGACGCGAAATGCCGTGACATCGCGAAGATGGGATTTGAGTGGCCTTGAGGGTCGCTCTTAGAAAATTCGCAGTACAAGTAACCTAGCCCGCGACCTTGACACGCCTGCCCTAGATATATAATTAACTATTGTAAGTCGCATTTCTTGACATATAAAATTGTGGAGGTTTTTTAACGTGTCTCACTTAAATTTCTTAGATTTTTTAGAAACTTAAAATGTAAACAACTGTCATTCTTCAAACATCAATTTATCTGAGTTCCCATTCCATTCAACAACAAAATATTTTCATAGTGAATCACTGAGCAGAACCAAGAGTTGTTTTTAAAATTGTTTTCGTGTGACTTGTCGCAGCTTTACACGGTAACATATTTTACGTTACTCAATTGCTGTACTTCTTTTTTAGTATTTTTTATTTGTATACGTGATAATGGTAGAACATCCGCAAGATACGAGTTGCCAACAGTAATATAGATCATTGTACGTCACAATTCACACAAAGGCATGTTATGAACAGTCAAACCTCGTTATAACGCCAACGTCCGTTCGCAGCATTTATTGGTGTTAAAGAGGTTGGCGTTATAACGATGTCTTTCTGAAACTATCTTGTAGAGCACAATTACCTGTTTAAATTATCTTAATTTGAATCACTTGCTCTTTTACTATAAAAAGTGAAATAGGATCTTTTAAAATAAAAGTTCAGTTAAAGACTATAAGAAAGTATCGTGCGCCAGGAAAGTCTCCCCTCACCGCGTCGAGCCAGGGCATCCTATTATAAAATTGCATTTTTCTACTCCCATTGTATAATGCTGTCATTGGATGGCTGCAAGCAGTTGCATAATGATAGTCATTTCGATACAGTTTTCATTATGATACAGGTTCTTGACCAATCACAGAGACTCTTACAAACCAAGTATTGGCACTTCATTAATCATTGAGAATCGCTGCAGTAAATGTTTCGTTCTCGTGTACGCACATTAAAATTGCATTTAATATTATATTCTTCTTCTCAGTTTTAATTTCTTTTATTAATAATAATTTTTACGTGAAATGTTATTTAAAATAAATTAGGTCGTAATTTCCCTTTGATCCTATTTGACTATCGCAGTGGTAGTTATTGCAGAGAACATTTGAGTGACGTTAAGATCTGAACGCAAGTCATTTTGTGTTATTTGCTACTGCCGTGTGGTTGTCCTTAGAAACCGGCCAATTCTTTAGTTTAAAATATTTAGTGAATGGTAGTTCTTTCTGGAGGTATTGACGTTTCCAGAAATGAGAGAAAATTCGAAAACGGTGACGTCGGAATATTGCCGCAACTTTTGTAGTCCCTCGCAGACGCTGTGGTAAAACAAAGCCACCTGAGGGTGTAGGGTAGATAGGTGTCCGCTAGGTGGCCTTGGCTGAATCTGCCACGAAACGATTCAGTGAAGAAGTTTAACTTATAAAAGTTACCATAAGTCGTAGAGAAAGTACCGTATGAAACTCGATGTAACAAGTATTTTTACAGGAAGGAAAATAAGTATAATGCCAAAGAAAAGTCACTTATTATTATTATTATTATTATTATTATTAAACATATTTACTAAGCTGTAAGCACAATTTTCCTTTCGTAATGAAACTAAAACACCTGTAGCTTGCTATAAAATACCTCGCTCTACCTAAGAAGAAACTGAATGTAAATAAATTTTAGATACATACTTGTACGAGTAAATCTTCAACAACTAACATGTCAATTGATAAACACACACGTCAATTGAAAATTTTCAGAACTACATTACTTCTGATTTCAGGTAAAGCACGTAGGTTCACCGTTACTCAGTCGAAACAAGACAATGTCCTCTTAAAATGATTGAGCAAATTACTTACTGATTCTCTACAAATTACTCTGGAAATCTCAAACACCATCAGTAGAAGTGGTGCTGCTGTAAGATAGAAAAACTCAACTCCATTTTTATCTCATGTTTTTTATTAACATTATCAAATTAATATACTACATACTACGAGGGTTGTACCAAAAGTAAGGTTCCCAATGAGCTACAGTCTCGAAGGAAGGTGCTAGGCTAAATCCGACAACAGTGCCGTGTGCAGTGGTTCCCCCGCTCTCGAGCTCGCCCGTCCGCGATTCGTTACGTCGCTCAGTGTTCGCGTGGCATCCGTCAGAGATGGATGTGTTGATCGCCGCTCCCGCCAAGTGCGAGGTTGGAGCAGTAATCCGGTTTCTCCATCGCAATCCAGAAGGAGCAATCCACAATCGCCGGAGAGGACGACTGACGGAGGGAGTAGTGCTTCTTCACGACAACGCTCGATCCCACGTCGCTCGGCCAACACAGGAGCTTTTGAAGAAATTCGGGTGGACCATTATGCCTTATCTTCCGTACACGCCGGACTTAGTCCCCAGCGATTATCACCTCTTCCCCAAGCTAAAGGAACAGTTAGGTGGCGAAAGCTTCGAGAGAGCGACGATGAAGTCCGAGCAGAGGTCACACGCTTCTTCAACGAATTGGCGAGAGACTTCTTCGACTTATGAATACAAAAGCTGGAGAATCGTCTTCAAACGCGTGTGGAAAAAACTGGAGACTATGTTGAAAAATAGACAACAGTGTAAGCTTTTCAACGATGTATAAATTAATAACAATAAACAATGTTTTCTATTTGTAAAAAAATATGGGAACCTTACTTTTGGTACAACCCTCGTATTAAATAACTGTGTCTGTTATTCAGAATCCAAATTTATTAACCGTGGTAAATGAAGAAAAACACCAAATCTTTCAGGAATATACCATTTTTGCATAGACTTCAAATTAAAATAAATTACAAGAGCATTTTATAAAATTAATAGTAAAATTTAAAATTTTTAAAGTACTTGAATGGCAAATATGTACTAAACATTAGAATAAAAGTTAACAGAAACATTTCATTAAATGAAAATGAAATGTTTAAAAATCATTATATCACAAAAATTGATGTTTTCAAAATAACACAACGTTCACACATGCATCAATTGCATCTTTCAATTGAAAAAATTCTCTTCTCGCTCGCTGGGGTCTTCTCAGTATGATCATTCAGAAAACTAGTATGCTAGGTTCGTTGTTCGTACAGCCCCATCTCTTAGCCCTGGTAAGACAGCACATAAAATTAGTAATGAATTAAATATGTTTAAAAATGACAAAAATTTTAAATAAATGGACCTAGCAAATGAACAAATTTCAAATCAAAACGGGCGTTTAGATTGATCTTGTACATTATCGCGTACGTTTTGTAGGTTATATTTTGTAGGAAACTGCTTGGATGCGTCGATTTATTCCTTTTTTTTATATTACACAAAGTCTACACGCACAGAACATAATGTGACCGTACTGTACCTTTCTGGTCTGCCAGGCAGGTAACCTGCAATCCAATCCACACATACAATAAAATTTTTCAGGACCAGGATTGGTTTTAGGGGGATCGCCCTGATAAGGCATTTGGCAACATATCTGGAATATTTCATGGAAATATCATTCCCTTTATTATTTATGAACCATAACTCCAAAGTTTCACAATCTCTAATATAATTTTCCGTTTCTTTATTATTAGCAAACACCAACATGAATTCGTATACAAAACATGCAATTTGTTACTCTATTAATTATACTTGCTGCCATGTGATCTGTATTCCCTATACCAATCTCTTGTAAATTACAACCTTTCAATGGTTTGCTACTGTTCACACCATAGTCTCCTCCCCTGAAACCCATACTCTGATTACCCTGGTTACTGAATATCAGATACTTATATGCTGTATGCCTCTATTAGCTCCGACGCGTGCCTCCACCTCGGCGCTATCCTCGGTATTGCTCGGGTCTGCTCGGTCGGCCGCGTCGCCGCCGTGTCGTCACCGGCGCCCGCAATGCCCGCGAACACGTCACGCCGTTACCCAAATCTTCGTTCTTCACAGTACTCGCAGACGAAATTCATTCGGCATTCTCGAACACTCGTGTCTCTCACGCAACGGGAGCATTAGTTTCACGATTAATCTTTCTCTGTACAACTCACCAGCGTGTGAATGACGCCTGGTTACTGCACTTGCTCGTGTAAATACAATAGTACAAGTCTCAATTATCCACTTTCCGCCCCCTTTTTCCCAGGTTGTAACTTTGATGTTACTGCACAGCAGTGACGTAGCGTCCGAGGACGCTAAGATGCTGAACATCCCCGTATATAAGAACCTTAAATACTGTATTGATAATCTTACAAGTGGTCTGTTGAGCGAAACACGTTTTGTATTAATTTTAAATTTATTTCCTATGATTGAATTCGGCGGGCTGTTGAAGCTGGCCTGTGATTGCTTGGAAGCTAAAATGCTTCTAGCGTCTGCCGCGAGTTTGCGACGAGCAATGACGCATGCGCAGATGGCGACGTTCCCCTCTCCCCTCTTCATCCCTGGCCAAGAGAAACCCGACTGCTTTACGCTAGCTTCTACTGCGGACAGAAGCTCGTTTGTGCACGAGAGCGCAGCACACTTCAGGCGGTCAGTAAATTATCTCTCTCTCACTCGGGAGTCCCCGCTTGGTCATGGGTACAAACTGTAGAAATAGTACCTGTCTACTATTTCTTAATTAATATCCAAGAAATTGTATTATCTCTTAAATATATTACATATTATTTAAGTCTGCAATGTATAAATTAACAAATGGTCTTATTGCCATTCGCGTATAAGAATTAAAGCTGAGCCATTGTATAATTTTCTTTCAAGACATCGGCAGCCCTGACTGCTGTGAGGATTTTGTGGGAAGCGCCTACACCGTCGTAAGCAATCGAGATCGTGGAAGTAGTTCCAGTGTATCTGCCTTGTGTTGCGTTCGCCTGTTAGATGAAGTAGTTGATCGTGACATTTTGTGTGTTATTGTTGAGCATCCCCAAACGTGCGAGTCACGCTACGCCACTGCTGCACAGTCATCACAATCACAATTATTGCTATCCTACGTCTACTTAACGTCTCTATTAGTTGCTGCACTCGTCCATGTCCACGTGTCTACCACTTACTGCCGACATTATCTGTAGCATCTCTGTTCTTTCACATTATACACGCATCTTCTTAACTCCGTTTTACCACAGGCACATGTATCACTCAAGCGTCTACTCACACGATTCGTCTACTCTTTTCACACCACACTTCAACTGATTTCATACATTACATCCATACATTACAACGTTCTACCATCTGACCTCCGCCATGTCTGGGCGCTTTCTTCTCCAACTCTTCTCCAACTCGCCGTTCACTGCCTCAGACCGAATCGTTCACGTTCCGCGGTGAGATACCTCCCGTCGGCGCGCGCCAATTTCGAAAGTTTTGAATCTTGCTTTTTGTTTAATTGTTGACTGATAACCCTTGGGTTATAATAAGAAATAATTATTTAAATAATGCAACAAGATAGCAAAGCAAATTAAAAATACTTTAAAATTGCTGGTAGGGCGAAAATCCTTGTATCACTCGCATACAACTTCCTGTTTAAAGATTCATCTTTTGAAAATCCGAAAACAATGATTTCGACCATACAGGTAATTACACGACACAACTGCACACTTCTCTTGAAAGGGATGTTCGTTTAAGTAAACTTGTCACAACGTTTTAAGGATATAACCAATTGAAAGGAGTTCAGAACACAACAATGTTCATAATGCACATTTTGACTGAAATATGAAAATAAGATGGTCGGAGCAACGCCCTTTAAAACACAAAATGGAGTTGGGTCGGAGATCAATACCTTCTATTACCGGAGATGGACTAAAGGTGCGTGTCCACTTGAGAGATTCGCTTTCGCGAGTTGGTGTCGTGAGCGTTTCTCACCAATGAACACAGTTCTGAGAGAAAGCAACAGTAGTGTGATGCTGGCGGAGAGCGGTCGCCATCTGAACTACTCGCTAGCGGACACGCCTGGGCGAGAACTCGCACCGACTTGCTCTCAGCATTCTAAACGTGCTGGAAGTCCCTGTGAGCATCTGAGATTTTTGGTGTTTATTGCCTCGCCATGGACGCTGCCAAGCAGTGGACACATGAGAAAGGGATAAAAGGGAGAAAATCCCGTTTATTTCAATAATAAATAATGAGACGACAACGACTCTGATCCACTTGAGGGCTCTTTCGCTCTGTGATACACCAGTAGTTCCGTCTTGGTAGGGAAAAAAAGCACTGGTTCAAATTGCACAAGAAATGAAATACACCATTGAAGTAAACTAGTGCCACGGAATGTTACAGACTCTCGTACGTATTTCGCTTCATTTTTTCGTAATTATTTCACGAAATTAGAAAAAATGTGGAGCCATTTTCGAGAAAATTTTGAAAATGTCCCATGGGCTTTATGTAAAGAACCCACATAATTTAAAGAATGATTTTCAAAATCGTCGAGTTTCGAGTCGGGCCAGATCGATCGGGAAATATTCATATTGGAAAAATCGTTCGAATAGTTTAGGCGTACTGTTGTTCAGACAGGTGGACGGACAGATGGACGGAAATTTTGAAGAAAAACAAAACACGTTTTTGGTACCAGGGGACCCCAAAATGGGAATTTACGTTGAAATCTCGAAATCATTTTTTGCAATATTACATAACTTTCTATATTCTACGAGTATTACCCTGTACATACATACTTATACGAGAGCGTGTAAAGAAAACTCATAATTTACGGAACCAGGTAAGCGAAAAAAATATTCTCAGGCCCATGTTGTGTGATTATTTATATTAGATATTCAAGTAAAACATAAAAAAGTAGCCGATTAATAGAAACTATTGTGCGTGTTCTTCATATTTTGAGGTTAAGTTAAACATTGTCCATTGCTTAAAAATTGTCTAAATTGTTGCGCATCCTCCATTTCGAATTCTTTGAAAGTGTCGAGTAAGCACTCATCTGCGATTGACGATCAATCCACTTTCTCACCCATACACTTTTCTTCTTTTGCAAAAAAGCGAAAGTCGTCGCTGCACTCTTCTTCGCCTCCATCTTGCTCTCGCATCTCCATCGCGAGCCTACTGCTCTCCAGTGGACAGGCAAGTGAGAGGTAATCTTGAGAGGGCACGGAGAGTTCACTCTCGAGAGGCAGACATTTCTGCGAATGTGGCCAGGGTGGACAGGTCGCAGGTGGACAGGGTGTTGCGAGCTCCTGTCGAGACTAGCTCGCGTTAGTTACTCTCTAGTGGACACGTGCCTTTAGTTTGATGACGTCACGCGCCTCTTTCGATTTGGTTCTGAAGCCTTCTATATCACCGAGTGTTGAACCAGATCACTTGGAGACAAGTGAAGGTGACAACACTTCCAGCATCTGTTATGATGGTGGCGAGTACGCAATTAAAATTTTCATCTGTTGCAAGTTGCAACTCGTGATACCAACATAATTTCTGTTGCTGTAGCTCTCACCAGCAAGATGCCCCATGCGGAGAAACTTTCCTGGCGCGTTCTATTTTCATTAGCATAACACATCGATAATCGACGTAAACTGTTGGACTGAAATCTTAAAGCATCGAGATTTAGCTGACTTCCTGGTCACATTCACGGGTCGTTTGTCATTTCCGTCGGCATTCGAACGAAACGCATTCTGTCCTTTGCTTTCTTGTAAGACCTTTACCGGAGCGTTTGAGATAGTTTTATGGGCTGCATGCGATAAAAGCTGTTTCGTCCATGGACGCTGTTTGGAACATTCGTTGCGTCGTAATTTTCAATAATCTCTAAGATATTGTACAACTGTGTATAAACTCTTATTTGTAACGTTATGTCTTTCAAATTGTACACTATGTTACTCTTGTTGTTTTTTTACCGACATACTCCTCGGTTTTCCAAACGCAACCTTATTGCGAGAACATTGCCACATTCTACATCCATTGTGATTTCTTTCATTCAACTTAGTTGTCACCTAGAAAGAAGGATATTAGTTTTGAATAAAAAAAACAAACTTACGACAGATATTTTAATACACCGACTGTTCAACAAATTGAGTAAAGAATATGATTTCTGATTTACTGGACGGATTCTGAGTTACTGAACAAGGAAATAATGATTAAATTGAAAATCTGAAATAAAAATACTTATTACATGTGTTAAGAAAAATACAATGTGTTTAAAAAATGCAATACAAATTTTACCTTAGTGGCAAAATTTACCTTTGTTGGCACGTCTCTATTACGATCTTCAGGAGAATCCCTTTTCACCATCTAGTAGTAATTACCGAACAAATGCAAGATTATTTCCATTACCAAAATGACTCGGTGGGAGCGCTCATGTTTGTCACTGGCTTCACCACACTTTGCAACAATGAAATCCATCTGTGTATGCAAACAGTGCATTTTAGTTACTAGACACCATACTACGCTCCAGTAGCGTATACGTCTGCATCAAATTAAGTTCCTTGAAATACGCAGCTTCAAAATCTATAAGAAATTCCGACTGGGTGGGCTGGGTGGGCCTGCTTGATTGTTTAAGATACACAGATACTTTTATTAGTGGCACATATATTTTCATTAGTCTACATAAAACATTCATGGACTTCAAAAACATTAAGTCCTCCGACATGAAGCACAGATCGAGTTTACATATGAATGTCAGGGTTATATGGGTAGTACGTGGATTCTGATGGGTGTAATGTGCAAGGTAGTTCATTTTAGGTGAAAAAAACTACCTTCTTTCCCTACATTAGGTGAAAAAATAGTATTTTATAATACATCATTTTGCAGAGACGTTAAATTGGACACCTTCCTTGACAATTTTTGTTCATCTTTAACGACAAATAGGTTGTACTTTAGTGAGTCGAAGCGCTAAGGAAATTTGTACTTCCAATCAAAAATCTACTTATTTTAGATACAAACGACGAAAAACGAAAATGTGTAAATTGACAGAATTGGGATGCATATTGCAACAATCATATGTCGCCCACGGCCACGCGATCGCGCCCGACGATACGCCATCATAAATTTAACCCGACAGCCGACCGTCAGAATTGCAGAGCATTCGTTCGCAACTACCTCTCCAGGCTACAACTGTGCACAAATCATCCGGTGGCGAAGTCTGCGATGAAACTGGAAAATGATTGACATCACTTTCTATGAGAATGTTTCTTAAGTCAAAATGTTAAAGACATTATTTATGGCTAATATCGTATACGAGGAACAGTTCATGAAATGACTCACGTGTGATTCTTTCACCATTTGATGTAACTCAATGGCGTTGTAACTCAATGTACATTGCAGCAATCACTTGTTATTGTTGATAGAATATTGTTTATGACAGTTTGAATGTTTTCATTGAAGCCACTAAGATTTGGGAGGTGAGGAGCAGCATTCCTGGTGTACCTGGCCCAGGCGGTTGACTAAGGCGCTAAGCAAATGACAAGACTGCATGGCCATTGGATTAAGTTAAAGAGGAGGAACCTTTTGAGAGGATAGAGCACGGTCAAGCGTTGATACGTCAAGTAATTTGGGTAATGCTTATTTAATGGTTTGTTTGTTACAATATTTGATTTCTATGGTTCCAATTATTATATTTTGTAGCTCCACCTTTCAAATATGCGCAGTCATCGTAATTATGATAGTAATAAGTATTTCCAATTACAATTTAAACACTTTGGTGCACTGTTATAATATCAAAGTGATATATATCTGAACATTTTTCACATCTCGGTTGTCTCCAACAATTTTCTTATAAATTATCAAAATCAGAGAAATTATACATGTTTGGTGCCTTAGATTTATATCTGTACTCAATCATTAGTGTACGTGAATTTATTAACTCCTAATATTGCTATATTATTTTCATTCTCACAGAGCCACCGTAAAAACTGTTTATAATCTCTACCATACAAACTAATTACTTTGTAAGATTAAAGTATTTCAAAATATCGTTATAAATTCCATCTCTAAGAAACTGGAAGATGTTTTATTACTATATCCCTATATGTGTTACTCTTTTTCATATTTTTTGAAACATTTTCGGTATTCTCTTAACTTTTCTATTGGACTTTAATGTTTCTTTACTTTTTTCTCCACCTCACAATTTTTCTTCTGGTATGCTTTTCAAACCATAGACCCCATTTAGAACCGGCACGTTGTATATTATTCTTTTAGTTACAATTTAATGCTATCGTGCGTATTATACATTTGCTATTGTGACTATAGCCACCCTAGGAGAAGGCAGAATAATAACGGCTTGTTGCGGAGCGGTACCATACCTGTTAAATGCTGTTTCGCTGGTAACTGACTGAAGGCTGGTCTTTGCTCCTCGCCTATCCCCGTTCGACGACTGAGCGAGATGTGGTAGCACTTCAAATGGTTGCTGCAGTTGAAGTTCTTGTAGCTGCAGTTCAGGGAGAACACCTTCATTCGGATTTGTGAATAGATTTGGCATTTTATAGTTGAGGTCGTTCATCGCCGACACTATTTGACGCCAAGGGGGACACTTGTTGAGAACACGTTGCACTAGCTGGCTTTTATTTCAATGTGCAATGAACGTAGATAATTCTTGCACACGATTAATAGTATTTTACACGGACGCACTGACAGAAAATGGGGAGCCGTTCGGAGCGGAGCCCGTTCGGACTCGAAACTTATCACTAGTGTTTGAGCGGTGCATTCACACAGCGATAAGGGAGAGCGACACGGCACGGTGTTGACACCAAAGCGTATAGACCCATGCTGAATTTTATGTTTAAATATACAGTCAGTCCAAACTTACCCGCCCCAAAAGACGTCACTGTATGCATCAACTGATGACGAATGCCAAACAATAAACCCTCATTAACACGAATTTGAAGGGACTGAAATAATCGAAGTTCGTATTATAAAAATTCATATTAACCGAGTGTTATAAATGTCCGTATTACTGTAATCCCTTGCGGGGACAGAATTATTTCCGTGTTACATCGAAATTCGTCTCAAGCAAGTTTGTGCTAATGAGGGTTTACTGTATATAAATTGTTAGTACAAAAGCTTAATCATAACTAAGAAAAACTATTTTCTTCCAAGAAACAGTATAGACGTTCTTTATCTGTCAGTGCATTGCGTTCAAGGACAACTAGGAATTGGCGGTGTCATTCACGCTAATTGCTGCTGAAACGGGCCGGTGCGCGGCCTCAGCTCTTATTGTGACCACGTTGCCTTGCAAAGGTTTACCCACACAGGGATCTTCCCCACCGGGCCACCGCCCCAGCCAGCAGGGTCAAGCTCGAATCTCCCGACCGTCTTGGGTGTTAGTGTAGTGCGTGTTAGTGTGTGCAAATGTAAGTATGGGGGAGAATAGGACAAGGAAAAGGAAGGAAAGATCGCGCATGTTCCGTAGCCTGTTTGTCAGGGTACTGATCCGGCACTCGCCTCGGTATTGATCGGAGAAACCATGGAAAACTATAGATCAGAGCAGCCGGCCACTAGAGTTCTCAAAACAGCAACTGTACTCGACCCAACTAGTATCGAATGTCCTGCTGAATGTGCTGTTGCAGCTAGTGTCGAAAATCTACCACCATCGGTAACCTAGGATTCCCGGTCAGAGGCAATGCAGTGACATCAGCCAGACCCGCCTGCTCTGCCAGTAATACGACTTGGATGTAACTTGTGAATCTGCAATACGGAAGTCTTGTAATTAAATTGTAATTTTTGTTGGTGAGAAAGACTATTATTTCCCAAAAGAAGACGCGATTGAACGGGAAATCGATGTTGTATCTGGGACTCTGACTATTGAGACATGGGAATGTGAGTTGGCGGGGAATCGTTAAACACGAACAATTACAAAAAAATTATGTAGCTCCTAACGTAGGGTTTCAAATTTGAAAATATTTGGTGACGTCGTTTGTGGTTACACAAACAGTGGTTTCAATTTGGTGCACATAAATATGCGCAGAGGCGAAGCAGAGGGCAGAACCATAGAGGATAATTAACGTTAAATGAAACCAACTACACAGTTCTCTCGCATCATGCTGGATGTTTCTATTAACTCAGGCGACATTTCGTGGTTCTATACATCCAACCTCCTCAGGCACTATAATGTATAACTGGATAAAAAAATAGTACGTAGAAAAGAGAATTAACTCATAAGAAGAACAACCAATCCTAACCTTCAACTGAATATTGAAACACAATTCTCTCCCTCTCAATGCAAATTGTAAGAGAAGTCATGTAAAATTTACTTGAAAGAATCCAAGATATCTGAAACATGGGTATGTCTAAAATGCAGACAAACGTGACAAGACAAAAACAATAAACCGATAATTGAAAGTCACACTGAAACAAGGTAACAAACATTATGTTAAAAAGAGAAGAAGTCAAATAAGTGGTTGAAAATAAAGGAAATAATACGTACCCAGCCTCAGATCACATAAACAAGTAAAAGCAAGCCAATATGTGATGCATGATGTGAAACTTGTATATTTACAATTTACAAAAATATTCGCAATGCTGGCTTACCTGAAAGAAAAAAGACTACAGTACAGAACATGTACTGTACTGTACTGTATCATACATGTAGGAAGACCTCTGAAAGCTTATACATTACAACAGCTTTAATGAAAACCGTGTATCCAATGTAATAAAATGCACAATGATGAATATTTAAAAAATGTATTGATGTCTACGAGTAGAGACAACGTAAAATGCAAGAGTCGGATAGTACGGCAATTAACATAGAAAGTCGAATCAGTAAGGATGGAAATAATGTTCTTACTGATAACCATATGTTCATATAAAACAATCTGGGTATTCATAGAACTGTACTTCACAACAGCATTTGCAGCATACAGTATGTAGCATTTTGGAAGCTAATTTTTGTAGTGATTATTGTACGTTGTACATACGAGTATTTTTAACACTTTCGACGTCTATGTAATGCTCAAGTTCAGTTCCATGCTTAGTCAGGAATAGTGCGTACAAGGATACTTACTGATATCGCATTTATAATGTTGCACAAGTTATTACGTGCGTGTATTGCTTGTTTTCTCGTAATGTAAACTTTATGACAATCTTTACATGCCTACACGCCTAGAGTGTCTTTTTGCAGTGCCCTTTACTGCCCGCCTCGTGCCAGGGGCGGATCCAAGCCATCATTTGGGGGGGGGGCATCGTAGATTTTTGTTAAATAATAAACATATTTGTTATTATATTGTACATTACTTATGTAGTGTAGATAAAATACTGTACAACATTACTGTTTAAATAATTACATAATTCGGAGTATGTGATAGTGTGAGGTTGGAGTATCGATTGCGCTCGTGGTTAAATATAAAAATTTTGGGATATTGAGTACACTCGTGAGTACAAGTGTGATTTGGGAGATGCAGACAGTCCTTCTGAGTGAGGATTATGCTGGTGAGACTTTTTGTGAACTGGTTTTGATGTATTTGCGGATTTTGCTTTGCCACCTGACGTCCGTTCCAACCTTGCGTCGAAGCAGCAACGGTAAATAACTGGATTAATGATATTACATGAAATTCACATAGGAAGAATAAACAACTATCATTCAATTACATAATTCGAATGTAAATAAATACTTCAATCATTTTTGACAAGTAAAGGAAGGTAAACAAAACCTCCAGGCCTATTGGGGGGATCCGCCAGTGCGTCGTGCCACCCCGCGCCTAGGTGGCAGGAGCGTGTCGGGCGAGCTCGCTGGGGAGGTGGTGGGGGCGCCGGCGGGGAGCCTGCGCAGGGCGGGCCGAGTGGTTGGCGGCGAGAGAGGGCGAGTGCGGAGGGAACGCGACCTTGCGCAACGTGCGAAAGCGGGACGGGGGCGGGGCAGAGTAGGTGCGGAGCGGGGGCAGGGCGGTTGCTGGACGGGGACAAGGGGTGGGCGAGGCGGGGCGAGTGCGAGGAGGGACGAGTGCGGGGCGGGGCGGGACCGGGGCGGGGCGGGGCGGGGCCAGGGCGGGGCAGGGCAGGGCGAGGCAGGGCGGGGCGGGGCGGGGCGAGTGCGAGGCAGGGAGGGCGGGGCGAGTGCGAGGCAGGGCGGGGCGGGGCGGGGCGAGTGCGAGGCAGGGCGGGGCAGGGCAGGTCAGGGCGGGGCAGGGCAGGGCGGGGCGGGCGTGGGGCGGGGAAAGTGCGGGGGGGGACTTAGCGAGGTGGGGGCGGGGCCGGGGCGAGCATCGGGCAGTGGCGCAAGCAATAACGCCTCATTGAGCGCGTTTGAGTAGCGGTGGCGGCGGCGGTGGCGGCGGCGGTGGCGGCGGCGGCGGCGCATTGTCCCTGAGGGCGCCGAGCGCGAGTCTCGCCTCGCCCCGCTTCGCTCGCTCCGACGCCTACCCAGGTGTACGCGCTGGCTTCCATTGCGCCGCAAATACAGCATTCATGTAAAGCTACACTCCATTTCTAGCATTTTTGCCGGCTAAGATAACTCAGTTACAACATCCGTTGACGCTGAACTGGAGATCCTAGGGTTCGAGTCCGAACGGTCTTTGATTTTCGATATTAGCTATGTCGAATTCAGCCAATGCCTGGAGAAGAATTCTAACGGTCGGTGATGGTGGCTTGACAGGTACTTTTCCGTTGTGAATGGAGGAGTAGTACCCAACTAAATGTGTATTGACTGCGCGCATTCTTTCTTGCCTTTCTCCTCCTCTCCCCTTCTTATCAGACGCACGTGGTCTGATATTATAGACGAGTAAAATATGATCATATATGCCAAATTTCTGTGAAAAATTTGAAGCCATTTTGTGAAATTAGCGTTTCTAAAAATGCGCAACTGAGGTCATTTTCACAGAAAATTTTGAGTTTTTCAGAAACATTATAAGACGTTATATGACTTATATGACTTGTATTCCCAATTCAATCGGTAATGTAAATATTAACGACGTGAGAGGTATAAAAATACAGTTGTGCAATTTTTGAAAAAACAAAAGAGTACAGCAAAATTGGTGTTTATGTCATTTTACACTACCTTTTACCTACATTTAGTAGTACCTTTTCGAAAAATTGCTACAAAGTTACTGAAATTTTCAGAGAATCGCAGAGCGACGAGTCGGGGCAGATCGACCGGGGAATATTAATTTTTGAAAACATTCTAAGCACAGTTTAGGCGCTAGTGTTGTTCACAGGCAGATGGACCAAAAAACGGACGGGCGACGTTTAAAAAAACACTTTTTCGATATCAAAGGTCCCCAAAACGTATATTTTCGTTGAAATCTCGAAATCACTTTTCCAAAGCATTACATAACAGAATGGCCCAAACTTTCTCGTACTAGTTTCCTTATTCTTCAGACTGCGGTATCTTCGGTTTTCTACCACTCTTCTCAGCTGCAATCTATTGGCGCATAAGTCATTTTTACATGTTCTCTGAATTTTTCGGATCCTAAATAGGAGAATTGAAATGTGACTTTAAGAATATTATAAAAGAGCAAAATCTGGTCCTGTGTGCACATTTTTATTGATGTCATTATTGATTTAACTGTAACTCAGATTGCGCAGTTTGAAGCTCATTTTCACCAAAAACTTTTCATTTTTATAGAAACTTCATAATAAATCATTTCAAACACATGTACTCACAAATTTTAAAAAATGTAAAAGAAATGCCGGTAATGGCTATAAAGTGCCGGTTTTCACCATGTGAGAGACATTAAAAAAAACTTTTCTTTAATTTTCGAAAAACAAAAGAATAAATCAAAGTGGCATTTACATCATGCTACGCAAACATAAACGAAATGCACGAAAACATGGAGCCGTTTTCGAGAAAATGGCGTTTATTTGTTTCTGAATACGCGCAATTTGGAGCTCGTTCTCACACAAAACTTCTGAGTTTTCGATAAACGTCATGAAACATCATTTCAAGCCCTTAGTCACAAATTGAATAATGTACACGAATCACCGTTAATATAAATATTAATGATGTGAAAGAGATATAAAAAATACATTTGTGGGATTATTGACAAAATAAATACAGTAAAATGGCCTTTATGTCATCTTATAATGTGTATTTAATATCATACGTATTAAAAGTTTGAAGAAGAAAAAAAGAATTTATGATTTTTTTTTTTACATATTGCTCTTATTTAACACAAAATTAAGCGAAAACTACTAAAAGTTTCAAAAGAACGTACATAACAATAATTAAAGAATGACAGTAATTGCAGAAAATACATTTTATTTGAAGAAAGCATCGCAGTTTTTAAACACTGTAGTACTAGGAAAAAAACAGAAAAATTTTATTCAACATACTTAATGATTAATGTACACACAACGAGAAAATTAATATATCATTAAATAAAAATAACATGAATTGTATTGTATTTGGCCGGTATAATAAAATTTTTCAAAGCAAGCGCGAGCCACACAAAAAGATCAGGCGGGCCGCCAATTGGAAAGCCCTGACCTAAGGCCTTGCGGCATGAGAACCGTCGCTGCTTGAATGGAAAAAGTACCCCCAAAGGCTTCTACAAAGGTCAGGATAACTGCGGCGGCTCCTAAGGAAGGAACTACTGGGCATTAAACCGTCCAATCCAAATACGTAAATAATTTGTGACAAGATTTGCAACAGTGGGACTGTGCACACAGATGTTGGCAGTCCCCACTAGCGAAAATTGGACGTCATTACTGAAATTCACCCTCTGCCACTCCGCAAGACTTTATGACCTATGATCACCCCAATACTTAGCATTCTGTGCTGACGATGTGTTAAGATCGGTCAGCGGGCATCGTGTGACTGCCCGTCAATGAATCAGGGAGGGCTCTATTGCTCACCAAATGTTTGCAATTGTTACAATTGAACCATTTACATGTCGAAAACTACGTACCGGCTTTTCATGGCTCATGGTATCAATTAATGTCACTGCAGTGCCTCTGACCGGGAGATCCTAGGATTCGAGTCCCGACAGCTGCAGGATATTCGACACTAGCTTTATAGCTACGTCGAATTTAGCCGCTGTCTGGAGGCGAATTCTAGCAGACGATTGCTCTGATCGGTTGTTTCCCGTGGTTTCTTCGATCAATCCTTCTTCTACCAGTGAATGCCGGAGAATTACCCTAACAAACGGACCACGAACCGCGCGCGATCTTACCTTCCTCTTCCTTACACTAGCCCGATCTCTTACACACACAAGCACTACACTACCACGTGTCGGGAGACCCGTCGGGAGCTTAACTTTCCTCCCAACTGGGGCGGTGCCCCGCTGGTGGGAGATTCCCAGCGGAGGAAAAACCGCAAGCCGACGTGCAGGTTGGTGCGGTATGTAGCCATACACCAGGGGATTGCTGCCACCTCCTGCAATAAAAAAACATGCACTACGCTCACGGGACTAATGCCCTTCGCACTTAACGCGCCAGGAAACACTAATCCATCGAATACTACGTCCGTTTTCCCGCCTCGGTACGCCAAGCAGTACGTGGCAGTCGGCTATCTTGCATTTGTACGTTCTGTGTGCACGTGCATTCCTCTCTTAATCGCAACCAAGGCTGAGCTACGATATCTACATGGCCGATCTGACGCATGATGGCCACCGTGCTACTTGCGTTCCCCTGCCACGCGTTGCTCTGGAGAGATGATATCGATGCAATGCGACTTGGGATGGACAAACGACTCACCGCACAGTGTGAAATTTAAGAGATCTAAGGTCCGATTAAATTAAGAAGGTGATTGACATTTGTGAGTGGAGGGGAGCGACGTTGCCAGGTCGCAAACCACTGAGCACGTGTTACCGGGACACGAAAACAAACACTTCAAAAAATACGTGTAAAAGTGTAAAAAATACGACAAAAGCCTAACCTCAACGCAACTCATCACAACACAATACCCATTGCGCGCGCAGCACAGGCAGAAACGCGGGCGGCGCACAGTGTGTAATTTTGGCCATCTACGGGGCAGAAAGTCTAAAAGCAAAAATTAAAGAATTGAACACGATTAAATCAGTTTATAATTTACTAAATTATTCAAAAAGCTAAAATATTACAAATTTTATATAATACAACTCGCTAGAACAACATTTTTAGTATTTGAAATACGTTAAAATAGAATAAAATTGTACGTTGATTTTACAGAACAAACAATAGAGAAATAATGTATATATATATACATACATACATAATTTTGACACAGTATTGCAATTTTTACCATAAAAAATGAAATCATAAAATCATATATTAGACAATATATACGAAAATACGAGAGAAGTATACAAGAAACATGTGATGAAACACGAACCGCACACATGAAAGTAATTAACTTATTCAGAATCACTGATGGTATCAGAAGAATCTCCTTGATCATCTGTATCTGCTGGTGATTGATCAATTTGTAGAAAATCAAAACCTATTCATTAATATTATTCTTTCTGTGTTTTGGAGGAACCCGTAAACTAGCTGTACATGGATCAGACGTAATAAGAAATCTGTTCAGCATATTGTGTAATAGTGTCGATTCTGGAGGTCTTTTGAAAACGCAAATTTTATTAATCTGCAGAATTTAGTGGAAGAGGGAAAGGATTTTTCCAAATAACGTATTTTGAATTGTCCGAATCGCAGTGCATATCCAAAGGAACAGAAATACCAAAAAAAAAAAAATTTTTTTTCGTCACTGAAATGTTGCTGAGGAAACCTCTTTTTGTATCGATTCTGTCCCATACCATCACAGCCCCATTTCATGATAATGCTAATTTTACATTTTTTGTCAATCGCAATTTCTCAAACACCTCTCGGGTTTGACGTAATCGATGAATTGTTTGGTCAATAAGTGACTGCACAGGTATTTCTGCTGAGATTTGTGTAACCACAGCAGCTTGTGTATAGCGTTTTGGATTCTTTCACTTTATAATGTGGGCAAAATTTACAATTTAATATTTTTGCTTGCTGACGTAGAAGTTGATACTGGCGACTAGACATATAGACATGCACCATTCACGTCAGCGCCTGTTCGGTTATAGCTCTGATTTCTGAAACAAGGACCATCAAGCCTTCTTAATAACAGTTTCTCGATTTGGTGATGCAGTGGATAATTGTTACTATTGCTGCCGAATCCCTTTTCCTTTCTTTCCTGAACTACATGCCTACGGCCATTCTTGGCACTTCGCTGCTTGAATGTAGGTGGTGTTTAACTTTCTGCCTCTTAGTTCTCGGAGCACAATCAACAAAATGGCCGGGCAATTACAGTACGGGAAGTTTCTGCTAATTCTGGAAATGTGGGCATTGTCGGAAATATTTTCAAATATTATTTCCTCATCGAGACAAGAAGAATTGAAACGAATAAAACGTCCTTTATACCTCCCTATTTTCTCCTACGTAATACTAAGTGTTTGGCAAAATTTCTTTACTTTGTGTTTTTACACACTGTAAAGCACTCTCCGAATTTGTTGCATTTTTCATTTCTTGCAAAGTATGTGCGAATAAAGCATCTGTCTTTGCATTTTTATGTTTTGTAACCCTTATTTCGAAGAGTGCCCTCCGGAAAAAACGAATGCAACATTCTGTAAATAATGGAAAAATTAATACATTCGCAACAATTCGCAACATTTTTTTCAATGTTTGGCTTCCCAAAAGTACCTGCTTGAATACCAATTTGGTCCCAAAGTGGTTCTCCAGGGTTCTCTAAACTAAAACCCTCGATTAATTTTTGGAATTGTGTTTCCTGTAAGATTAAGAGTACGTACTTCTCAAGAGGTCCTTACAAGTTGTTGAAAAATGGATTTCAAAAACCAAAGGTACCAATGGAAAGAAAAAACTATACAGATTGAATTTTTGAAATAGCTGGGACTTTGAATATCATCAGACACACGCACAGGACAAGCGAAAACGCTGCACTGAAATGATTGAATCCAAGCGGTGCCGCCACGGACGAGTTGATACATGTTCAGATAAGCATTTCCTGTACCTCGGAGAATTTCTAGTGAAATCTATACCGTTGCCATGTGGTCTGAACATCCTTCTACTGAAATAAATAACAAATTACACGTTCGGGTCAAGTTGAAAATTTGACTTTCTGCCCCGTAGATGGCCAAAATTACACACTGTGCGGCGCGGCGGCAGGGAAGTCGCTGTGCGATGCTCAAATGTTCCCCGTGTTCGGCAGTGGCAACTGAGCGACCTGACACGTCACGTTTTGTCTCTCTGGTTGGCAGCTGCCATGGAAACGGGAGAGGCGTCCTGACGTCACACAGAACTGTCAATCACCTTAATTTAATCGGACCTTAGGTGGAAAAAATTCGATTTTTCAAAGTAATCCAAAGCAATCTTTTTTAACATATTTCGATAGTAGAATGTCCACAGTATCCGACAAAGACTATATGTTTCCGAGAAATCTGATAAGATAGCGGTGATTCATGTCTGAACTTGCTCGAACGTCCCACGGCCGCGCGCAGTCCCAACGATGCGCTTCAGTACAGCTTTGTTCGAAGTGTGTGTCTTGTCAGCGCTAATGAAACTGTGATTTTTGTATTTGATAGTAAAGTACACGTGTTTCCTTCCTAGTGACGGCTTTTATTTTTCATTATTACTCGGTGTTTACCCACAGAAAAATACTGAAAATGTGATTGTTGTTCATTTGTAGTGACAAAGGTTTTTGAGTTTTGAGTAAGGTTTTAATACAGTCTTTCACCAACCTCCACTTCGAGGCTATGTTTATATTAGAGCTGGTATCTTCGAGTATTCAAATAATCAAAAAAACTTTGCACAAACTTGCGCACTAATTTTCTATTTACTCTTAACAGAATGGCGGTGTCATTTTTCCGGAATACTCTTTTCGAGATATGGATTAAAAAACTCGAAGGACTCTACGTTTGATGTTATTTTCGCGCATGTTCTTCAAGAAATGGAAAAAAAATGAATATCTGGAAACTATCTTAAAAATCATTAAACAGAAGATTTGGAATTTTTGCCACAAAGTAAATACCAAATGGGAGGGAGTAGCAAGACATCAACAGAGATTTCAGGATACTTATTCGTCTTGGCTGAATGAAAATATTTCATTTTCACTACAATTTGTCCCGAGTAAATCGAAACTAAATACGCCTACAGCCGGACCTGGCCGTCCAACAAAATCTTTCCTTGTATGTGGTAAAACAGCTAAAAAAAATGAAAGTGCAGCACACCATGCAATCAAGCACTGAGGAGATCAGTTTGGCCGCAGAAATGAAATTACGGAAAGAAAGTAAAAGAGATTCCGCGTCAGTCGTTAAAGAACTTATCATTACATCGCCGAATAGGAGTAAGACGATTAAAAAAACTAGAAAGTGCTTATTTGAAGACCGGCGTTACTATCGCCGGATCAAGCTCTCGCATCAATGGTGGACGTAAATCTTTCGACTCGACAATACCGACGACTTCGGTTGCATAAAATTCTATTTCATGCTAAAGACATCATTGAAGCTTTCATACTCCCAATTGGTCAATTTTCAGAAGCCCAAGAGGTGAGAAACAAAGACAATAGGAGCTATAGGAAACACTTCACTAGGAAAACATTTAGAAGTGATACAAACACGGATCTTCTGAACAGATTTCTAAAAACATCAGATCACTATATTGCTAGTTTGCGACAATCTCCAAAGGTTAAACATATAAAACTAAGTGTTGAAATGCTAAATCCTTTAGAAACTGAGGAAGGTTCTAAAATGTCAGAAACCCAAAATTTAGTTGGCAAATATTTATCGGATATTAGTAATAGCAATACTGAATCAGAATAATTGCTCTTGTATTTTGATTATAGTTAAGGTTTCCGCTTTTATTGTTTTCTTTCTGTATTTTATTTCCTATTTTATGGGAAACTATGTTGTAGTAAAACATAATGTTTGAAGAATATATTCTGTTCTAGTTTTCCCTTATGTGAACGGTCAGATTTTTAAATACTATTACAGCAAATGTTCCTAATTTTGGCCTTTTATTTTTGTTCACAATCACTGTAATTCCTAAGTTTGTGTGTGATACAGAATAGAAAAACCGCTTTTTCTTCTTAACGAAAGATTGCATTACACTGCAGTCGATTCTGAAGTGAAACAAACTGCGTTATGAGATACATTGCTCTTTATGGTCAAATTTCACAATAAACATTAGTAAATTAAAAAAAGCGCAGTGATACTCCAAGTTGTGCCCCTTCAAAACGAAGCGAGCGGAAGAACACATCCCATGTGAAAGATTGCATGTACATAGTCTAGCAGCTGTGAGTCGCATTCTGATTACAAATGCTTTTCGTCGCTTATTTCGCAATATCCTTGCAAACGAAAAGAGACTCGTCAAGTCACACTGATGTGAGAAGAGTAATGAATCACGAGCGAAGAAAACAAGTGCTAGTGCCCGCCTCTCTTCGTCTCGAGGGACACGCGGGCATTCAGGGCGCGTGCTTGTGGCCAAGGGCGCGTGTACTAGGGAGTTAACCTACCTCCTACACCTTCAAATTCTACGAGTCGAAGAAGATACTTTTAAAGTATATGTGTACCAAATTTCACAAAAACACGACGTATGGTTACGAAGATATTAATTTTTTCCTCCTAGATTGCCCAAATTTGACACTGTGCACCGGGGAGATTTTGTAATCTTCAGCAAGGTAAAGTTGTCCAGATAAGGTTTGAGGTGGAGATCATTTGCGCGACCAAGGGTGAAACCTGGATATTCTGCATGTTACTATTAACCACCACTGGGATCTTTGGGTAATTCATTATGAGCTAGTAAATTAAACTTTATAGACCAAGGGGACCTAGATTCGACTTCCGACAGTGACAGATATTCGACACTAGCTAAAAACATCGAACGGTGCTATTGTCTGCATGACCAGAAAAGGTGGCTCAGGGCACCAACTGAAGTCAAACCTGTGCCTCTGACCGAGTGGTCCTAGGGTTCCAATCACCACGGTGGCCGGATTTTCGACACTAGTTACCAAGGCCGGTTTAAAGACCTTCGGGGCCTGTAGCACTTTTATCATGCGGGGCTCCTGTTTTTAATTTTTCAAATTTTTTAAGACATATTTGTAATAAATTATGCCAAGTATCTAATAAGTTACATATATAATAATTATTTAAATATTTTCATTTTTTAAATACGAATAATTTAAGAAGTTACAGAACTGTTACTTATTTTAAAACTTGAATTATGTTTCAACGATTTTAAAAGTCGTATGTGACTGAATTAAGAGTAAGTGTTAAATTCGGTATCATAATTGAAATTGTGGGGATAAAGCTTGACTATCCAAAGAAACATTTCCACGATCAATACGATCAGCTGATTCTTTTTTGATTTTAATTTATGCACTAACAAATTATCCAAACAAATTAATTTTTTTTAATTATTTTTATTTTTAGTCGCACCAACATCGTGGTTTTTAGCGACTTCCTGTTACAGTTATAATACACTTACAATATAATTATAATGCATTTACAGTTGGGTCATTCCGTGCAAAATTTCAGGTTTTCTGACAGTGAGTCTCAGATTTTTTTTTCATATTTTATTACATTAATCTACTAATGATGAACAGTTAAAAGACAATTTATGGAATTAATATCTTCAGCAGTTTAGCAACAAGTATGGGTTAAACATGGACGATGACACAATGTACTCAATAAAGATAATAATTATGACGTTCATAAAATGAATAAAACTTTAAAAACGGGCATACTATTTTGAAGATAAATGATCATATTTTAAGCAGTTGATAATATATTAAGGATTGAGACATTTGTTTATAATAAAAAATGCTAATAAATTAAACAAATACATTTTTCTTCAAAAGTAATATTTTCTTTTCTTTCATATTTTACACACTGCAGGAAGAACCAATAAATAACCATTCTGCAAAACTGTCGCGATGGAATCTTAAAAAATGCGTAAGTTATTAAATAAAAACTATACGCGCATTTTGCTCTTAAGGTTGAAAGTCGCGTGTCTTTGCCCAGCGAGGGGTGACGCAAGGTCGTAGGCAGGCACCGCCAAGTTCATTCCCTAGGGATATCCATCGATGCCTTCGAAGGGATCCTGACACCAGTTTACAGGCTTAGTTTTCGCGTGTTACTGTTCAGTGATACATCGTGATAGAAAATGCCAAAGATTGTGAATACGTTTAACAGGCTTTGGTGCTGCAATCCATTCGGACTCGAGAAGCACAAAAGTCGGGTGGGTAAGAGAAAGATTACAAAGGCGATGCGGAAGAAAATATCGAATTTAGTGGTAGGTGAAGCAATATGCGATGTGTCGTCACAAAATATTCAAAATGCCCAATGCAGATCTTAGTGACTCAACTGAAACAGTGAAGTGAAAACGTCAAGTGAAAAGGATTACGTAGCCCCAGGAGTTGCAGAGGAAGCCACTATCAGTAATGTAAACATTTTGTATCCTCTGGGTCAATCACCATTGTCATTGCGAAAACAAACCCGAGAGATATCATACGCAAGGAGAAAGGTGAGTGCCGTAAATAAAGCAGTTTCTGAATTATTTCATGTGAGTACAGAAAGCAATGATGGAGAAGAAATATTGACACAATTCAAAGAAAAATTTTCAAACGTGAAAACAGCTAATGAGAAATACATGATTTTAACGTGTTTACCAAAAAGTTGGAGTGAACAAAAAATAATGGTCGAATTTGGCGTATCTCTTCATGTAGCTCCTACGGCAAAATTAACACCTCGAGAAGTAGTTTTGCGAAATCCACCATCGCGCGGCGGAAGAAAACTGTAACGCCGAGCGCTGACGAGGAGCGCTGTGGCGCGGCGGCTCTAGCAGCTGAGACGAGTTCGTTAATGGAGCGCCAGTAAGATACTTTTATCCATAACATTAAAACCATTCAAGATTCCATGATGAAATTTACAGAGTAGCTTGAAAGTAGTTTCAGCAATTTTTCTTCCAAAATTCAAGAATTTAAAAATATTATATTTCCATTTATTGCATTTTTTAGAATTTGTTTACTTCCTAATTGTTAAAGACTCACGGTAAAAAAAATATCTTTAGCGTAAAATTATCCTTTACATTTCTTCTACAAATGATGTCACTTTCATATTTTTTGCTTGTTTGCATATCATCGGAAAAAAATCATAACGGAATGTCTACAGACTGCTAACCTAACATTTCAAGTGCCCATTGTTGCTAAACAATGGATGATGAGACAAAAATATTGTACCTGGTTCATGCAGGTATCATAATAAGTAAGGTGGCAAAATATTTTTAAATTCTGAGATGTAGTGTCAGATTTCCTACTTTTTTGCATGGAATGACCCAGTTACAATTCAACAGTAGAAAATTATAACAATTACATTTCCCATTATCTTACAATAGTAATACTAATTCAGGAAGGACAATTACAATTTACATGAATCCACTGACTTTAAATGTCCATAAATATGTTAATGGCTAAACAAAATTTGATTATTTTTTCTTGGTCTTCTTTAGAATGCAGTATTGGTTGGTGGTTAAATCCATTTGATACTCTGTCATACCTGGAACATACTTTGAAAATGTGATCAAGGTTTAAGGGTGTATTGCATATTTAATATGAGGGTGGAGGTGATTTTCGGATCAAATAGAGGTGGCTGAATTTACAATGTCCAGTTCGTATCCTTGAAAGGACTACTTGCACCCTGCGTCGGCATTTTGTGTCGGTGCCAAGTACGTAAAAACTGTTTATAGATTTATGTAGATAGCTGGCTTTATAATTCGTCCAGTCATGGCTCCATTCATTTTTCATTTCTTCCCCAACAAATTTTAAAATGTCTTCAACTGTACATGATAAGTTATGTACATTTGTTGACATTTGAAGATCAATTAATGTATTACTTTTACTGACGCCTCTGGTTATGAAGACCGGTTCGATTTGAGAAGGGATCCATACTAGAACCAAATTTATTCCTGCCTTGATGATCTGAAGATATTCTTCTATAATAACGATGTTAAATTCAGTTTTAGTACACTTGCTCCAGTTGGTTGATGATAATATGCTTGTGAGCAGAATGACATTACGAGAGTGAAGCTTGGGGATGTATTTAAGTGCTGACATTAAGGAATAGGACTTTGTAGTTTTATGGCTGGCATACTGCTTAAGCTGTAACTTTATTGTGTTATCAGGCATGCATACTATGGCTACTTTTCCGGTTTCGTTGGAACTGCCATGAATGGAGATTACAGAATAGTTGGAGTAGTTAGCATCAATATAATTCAAGGACTTGTTGAGCCATTTGTCGATTGATAGGTTTTTCTTTTGATATCTGGTTAAGGTGAAGTCGATTTTGACGTTTGGAATAGTCCAAGGTCGCACAGCAGGAATTCTTTGTTTATCAATATGGTTGTATTGAATATTGAATTCATTTAGTAAATTTTTAACTCTGGAGTAGAAAGGTTTGTGATGAGGGTAGTCTTGATGTACAGTTGGCAATGGGGGAAATACATCATTATGTATGATAGGATTGGGGCTTGGTTATGAATGGTTTCAAGTTTCTTCAGTACATTTGGTTTGGCTGAATTATAGATCAGTGATCCATAATCTATTTTGCTTCTAATAATTGAATTTTACGTAATAATAATAGAGTAATAATTTTAGAGTTTTCTGCCAGCTCCCCAGTTCTTGTGAGCTATACATTTAAGAATATTTAGTCTCTTCTTGCAGTCGTTGACCAGATTTAGGATGTGGTTCTTCCATGTCATTTTACAATCGAAAATTAATCCAAGTATTTTGGTGTCTTGTACAAATCGTAGGGTTTGTTGCCCTAAATACAGATGGGGAGTTGTGTTTAGGTTGCGCTTGGAAAATAACATGCATTCCGTTTTTTTTGGCTGAAAACTTAAAACCAGACTTAAGGGACCAAGAATATAATTTACTTAAAGCTTCTTCTACAGCTTCTTCAGTGGAAGTTTTTCCCTCTACAGAGGACAATTATATCATCGGCATATATTCTAACTATTGTTGGTGATTTTATATCTTGATCTGCATCATTAATGGCCAGAAGAAATAATGTCACACTTAAGACGGATCCTTGAGGAACGCCGTTTTCTGGTTTCCTTATATCAGATAGGTGGTTATTAACTCTCACTTGAATTCTACGGTCAAGTGCAAAATTTTTGAGGAATTCAAACATATTTCCTGCGATTCCTATTTCTTGAAGTTTATACAAGATGCGATGTATCCAGACCATGTCATAGGCTTTTTCGATATCGAGGTTGACAGCAATCACATGTTGCTTATTAATAAATGCCTCTTGGATATAGGTTTCAGTACTGATAAGATGGAAATGTGTGGAAAGACTAGGACGAAAACCGAATTGATTGTAATTAATAATTTTTTGATTTCCATAAACCATCTAATTCTTTTGTTCACAATTTTTTCTAAAATTTTACACATGTTACATGTTAATGAAATAGGTCTGTAATTGTCAGTTTTCGATTGGTCTCTGTCAGGTTTCAGTACTAGCACAACAGTTGCAGTTTTCCATTTTTCAGGAAAGATACCATTATTGCATATTATACTGTATATTGCAAATAGGGTTTGTTTACCTTTCAAAGAGAGATTTTTAATAAGGGCATTGGGAATATTATCAGAACCAGGAGCGGTATTAGTTGTGGACTCAACAGTAGAGGTTAATTCAGATAGTGAATAGGTTCATTAAGTTGACACATTATCCAGTTTTCTTCTTTATCCAGAACAATTTGTTGATTTTCCTGTTCGTTTTTATATGGGAAAAAACTCATTGAGGTAGTTCACTGTGCTGGAATTTTTTTTACAAAGGTGTCAGCAAATTCATTGGCAATTAATGCAGGGTCAGTTACAACTTGATTTTCCATATGTATAAAGTTAATTGTATTATTTCTTTTGTTTTCTTGGATACTTTTGACTTTTTTCCAGCATTCAGATATACTATTTTGAGTGGATATTGATGAAACATAGTCCAGGTTTTAGCTTTGCTGACTTTAATGGTTCTTCTGGCTGCAGCTCTGGTTCTCTTGTATTCAATTTTGTTTTCAATGGTACTTTGTTTTTTATAAGTATTAAAAGCATGTTTTGCTTTTCTGATAGTCTCCTCACATTTCTCATTCCACCATGGTACCCTTTTCCTTTTGAATGATTTTTATATTGACAAATTGAGTCATTTGCTGCTCTGGTGATGATATCTGAGAAGGATTGAACAGTTATGTCTATATTCCCAACATCGTTGAGTAGATTAGCTTGAGTAAGGAGAACATCAATCTGATTTTGGTACTTAGTCCAGTCAGCAGTGTTGAAATTCCATTTCGGGGTAGAAAACAAATTAAGAAATCTCAAACGGTTGTACTTTAAAACTAAAACAACATGTCATACGACATATTTATCTTTATTTATTTATATATAATTTTGTTTGTCTTTTTTACAATAAATTCACAAATTTCATAACGGCAAAACGTTTTTTTCTTCATTAGTGAAACTTTTTTCTCAGAAAGCGCGGGGCCTGTAGCACATGCTACAAGTGCTACTAGGATAAACACTAGACTGCTAGCACATAAACCTTCTCGGTGAAAAAACAAGTAGAAGTGCTAACTTCCATGGAGATCGGTAGCACGGTCTCGGAGTTTGGATTCTATTTATATATATATACACATACCAACATCCAGTTTTATAATATATATATATATATATATATATATATATATATATATATATATATATATATAAAGTAGTGAAATTTTCGAAATAAAATAATTTTATTTGTGTAACACGTGTCTCAACAATAGTTCTTGTTGCAAAGGGCTGGAGTGTAATCATCGTATTTTTGAATTCACGTTATTTCTTAATTTATACTAATTCTATTACAATGAATTGTCTTTATACAAAACTTATTAAAAAACTCCAGTGCGCACTGAAAATCAAAGCCAGAACCGCTTGCTCAGGAGGTGAATATACCTGACACGGACACTACGCATAAAATAATGTAAGTAATGTTTCATTATAGACTTTTATTAAACTTAGTTTCAATAAATTTACATGAATTGCTTACATTTTACTATATATTATTGTTTGAATTTTGAAAATTGCATTTCCGTCTTTCGAAGGAGCTGCAACCTCGAGATTGCTGGGGCACCAGCCGCCACTAATAACAAATAATGGTCAAGTCTGTATTAATAATTACGACTATTAAAATTGAACAATAAATTATATGTAATTATAAGTATCAGCTTTAAAGGTCCCTAAATAATAGTATATGCCTTTAACAAACAAATTAATAAATTGTAGCTCCAAAATGTACTTCATTAACATGTATTTAAAAAAATCAAATCCGATTTAAATAGAAATCTTAGTAAATAAAACAATCTGAATTACTTTTTTTATTTTAAAACGTTTTACAACCTTTTTCCAAAGTAATTCAAAGCAACTAGCTTTCAAAATAATACATGTCAGATAAAATGATTGAGAATACAAAATACATAACACTTACAAATGCATTTATAATAGTACATTATGAAACGATGATGTAATGATGGGTATTAATACACGAGTGCGATATTACGATATGAGCTAGTATCGTTAACTTCACACGAGTGTATTAATGCCCATTACATCGAGTTTCATACAGTTCTTTTTCTACGATATTAGTTTATAAGTTTAACTTTTACATTGAATCGTTTCGTGGCAGTTGTCATGCAGGATTCAGCCACAGCCATACAGCGGACAGCTCCCTAACCTTACCCTCGCATGCTGCCGCATGTGGCTGTGGCTATCAGTCCGCTTGCGAGGGAATACTTCGCTACTTAAATAGGATCAAAGTGAAATTATGAACCAATTTATTTTAAATAATGTTCTACGAAAAAAATGACTAATAAAATAAATTAAAACTGACAAGCATAATATAATATCAAATGTAATTTTAATGTACACAATCGAACGAAACATTTACTAGAACGATTCTCATGATTAAATGTCAATGCTTGGTTTGTAAACTTCTCTGTAATTGTTCAGGAACCTGTATGAGAATAATATCTATATAGTATTGAGTATCGTTACGCAACTGGCTGCATCCATCAAATGGGAGTAGAAAAATTCACTTACACAATGCGAGAAATTTGAACATGTTTATCTTTAACAGATTAAAAAAAGAAACAAAATGAGGCGCGTCAATCTTTCGTGTCAAATGTGTTAATTCTGCTAAAACATATAAATCATACGAGCCTCTACACTCAGAAGTTGAACTGAATTCAGAAGTTGACCAGCTTCCTATGCGGGATTCGTTTTCGGGCGACGTGTGACGACACCACCACAGCAATGAGTCACGGCTTCACAAGACTCTCTCATAGTGAAGCTTAATTTATTTGGCTTCTTCATCTTGGATTCGTGTTTGGATTCGTCTGCAGATATTCGGTGAATAGCATATACCGTATGCGTACTTAGTGTCAAGTTTACAGTGTCACTATAGAAATGAAAAACATTGATTTTATTTCGTCTTCTCTATCCCGAAACATGTATTTCCTGTTCAAAATCCGAACATTAAGCGTGACCATGAATCATGTACTCCCGAATGAACGTTTTTAAATTTCAGGCCTCGCGCGCATTATCGTGGAAAACCATAAGTGTCATGACTTTTACTGTGACCCTCGTACATCCAGCAGATGCATTTCGTGCTACGTTCATTCCCTGCTCGTTAAAAAAACCAACAAAGTTGTCTCCTCACGTTGTGTACTCGGACTATGTGTACTCCAGCTAAAGCGACTCACACACTCGGCATACACGATAGTTTTATCCCACCCGTTCTACATGTCCACGCAAACACCAGCGTGTGGCCACAAGCCGGCAGGTAAACTATCTCTAATGAAATCCGTCCGGCCCTGATTGTCTTTAGGTTACTCGTTCGTGAGTATTTTGCGTTTCCGGACGCGACAACTATTATGGTCATTAGTAGACATCGGATGTTCAGGAAAATGACTATTTTATTCTAGCAAACTTTTTTAAAGGCTGATAATATATGTACACGAATCATGACAAATGATGACATAGGACGAAGTTTTTAAAATTCCTAATTTTTGCTTTTTTTAGCATAAATATCTTTGAGAATTATTGGACTTGTTTGCCTTTTATGTTAATTCTATATACAATGCTAAGATATCAGAAAATCGGCCACGGTCCCTCGTTCATTACGAAACCTTGAATTCATATCTTTATTTTAAAAGACAAGAGATATTCCTAAAAGTATACCAATAGATTTTTCCCACATTTCCGTATTTCATGAATACCAGCCAAGTTCTCAGAACATGGTCGATTGACAATACCCGAATCCCACCAACATTTTAAGTGGAAATAAATGTAAATTCCCAGAAGGGTTCAGTGTTGCTTAAGGTTGAAAAAACATGATTTTTTTAAAAATAAATCAAAAAATCATTATTTTAAAAAAATAATAAAGAATGATGATTTAAAAAATCACAAAAATCAATTTTTTATTTAAATCAGATTTATTTGATTTCAATAAGATTTTTTAAAATTGTATTAGATGTTTTACTTTAAAACAAAATCGTTAAGTGATTTATTTATCCTTAATTATTTTAAAAGCAGAAAAAGTTAATTAAAATATCAGTTTTTTAAATTTAACATTAAATTGTTAATGGTAATTTTATTCAAATAATAAAGAAACTATACATTTGAAGGGTCCGCTGCAAAACCACCCTCACCCATAAAATCTTTAAATTTAATTTACTTACAGTTCGGTGCTCTTGAAACACTTCTCCCACATTACCAAATAAGCTCGTGGCACCATCTATTACCTTGATTTAGAAAAAGGGCATCTTCGTTCAAAGGAATTTTATCACTTTTGTGCAATACCGCCCTATCAAAAAGCACTTATTGTTGAAAACAAATGAATTCATCGAAAAACTTATACGGGGTATAATAGTAGTTACTTGCGCACTATCCCTTAACCCTTTCACGGTCAGTGGGATGTATGCTTCCCACTTAAATTGGAATTTTATCTATATACACATGAAGAAGAAGAATATTATTAAAGAAGGTTAATATTATTAAAACTAGTAAGATTAGTTTTCATTAGTTTTAACAATATTAATTTTGTTCTTTAAATGAGTATTAATAAAATTCCATTTTTCACACATTTTACAACAAATCTAGAATTAAGGACACCGTTGAAGCTTTAAACGTGTTTTTCTCAAAACTAGTTTATGTGTGTTAGGGCAGTATTGCTATTAAATTAGTGTGTGCTGTTAAATTAATTATGTGAAATATTTTATAAGAAATATAACATATTCTTTACATAAACTTTCTAATTGATTTAAGTCTTTTTATCTTAGTAATGCTTATTTTACAAATATTTAAAATGCAAATATATTTTCAAATATTACAAATAATATATATTGATTTAAAACAATGATTTTTTTTAATAATTTGATTTAAATCATAACGCCCTTAGTGTTACTAATGTCCGGCTTAAAATATATGCCAGTCACATCAGTAGACGTTGAGAGATCCTTCTCCACATTCAAAATGATTTTGTCTCCCAATTGTCGCCGATTTTAAATTATAATGTTTGAAAAGGTACTGGAAATATATTGCACTGCAAACAATTAAGAATAAAATGTAAAAGAATTGTAAATAAGTAAATCTTGTTTTACATTAAAATGTAAGTCCTTGTTTTATGCATTTAAGTTTATAAAATAATACACACAAAAATTACAAACATTGTTTTTTTAAATTTTATTGTGCATGTAACTAATGGCAGTGCCTTTTTAGGCGCCTCAAGGACGATGTTTTAGTGCCTAAACATCCGATGTCTAGTCCTTAGACTTGTGAGTATGGTAGATGTTATTGCCGGATGTGGCGGTGTTCCTTTTCAGTGGGACGTGTGGCTCCGAGTACCTCAGTTTGCTGGGTTTCCCATTTTCAGGTAACTCTCCCCGCAGGGCATCGCCTCAATCGGCTCCAAGCTCCAACTGGCCCCACAACGTGTGGACGTGTGGTGTAGAATTCTACAAAGTGCTACTACAGGTACGGCAAGTGTGGAAAATTCACCACTGCATCGCCGAGATTCGTCGAGGTTGTCCGTTCCCCGAAAGTCAGTGAGAGCGTAATCTTGTGACGGGCACAATCAGTTGCGTCAAAGTCTTTACTGGTGGCAGTGGCACGCGTCGTGGCACTGTAGCATACCGCGAGCTTCTCTGAGCAACTAGCGTCGGGAAATGAAACTATCAGTAGTAACCCCGCCGTTTTACAGTAGGAATGGCGTTGTCTCTGGTGGCGGGGTGATGAACTACGTGGAGGAGCGATTTCGTTGTGGCACTCGTGCCACCGACTCCCGCTCGTGGCATCGACCTTGATAACACTGAGTAAAATCCTCGGACAAGACGCCGACATAAGATCACGAACCGCGGTAGACTCGGACGGACAAAATCAAGCGTTCCTTGCCACCTTCGTGATACTTAAATTCGGACAGATTTTTGATTTTGAATGGTTAGTACCGCCGAGAGCGACAACTACTAAGGCCATTAGTCACGTAAGTGCGGTTGCATGTTTTATTCCGGAAAGTGACTGTGATCTTCTCCTGCTGGCTGACGAGATCCGGCGCTGACCTACGTCAGCTTGCGCGAATTTTTCCCCTACCCGGTATCTCCCACTAGCATGACACCGTCCCTAGAATGACAAGCCGTAAACTCCCGACTGGCCTCAGTACAAGGATGGCGATGCAGTGCACGTGAAACTCGGACGGGTTTGACTGTTCCTTATCCCGAGCGTCTATCCCGTTTCCCAGGCCACGAGCCCAATGGCGCTGGAGCGCTGCAGCTCCGCTTTAAGGGCCGCGGGGGCGGAGGATGGAGGTCGATAGTCGCTCGGAGCGAGCGGACCTAGGCCGCGACGCTGCCCCCCTCCCCCCCCCCGACCGCCCTCAAAGGGGCAGCTACGCCACCACGCAGCGTGCCCTTGCCGGTGTTGGCCCCGCCGCTCCGGGAGGATTCGCGCACCGCCCAACTCACCTCTTCAATGAAACACTCCTCAAAAGGCTGACGAAGAAATTTGCTGCCGAAACAATTTCCTAACATATGTTCTAATTGCAAATGTACATAATTAATTCCTCGCAGAAGTACATTGCCAAATGGCACAATCCCCATGATTGATTGTTAGTGTTTCCTGTCAACTACAGAGGGCATTGGTTCCGTACGTGTAGTGCTTGCTTTTTCATCTGGAGGTGGCGGTATTCATCCCCCGCTGGATAGCGAGATCCGGCGCCGATCTACCGTCGACTAGCGGGGTTTTCACAACCAGTTATCTCCCACCAGCGGGGCACCACCCCAGCTGGGACAATCTCTAAGCCCCCGACCTATCTCCCGGCATGTGTGGTAGTGTAATGGATGTTAGTGTGTGTGTAAGGGGTGAGGTTAGGACAAGGAAGAGGAAGGAAAGATCGCGCGCTTCGTGGCCCGATTGTTAGGGTACTGTTCCAGCATTCGCCTTGTGCTGATCGGAGAAACCACGGAAAACTACTGATCAGAGAGCAGCCGGCCAGAGGATAAGCTACAAAAACGTGGAGCAGTTTTTGAGAAAATGGTGTTTGAACGTTTCTGAAAATTCGGAATTTTGCGCTCGTTTTCATTGAAAATTTTGAGTTTTCCAGAACCTTTATAAAACGTTCTTCAAAGCACCTATACTCATATATACAATAACCTAAACTTAACCACCGTTAATGTAAAAATTAATAATAATATTTATAATGTATTTTAATGGTGAGACACAGGCCATATACCAATTACGTGTGAGACAAATAAAAAAATTACATTTTTATTAATTATGAAAAATAAATTGAGCAGAATGACATTTATGTCACCTCATAATATACATTTATCATTATCCCTATAAAATGTTGAAAGCAAAAATTTGGAGCCACTTTTGAGAAAATCTTATTTTTGTATTTTTACTTTCCCCTGTACATACGTATATACGGAGTAATATACGTAGTATAAGGAAAGTTATGTAATACTGCGCGAAAACAGCGGCGAATATTCGGCAGAAAAAAATTCATTCCCGGGCCCTGATAACGAAATAGTGGATCAAAACCAGTTGCTAAACTAAGAAACAAAATCTCCTAACACATGGTGTAGTCAGAATCCCTGCTTCGTAACTCCTTGATACCGAAAAACCAATTGATAGGAAAACGTCCGTCCGTCTGTGAACACTACTAGTGCCAAAACCACTCGTAGGAATTTTTCCAAATTGAAGAAACCATTGTCGATCTACCTCCAGTCCAAGCTTTGAGATTTTGAAAAACATTCTTTAAAATTTGGGGGTACTTAACATGAAATCCCCAAGACATTTTCAAACCTTTCTCAAAAACGGCTCCAATTTTTTTCTTTAAATTTCTTCTAAGAATAGAGTAAAATACACTTATAAAGGGTCCCATTTTCACGGTTAACTCGAATTTCGAAAATGCGAAAGTTTGAAATTTTTCAGCGTCTTCCTAGCACTACAAACTTTAATAAAAAGATTTTCCCTTCAAATAAAGTTTGTTGTCCAAAGTGAGTTCTTTCATTAAGGTCCTATACATTTTTTGAAAATGTTAATAGTTGTCGCGCAATATATGCAATTTTAAAAAATTACAAAAACAAGATTTTCTCAAAAACGGCTTCAAATTTTTTCTTTAAATTTTTGAAAGAGATAGTGTTAAATGTACTCTGTGAGATGACATCAACGCCATATTGCTCTATTCTTTGTTGTTGTTGTTTTTTTTTCAAATATTACAAGACTAATATTTTGACTTGTATCTAACGTCGTTAATATTTACATTAGCGGCGATTTGTTCACATTATTATATTTCTGAGTGCATGTGTTTTAAATAAATGTCAAGTAAAGTTTCTCGAAAACTCAACCGTTTTCTGTGAAAACTTCCTCAAAATTCCGCAGTTTCAGAAATGCTGAAACACCATTTTCTCATAAACGGCTGCAAATTTTTGCTTCAAACTTTTTGAACGGATAGTGCAAATTGCACTTATATGACATAAAGTTCATTTTAGGTTTTTTTTGTTTTTTTAATTACACAAATGTAATTTTTTGAAAGATCTCTCGCATCTTTGTTATGCACATTACTAGCAACCTGTAAACATTATTATATTTGTCAGTGTAGGTGCTTCAAAAGAAGTTTTTGTAAAACTCAAAACTTTTCTGTGAAAAAGCGCTTCCAATTTCGCATTTTCAGTAGCGCTTAAACGCCATTTTCTTAAAAATTGCTACAAATTTTTAAAAGAAAATTGTCATTTAAGACGAGGTTTTATTGTTCTTTAATATTCTGAAATTAATATTTCCGTTCCATTAGGAAACCGAAACATTACAAAATGTCAAAAAAATGTACTTTGGGCGGCGATAAATGACAGCTGGCTAGAGTATGTGGCAATTCCGAATAGCTATCCCAGACCCAAGGAAACAGAAAACTAATACGGGAAAGTCTGTGCCATTCTGTAGCACAAGTTGCTACATGTCACTCGCAATATTGCACATTTCACTCGCAATATCTCCGTAAAATTAATAAATGTTTTAAAAAATGTACATGGCCTTAATGAAAGAACTAATTTGGGGAAAAAATACTTGAAAGAAAAATCTCTATTTTAAATTTTGTCAAGCCGAAAAACATTCAGTTTGAAAATTCAGAGCTAACCGTGAAAAACGGACCAATGCTCTCTTTATAAGTGTATTTTATTCTATTCATTTGCAAAATTTAAAGAACGTACTTGGGATCATTTTTGAGAAAATGTTGACAATGTCCCTGGGGTTCACATAAGTACCCCCAAATTTTAAAGAAGGTTTTTCAAAATCGCAAAGCTTGGAGTCGAGCCAGATCGATCGAAAAATGTTCATTTTGGGAAAAAATCTTACGACTTGTGACGTCGTCACGAGATGAGTAAGAACACAAGACCACTGTACATATTTATTTACATTCACTATACAATATTTACACTCATAAGGAACTTTTTACGCAGCACTCCTACTCCTGAGGCAAGCCACCCCAGTTTAACCCAAGAGGATCCCAGCTCGCTAACACGATACTGCAATTTTCTTAACTGTGCGTGTGACAGAAAACAGCTGTTTCGCTGCCATCCAATCGGGAGCTTGTATGTCGCGACGTTCAAGCTCCCGATTGGATGAAACCGTCAACAGCTGATTTACTTCAAACGCAGAGTAAAAGAAATCGCAGTATAGCGCCGCCCCATGCCTCTTGTTCCGTGGGGAAAAACCACACCTCACAAGACGGACTTGCGATAACCCCCTCACGGGTGACAAGTAACATCTGCACTGCGATTCGTCTCGAACTCTAATGCCTGGCAGTTCCACTGCGATTTGCTTAACTTTGCCCCTGATAGGAATCAGCTGTTGACGCTTTCATCCAATGGAAAGCTTAAACGTCACCATAGTGACGTCACTGTAGCGACATACAAGCTCCCGATTGGATGGCAGCGAAACAGCTGATTCCTGTAAGGGGTAAAGTTAAGAAAATCGCAGTATACTAGACTATCTCGCGAGCAATCACGTAACCAACCTCCCAAGCTGAAAGCGTCATCTGAGTTTGAGCCGGCTGTAAATGAGGCCCACCGCTATCTGCAGGCCGATTTCTGCCGCCATACATCCTCCCCTTCGCTGGCGTTCCAAGAAACGCCCCCGGCTCCGGTGGCCGCCCGCCACCCGTCCCCCTCGGCCGGCCGCCACGTGTGCTGTCCGCCGAGCAAACTGCTATGCTGTTACCGTATGGTTTAGGCGCTAGTGGTGTTTACAGACGGACGGACGTTTTGAAAAAACGTGTTCGGAATCAGGATAGCCAAAAACGCGTATTTCCGTTCAGTTCTCGAAATGGATTTTCCGCAGCATTACATAAGTTTTCAGTTTACTACGTGCATTACTCCGTATATACGTACGTATACGAGACAGTAAAACTGATTGATGGCAAAACGTCAGGCTGACCGTTCGTCTCTCTATGGTTAACGCTAACGTTAAAACCGTTCAGTCGATTTTCTCTAATATTCCACGATTGATTTCAATGAACTCGAGGCCCTCTATGAAACAGATATTTTGATTTTTTATGGGAGGGGATCTGAAGCCTCAACATTTCCAAAGTTTTCTCAAAAAAATTTTTTTTTATTAAACTTTGTCTTCGGATAGCATAAAGAACGCATAAGAGAATACTGCAGGCCTCGTTTTCATTAAAATCCTGATTTTTCCAAAATTGCTAAAAGTTGAAAAACAATTTTGATGTCTTCCTATAACTACAATATTGATGATAGAAGATTTTTTACTTAATGAAATCTGTTCAACAGCATCTTGAAATAAGGTCATGCACAATTTTTCGAAGATATGAGCTTTCTTAGCATAATTTGCACGAAATTTTGGAAATTTTTAAACAATTTCTTTCTCAGACACGGCTCCAATTTGTTTTCTTTAAACTTTCTCCTCGTGCGTATCAATAGACGGTCAGGAAAGTGGCATTATTTCCTTACCAGGAAACTCTGTATTTTCGAAAGTTGCAGAACATTAACATTCCAAAACTACTTATTGTTAGAATTTTTGTCTTCAATAAAGTCTGTTCTAGAAAATCAAATCTTTACAAAAAGTCCACTTCTAGTGAATATTATTAATATACACAGTCTTGAAGTGAAATTTCTTGGGAAGGAAAAACAAGGTTACACAAAAAATTTTCAAACTTGGAATCTCTGTAAACAAATGCCTATTAGAACTTACCGAAATTATCACATAAGTTTAGCCCGCGACGTTCAGCGCAAAATCTCCCAGAGGCAACTTTTTCTCTCGAACCTCCATTTCGGTAATTTTGCTACAAAAAATATCAAAAGCATTGTCAACGAGAAAGAGAACGATTGTCTCCCCCCCCCCTCCGTGCGAGTGTCATTTCAATCCCTCGCTTTTTTTTTTTTAACCACTTCATTACAAATCGCAGTCCTGCACTGGAGAGATTCGCTCCTCAAGAAACTCGGATCAACTACGAATATGATCCTGGTTGGTGAAACCGGCCGCCACTGATTCCTGACAATCGCCATCATTTTACGTCGCGGACGGGTCAGGTCAAGCGTTCATTTGTAGGAAAACGTTCCTTTTTTTATATTTTTAGCAAGCATAAACGAAGATTTTTTTACGCAACATTCTGCGAAATCGTTTCGAAATTTTTCAGGTCAATCAGCTATGAAATACCTCATTAAGCATTAATGACGGTACCATTACTCTCAATAAGCTCGAGAAAACGCGCGCATATTGTACTTCTCCCCCAAACGCAGCATACAGTTTTTATTGCTTCTTTGACGAAATAAATCAAAAGTCAACTGTCAGGAGGGGGCGGCCCTAAGCTCTTGCTTCTGAGACTATTATTTCAACTCCCCACATGATCAAAAATATTGTGAATCCCGCAGACCTTCCCACAACTGGATACCTCCAGCGCATTCTCACAGTCGGTCACGCGATCACGCTTCAGAAAACTTGCACTAGCGCAAGTGAGCACCAGAACGCACGCTCAACAGGTTGCCGGTGGCGGCGCGGACCTGCCACGAGGCGCCGAACCGTGCACACACGATGCTCGCCTCCGCTCGCCACCGCCGTGTCCGCGCCGTGCCGCGCCGCGCTGCGCTGCGCGCCATCGCCCACGCACATGCAGCGGGCGAGGCCCTTCGCGTCTCGCGAACTCAGCTGGAGGGAGAGGGCAAGAACCTCTGCGCTGCAGCGCTGGCCACCCACCCTCTCGTGACAACGCTAGCCGGACCACGAAAACACTCATAACCAAGAAGTCTGCGAAATCGCGCCGGATTCTGACAAGATTAGCATTTATTGCGGATTTGGCTTACTGATCGCTGTGACGATGGGTCATCTAGAATACCCACGATATGCCAAGTACCTCGGCAATGCGATGTTAGCACGAATGGCTTTGACCATATCCCCACAATTGCAACCTCGCAGGGAAAGCTATGGCAGGTGCATGGATTTATCACGGCCAGTCAATCTCGCTTAACATCAGTGACGTTCCGGTAAAATCTCAGAAACTTTTTGCGAGAATTTCATCGCGGTTGAAAGCTAATAAGGTTTTACGTGCACACCCTTTCGGAAAACATTAGCACTGAAAAACATTGAATTACCCCGTATCATGAAACTAACGAAAGGAGGGAATTTGACATCCTTTGACATAAACGATTTCATTAAAAATTGAAGTACAATGCTACAGTAATGTCTAATGAACATTTTCTCGAAACAATAAGACCAAACTCAAACTAACCTCAATATGCAATATAAACAATTGACATATTACCTTAATTTTGTTGATTTTAGACACCAGACACTTGGGGGACGTTTTCTTGAAAGTACTTGAATATTCACTACACGAACAAAAACATATTGTCACAACATTCACTAAATGCTATTCAGCAAAATAATACAGTACGTAACAGACGTCCCCAGTCCTCCATTCTAATACGGCACACAATTCACAACTACCAACCATCTTTTACACTTCTATATCACATCATGTATTTTTATTAGCATAGGTCACAAATATGTATTCTTTCACTTGTATCAACACCAAATTCTGTCATTTGCGAACACAAATCGAACATCTCATGGCCCGTGTGATGTTAACTGTAAATACTTCCTTGAAATCACGCAAGATAGCAGCACGAACTCACGTTGCCAACCAAAGGATCGGAAGGATCTTTTCCCGCGTTTTCGATCAGCATCCATTTGCAGTGGGAGAATAAATAAACAAGCCTCGTTAGATATACAAACTTGATTATATTATTTCATCGCAGCTATAAAGACAAATTTCCAACAATAATTCGCACGACTACAAGAGTATTGAACAAATATTTTACACATTCACAGCATCAACTCAGTCCGTAAATGTAACCATTAGGAATGTACACCGGGTTTGTATTTCCGATAGGAGCTTCTATAAAATTATACCAAAACTTTATGGGAATTTGTTATTCTTGTTAGGTGCACAATTAACATTATTCCCACGATTTTGCATCTGACAAATTTCGCACATGTTCACAGAAGACTTCTTTGTCAACATGTTTTTGCAATAGTGTTCTAATAGTTGAAAATGGGCTTTAATAAATTGCAATGTAGATTGGATGAAAAACACAATATACTGAAGGGAATAATGTTATGTAAAAAATACAATGGTTACAAATGTCTGATTATGTAGTATTCTCTGCACTCGCACACATATGTACATACATATATATATATAATTTAAAAAATCCACAATCTAAATTAGATTTAACATGAACAGTTTTTACAGTGACAATACTGAAAATACTATGATGTTTAACACTGCACAAATGTCACTCACAAGGAAATGAAATAATAAAGAAATTAATAACATTAAGTAAATAACAAATAGTATTCACATTGCTAGTAACAGGCTGATTGGTAAGAAGCAGCATGTTCATTGGAATTCCATACCGGGTCTTGATTTGTACTCGAATGTATTACACACTTTGTATGAGCAAAGTATGTAATTTGTATGGGCATGAAATTTACAAAATCAGCCTTAAATATACTAAGTACAGAGTTAACAGTAGTTTCATTATTTCATCTTTCATTCACACATGAATATTATATATTCCTTAGCTGAATACCACTTAGTTTATTTATTTTTTATTTATTTATTTGTCAAAAAACAGTAAAAACTGTATATGACGTGTGGGGAAAGAAATTTATCTGCGCACATTTTCTTGAGGGCCAGAATTAAAAAAAAAAAAAAAAAAAAAAAAAAAAAAAAAAAAAAAAAAAAAAAAGCAAAAATGAATTTAGAAAATAATTATTTTAGAAAATAAAGATATTTGAAAAATGTTTGTTCCCGAGTTATAGAAAATCAATTTTTAACTGTAAATGAACTACAAGCAAAAGGAGTGCTCAACAAAACGTGCGTACAGTGAAACTACATTTACGTCCAGAAGCAAAACAAGGGGCCATCTCAGCATTTGCTCAATGTATCAGGGAAACTGGACAAAAACCTGATAGTTATATTGATTAGTTGCTATAAAATTCTTTCAGTTCTCCAGTTCAAGCACACTAAGTATGATTAACAAAATCATTTAGAGAGAAAAGTTTTTGGAGGTGAAGCAAATTCAATAATTTTTTAATATTCTAATTAAATTACAAAGAATGCAATCCTTTTCTTTAAAATAACATTTCAAATTCTCAGTGCAAGAATGCTTTGCCTTTCAAAATGAACTGCATTGTTTTTTAATTTCACTTTTTAAAAACTCCTTAACAATTCACCAAAAAAAAAATTAATTCAATACATGAAAACCAAACTGATTAATGTGTATTACTCTCATTACAGCTTTACAAACAGCAACTTTGTTGCCCTGACCTCAAAACACCACATTCTATAATAAAGACAAAAAAGAATCTTAAAAATACTTAGAATCCTCTTTCAAACATAAAGAGACAATCCACCATTTAACAATTTTTTTTATTACTAGCAAATGTAAAGAATCAATTTCGTTTCCATATTACTTAGAAAATTTTGTTATTACAAAGTAAGGATAAACTTATGTGGAAGCAATAGTTGATCAAGTGGTTTGCCAACTGAAAGGAAAGAATCTAAGAATAAAAGACTGCAAAAATTCAATCCAAGAGTTGCATAAGCAAGTACTTGCAGGCTGACATAAAATTTGTTACTGACCAAAAATAAATTTAGGAAAAATAAAACAATCCTATGGAAAGTCTTAATTTCTTGCCCTAATTCATCAAAAAAAAAAAAAAAAAAAAAAAAGTGGGGGGGGTAGTAGTACATTACAGAAGACCACAGGAATTCATACCCTATGCTTCATGTTAATGTTTCCAAAAATCAAGTTTCATATTCAAAATATAAAACTGTTTACCCAGCTTTAAACTATAATAAATAACGCTGCCCAGCACCATACATATCTAGATGATAATAGCTTTTCAAATTGTACATAATTTTCTTTTATGTTGTAATATGCACAAAAGCTCCTTTGACAGTTTTAAAAACAATTACATTTTACATCTCTTTGCAAGGATGTTGCAAAAAGTAAAGGAAGAATAGATAAAGCAATGCCCAAAAGACAAGTGTAATACTAATACAACTTTATAAAATTGTGAGCAAGTTTTACAAGTACACATTATCTAAATTATTATCATTACCATTACTACAATTAGTAAATTCATTCATGTACATTCACAAATTACATAAAAAATTGTGAGTTGTATCTTCTCATGCAGTGTTTCAGATACATTACATTTTTTTCCCAATCACTCAAGACGAACATTTCATTTAATTGTTCAATAATCTGTTTCATATGACCATGTTTTCTATCAATACGCCACATCTTGCAGTCATTAAAAATGTTACCTACATAGATTAAATATAACAATAAATATAATTATTTAAATTATTTTTATTGTTACATTTGCTTACACAAGCAAGTACAACACAGGTAATATGATCCAATTCATGATATTGCATGAAAGCACAAAACTTCCATTTTCATGTTGAGAAAATTGATAAATAGAAGGATAAAATTTTATTTGCTATAAAAAGTTTCAAAAATCTACATTACAGCACAAAATGATTATACAAATAGATTTTCTCGCCAAAAAAAAGATTATTTAAAAATATTTTCACTGTTAAGGAATTTACAAATGGTAATCTATTTTATAGTCTTCATTTATCATTACAAACAACTTAGCTTTTCTGAAAATTACACATCAGTACACACAATACTAGCTGTACTAGAACACTTGAGTAATTGTTTTTTCTGCACCACTGCAAGATGTAGCAGGAGTAGAAATACATATTACAGTGCACTCTAGCAATTTTTCTCTTCAACATCAATACAACATACATTGATAAAAGTCACAATGAAAGGAACATAGTGAAACAATGAAACAAAGGAACTTTCATTATACTTTACTTTGGGATGACACAAAGGATTAATAAAAAAAAAAAAAAAAAAAGAAGAATGAATAATGACTGCTTGTTCTTTGTCAACATTAGTTTCTCCCTCTTTCCACAGATTATATCAATGGAGGGAGAACAATGTTTTCATGAGACTAGATAACCCCTCACGGTTAAAAACTATTAAAAAGATGTTAAAATTTGTGACAAAACAAATCATTCTTTGATGAGTAATATACAGTTGTATATTACAAATTAAGAAATTCAAAAGTTAATTAAGAAATGAATAATAAATTAAGATGTCAAAATACTACAATTACAAAATTGTTGAAAAGCAGCAGTCAGTAAACATTCCTATGTGCTGCACTTAGAAGTGCTAACAAAGCCGATCACAGATCATAAATGATCTTGCAAATACTGAATTTACACAAAATAAAGTGTTTTCTTCAAAAGCAGAATCCTTAGTTTTGGAGAAACTGGTAATATGTCAGTATCTTACAGGAATTCTGACAAATACTCTAAAAGTACATCATTCAGTTCCATACACATTTCAAGTGTATCGACCCAATACAAGTGCTCGAAGCAATGGGCCTAGTTCCTGAGGATCTTGCAATGCTTCTCCCAACATCTTCTCCACATTTCTCATGATTGCAACTTTCTGATGACCTTGCAATGGGTATACAATCTGTCCAGTAGGGCCAGCCTGTGGATAAAACTTTCACTTAGAATACATTACAACCAATAAAAAAAGCCAATTTATATTACATTAACAAAAATACATTAAAGATTTAATAACTTAGGTAATACACAATTACATCAAAGAGAATCATCAAATGAATAAAACAAATCACATCTGATGAAAACCTTCCAAAATTTTATACATACAAAACCATTAATTTCATTATAAATTATGAAATTCAAAAATTCATTCATAATATTTCTTTTAATAAAAAGGCCAACAAAAAATTACAACCCTTTTTCTTTTACCATTTTTTAAAATTATTTAAAAAGAGTTAATTATCACAAGAATTCAATGCAATATTCTCATTTTTTAAGGTTTGCACGAGTTCATTTGGGGCTCTATGCAAAGACGATTTGTTGAAATTTGTTTTCTGTTCAGGATGGGTCATGTTACCTTATCACACTGCTAGAAAATTTGAATCTCAGAAGAACTTTAATGTTTACACTCTATAGCTGTTGACAGCTCAAAGAGGTGCAAGTTACTTATGTAATATCTCGGAATAACAATCATCTTGAAAACTAAGAACACCATATGAAAACTGATTAGTCAATAAGATCACAAGAATTTTTTTTTTAATTAATTTGTTCATGATTTTATAATGTTTTAACTAGAAGAGTAACTTAAGATAAGAAAGAAATATTATATTTATTTTTGAACAATTTCATTTGTTGTGGGTATTTTTGTTTTGGAGGAGTAGGAAAAGGAGTCTAGCAGGGAATATTTAACTGTCAATTTCTTAATATTTACTGAACAACTTTCTCAAAATTAACAAAAATTACAACATATGTTGTAGGATGTAATATTTATAGATCATTTCCAATGATACAATGATATAGTTTTTCTTTCCTGTATCTCCAAGAAGTTGTGTTTTGTCAAAAAACATTTTCAATTTTTCACATTCATCTCTATTTGTTAGTCTCCTATCAGAGTATGTTATTGAAATGAGACTTCCAGAACATCACAGAAGAGAAATAAACCCATTTCACACACATTTTTTTGTCACAAATTTGGAGCCGATTTTGAAAACAAGGCCAGAATTTCTAAAACCTTTCTGGGAGAACTTCATAAGGGGCCATCCATAAATTATGAAATGCAGATTTTGAGTATTTTCAATACCCACTCTCCCCCTTGCAATGCACTTCCCTATCTCTATGTAATGCAGCATAATGCTACCTCAGACCCCATCCCTCCCCTATTGGCATTACATAATTTATGGATGACCCCTAAGAGAACTTTGTAAGAGAATATCGTAAGAGAACGTCATAAGAGCATGTTGTAAGAAAACAGTCGTAAGAAAACGTCATAAGAAAACTTTTTTTTAACCTGACATTAAAAATTTAATTTTGAAGAACAAAATTACAAAATAAGTTTCTATCTTCAATAAAGTAGTTGTAGGAGGGGGGTCCAAAAACTGTTTAACTTTTAACAATTTTCAAAAATTCAGCGGTTTTAATAAAAATTGACCCTGAGCAATTTTGCACTCTTCCAACAGAAATGTATAACATTTTTGAGAACACTTTCAAATATATTAGAGAGTCACATAAAGTGTACTCCTAACAATTAAAAGATTTGTTTCAAATTCGCCAAGCTTCGCATGCCAGATTGGATAGGAAATATTAATTTTGTGGGAAAAACCAATGTATGATTTGTGTGCAAGTGTTTTTCACAAACATACATATGGAAAGAAAAACAGTATCTTGTATCATATATTCCTTAAAATATGAATTTGACAAAATTTCAACAACAAATTTCCTGCAGCATAACATTACTCTATTACATCAATGAGACAGTTTTCTATACTACAGAATGTTTAAATTTGTTTTAATTTTGAAGAACATAATGAAACTCTTGTTTTAATTCCATCACTTTCAAGAAGAAAACACATTGGCCTCGCAAAACCATACGCTTCAAACTAATCATTTCATATGCTATTAAATATAATTTGAGATCTTTTTTGAACATACATTAACAATATATCAGAGGTGTATCTAGGTATTCAGGCTGCCCCTGTGAGGGTACTTCAAATTAGGGTGGTTGTTATTTATTTTAGTGGGTATACTTTAATAGTGCCTCCTGTGAGTAATACCCATGGCATGTGCCATGTCTGCGACACCGTAGATACGCATCTGCAATAGATCAATGTAAGCTATCATTTTGATGGAGGAGGTATACTTTTGTTCTAATATTTTCATATTTTGAGACACAAAATTTTGTTAAAAAATGTGACACTTTTTCAACCCATAAGAAAATTGTAACAATTTTATACATTCATAAATTTTAATTCCCTGATTATCATAAAATAGGTTTTGAATGTATCATTAAATAAGGAAAAAACTAAATTATAGCATTCCTTTACTTACTTTCAAGTGGGAGTCCTGGCATCTGTTCATTGTCTAGAGTGGCAAACTGTCCTGCCTTTTTAATGTAACCTTAAGATGTCAATAATGAATATCTCAAACACACCACAAAATTTATAAAACCATTTCCCCAAGCAACAGATAATAGTGCTGCTATCACTTTTTAATGATCTCGGATATTAATTGCACAAGTGAATAGAATATTTCTTCTAATTGATGATTTGGCATTAGTCACTTCTATGCAGTGCAGACACTAGGCTTGGGCAGACTGAGCGATTGCCCAAGGGTCCCGATGATGGGACTGATGGCAAAAATTAGTAAAAAATTGAAAAAGAAATTAGAACTCGACAAAATTGTTATCGTAATTTTATAAGTTACAGCACATTAGTGTGATATTTTATAAAACCATCAAATAACTTTTTACTCTGTACAGTTAACAGTCATTCCTTAGGACTCTATGAAATGAATCAAATGATGCCAACATTTAAAAAGGTTCTACTCAAATTCATATTTATTATTTCATGTACATGTGATTTTATTAAACACTAACTAAACACAACAAATTTTTTTGGCATTTGAAGTTCACCGTGGAAATTGCATTATTTGATCACTAAATATTTTTCCATTAAACTATTATTTCAAATATAATTCAAAAAACTTTTTCTAGTTTAAATGTTGTAATTTTTGTTATTTGTTGAAATAAAATAACTCCAACTGACATACATAAAATGTAGAGTATTTTACTTCTTCCAAAGATTTTGTTCTCTCCTCATTCAGTTTATTTATTATACTTCTACGTATGTGCTACAGAAGCATTGTAAGCATATTAAATCGAAGACTCAACCTAAAATTTTGTACACATCTCAAGACCAGAAGCATCCATAAAAGTGTCAGAAGCACTGCTTCCCTTTCAATTTCAAAGGACATTACAGTGCAGCCATGTCATAAGAGACATCTGGGGAATTGGACTTTTATTTATTAGAAGCGGGAACTCTTATAAATGGGAAATTATTATTTTTGTTCAAAATCTGCTAAATAAAAGAGATTATGGCTTACCACAATATACCTACTAGAAATAAATGTTTTATATATGGGGATACACATATTATAATGTAATTTAAAATTTCATAAATGATATTTATAAAATTTTATTTGCAATAATTTTCTGATTTTTGAAATAAAATGTTATGGTATTCTGTTTTCCTTTGGGGTTTCATATTTAAGATTCTTCTTTCAAGAATGCAAAAAGATGTCACAACATCATTTGTACAGAATCCATCATAACAATTGCTTCATGACGTTTTAGCAGTGGCAGAGAACCTCCTTATCTTCATCTACCTTTTCTTTAATTGACTCAGCCAACTGTTAGATGCACTGAATATTATGCACTGTTCTAAGGTGGGCAGCAACTTAAAGGGCTTTTTCACATAAAATGATGCCATTAACTGGAGCATTCATTAATCTACATTGCAGAGACCACTACAAAAGAATTTCTTCCAATTTATTTTACGGGGAGAGTTGCATCTTCTTTGGGCATTTTCCAGGATTGACAGCAGCATTTAAAATCTCAACTTTCTTGTTTAAATGTTTTCAGAGGCTTTAGTTTCTGCTTCATTACTCTTAAGTTAGTTATACAATTCCACTACATTGCACAAATAAGACAGAAAAAAGAAAACTCTTAATGTTTTCAGATTTCACTCATCTATCATGTAGGTGCTGCCATGCTTGATAATGTGGCAACAGTGAGCTGAAACTGTAGAGTGGCTACGCTGCCAGAATGCCTCTCTAACAAACAAAGAAAAGTTCCTAAGGGACCCAAAATATAGTCTATTATAAACAGGAATCTCTTATAAGCGAATCCCTTATATCCAGAAAATAAATACATTATTAAAGCGGAAATATACTCTGGACCACGAGAAGTGCCCACTACAGGCGGTATTCTCTTATTACCATATTTTTTATAACAAGGTTCTAACGTATTTATATTTTAAAATCAAAGATACTTAATTTTTGTTGCACTTTCATTTCAAGTTGGTCGGTCTTATTCTGAATTTATTTTCTGGGAGCTTTCTGCTAGTTTGCAGTTCAGAACTTTAATTGATATAAAATGTCATGCGTACTGCAGCACTTAAATGAATGACCAAATCCTATCAACTCAGGCCAAGATCTGTAATAGTCCTCTTTAAATACTCCCAAGCACCAAGATGAGGAATCTGAATTACAGGTGAGAATGCAAAGTAATTTGAATGTATATTATCTCCTAATGCTGTTTTTCTTTTACTTGCACATTCAACAACTACTCGATTAATTTTGTTAAGAGTAGATTACTATTTTGTAAATATATTGTGTAGTATATGGAGTCAAAGTGTGGACAAAATGATGATTTGTCATTGAACACGAGTGCAGAGTGTAGGCAAAGTGAATCTACATGTAAGTTGGAATCTCTCATCCAAAGCCCATGACAAGATTGTCGTGGGCAACTGACACTGACACATGTGAGCGCAGAGAGAAAGAAACCCAGTGACACATTGAGCTGAAATAGCTGCAAGAAATATCTCTCTCAGAATTAAAGAGGGGCCTAATGGGAAGGCTTCTCAAACAGATTTCGTATCATTTTGTGCCGTTTAAAAGCGCACAAATTAAAAACTATGAAAGTCAATTTCTTCGTACCTATCAGCTAAAAAATTACACAGCCTAAATTATCTATGAACTAATGGATTATTGCACTTATGTGATCCACAGCATAAAACAACTTCCCTAATTGGTCAAGATACCCTTATATTAACTTCTTAACTTATTTAACAGCTTCCTCGATTAAGTGGTCATCTCCATTAATGGCAATTTTTTTCTGGAACTAACGATCCCTTAAGACACATGTAAATACGTATTCCCTCTTAAGTGATTACTTGGCCCTGTACGCAGCAGCCATGCATGTTTCGCCACTTAATTTTATGTTAGACACAATTCCCTCACATTTTGCAATTTTCAGCCATGACACTAAAGGGGGAAAAAGTGGTTGAAACTACCATTTGTTCAGTACCTTCCTACATTGAAGTGAATTTTCAGATTACTGGGAGTGTGATATCTAGAGTTGATGATCTTGCTAGGGATTAATTCAAGTTACAGATCATAATTGAGGGTCTTCATAATTGGCCTTAAATTTCATTAAGGTGCGAAATGTACGTTTTAGTTGGGAATCAAGTCTACCAATGGGAAGACATTAACAAGAAGCATACCTACACCATTCTGATACCCAGAGGACACCTATGATGATGTTCAACAATCGACCTCAAAATAAACTGCAACATAACTGAAGGAAAACTCTATACATGAAAAGCGCAATGCTACCAATATTTAACAACACATAAGCATTTTCTGCAAGTCTGTTAAAATATTTTCAGTTTTTCAAGTATGGCAAGGACATAAATATTTTGAACATTTTCCACCTTTGTTATCCTATGATCTATCCTTCCATCATTTTCTATCCTTGCATTTCCTACATTTTCAATCCTATTCCGCAGCGGCAGATGACCAAGTCAGTTCCTGAAGTACAAATTCGCAATCTTATCCCAAGACACAACTGATATCTACATCAACAGATACAAAAGTAAGATGGCATAATGATTATGGACAGACCTGGCTGTACGAGAACACATTTCCCATGAAGTGGTTATGAATGGCAATGGTTTTGAATTGTTTTGTAAACATCTGATAAGTGTTGAAAGACTATCACTTAACGTTACGAGAAAGTCCTAAAAAGGCGAAAACAAACTCCTTACCTAAACAAAGAGAGAAAAAAATGCACAGGAGTTCATCATGCCCCCCTCCCCCATTGGAGTGCAACTCAACAAGTGTGAAAAAAGAAACAGGGCAAAACGTGTACGTTGGACGATTTCATGTAGGAGTTGTTTAACATGTGCAGAAAAGCTTCTGGTATTTTGAAGTTAAAATGTAATTAAAAAGGCATCCACAAAAAAGGCATACATAACTTCATTAAAAAAAATGAGTGTAATTAGACCAGATGTTAGCTGCCCATATTCTTAAAGCCTTCATTAAGTGGCCACCTGTTATGTTCCTTAATGCTCCTATGTTGAGTGGGGTTCAACATGCAAAATTGGTCTTCCGCTCCAATATCAAATCCTACTTGATATTTTATTTGTTTTGCTGAGCTTTAAATTCAGTTGAATTTTAACAGAATGCACACATTTGGGAAGTAAACAATTGGTGGATATTTATCACACCCATTTTTGTAAAATTTCATACCATCCAGAGAATGTTTATTATGCTACTAAAAGTAAGGAAAAGGTAAAATATGGAAATTGTTAACAAACTGCCAGGCCACTTGGAGTGCCAGTTGAAGAAAAAGCAATCAATGATTGATTAATGGTTTTCACTTGGTTTTTGCATGCCACCTCCAGCCTACATCCAATGTCCACTTGGCCAACAAGACAAACACATTGACTATTATGTTCTTGTGCATTGATTTCATTCAAAATATTTTGTTTTACCAGTCACATTCACAACAACTACAGGTTTTGTTTACAATGTGAATTTTGATTTTCTGCTCTTGGTGGGATATGACAATGATTTAAAGTATAGATGTAAGCATTTAATTTAAAGCCTCAATCACATTTAATTTTATTAAATTTGTAGCCTACTGTATTCACAGAACACCACAAAGACAATTATTAATTTTTTTTTACGTGCAAGCATATTCTCACTGAATTGTTATTGTACAATATATTATGTTGTAAATTTGAGACAAGGAATCTGGGACTTCCTTTGCAATTTGTAAAGGAATATTACAGTGCAACAGATTTTTAATAACATGGCTTTTTATACTTGAGTAGTCCAGATACAAAAGCTGCTAAATGCATTTTCTGTTGATTCTGAGTTAGGCACACTGCCATATAGATTTTTTTCAAGCACCTACACGATCGAATAAGTTTCAGGGTGCAAAACTGGCTATAAACCATTGAAAATGGCTTTAGAAAATCATGTTTGGTTGCAAAAACATTGCCTTCAGGTGCAAAGCCTGCTAAATGTCCACTGTTTGCAAAATCCATTGAGTTCAATATGCATGGCGGTCGCCGTCCTATGTCTGAATGCAAAGCATGCCAACTGACATCAGATTTACCAATTTAGACATTCATTGCTATCTTTCAGTTTGTTCCAATTGTTGTCCAGCCAATGTCACTTAAAAGCAATTTTCAGCCAGTTTCATTTCCTAAAATATTTTGCAACTTGCCACCATTTTTTCATTTTCTAAAATTTGCCCATTTTTGTTTGTTTTTTTACTATTGATGAACTTTCATTTTTGTTCTCTTTTCAACGTTAAATATGTCAGTTATTTTCTGGTAAAACAATGTCACTTTTGTATTTTTACAAGCCAATTCTAGAATTTTTAGACTTCTCTGAAATAAAATATATTCTGTTTATATTCACAAAAATTAAATTCCATCCTTCTATCACTCCTAACATATCACCAAATAGCAAATTTTCCAAATGAATGTTCGATATGTTTGCAAAACCCACTAATTGCATAAATCGGGTGCAAAAACTGCCAAGTCAATTTTTCACTTAAGACTTTAAAGTATAAAACATAATATAAGATTTCAGCCATTAATACTTATTATTAATTAATTTTTCATTTATTTTACAAAAGGAATGAAGTCTTTAACTTTAATGGTTTGGATAAGACCAGTTCTTCCCGATTATCAAGCAGTTAGAGGCTTTTGCATCTGGGCTACTTGCTCAATATCCAAACAAATCTAGCAGACAGGATGAAGAATTTTTGTAAGTTTCCTGACTGCTCTAGAGACTACGTGGATTCCACTTATATTGTGAAACCACACTTTTACAAGTTTCCCAAACAACATCATGAGCTTCTTCACACATGGAAGAGTATTTGTATGGCGTAAACTCTGACAATTTTTACTTGCATGAAGATTACTTCTTGTACAAAGATTTTGTGAATCAAGTCAGTCGGACATTTTGCAGATATTCGATTTTTCGGTATCGAGGACCTTCGATTCTGGCTACACATGTTAGAGGATATTTTTCTAAATCTAGGAACTGGATTTATCCACTTTTTCATTACAAGGACTCTGTAATAAGAGTTTTCTGCTGAAAATTCCCCACAACTCCCCACAAATTTTTCACAAAGCATTACATACTTTCACTCTACTGTGTAAGCTTAAACTGTTATAGACACTTTGCATGAGAAAATCTTATATTAAAGGTAATGGGTATTTATTTTTTTTGATTTCTTCATTTCTTCCATTACCATATAATTAGAGAACTTCCCTTAGTTCCAACCCCTTACGAAGTGCATTAAGAAAATGGATTATCTAATACATGTTACTAAAATTGCAGTAGAATGTAGCTATTAAGGTGCAGAAACTTCTCACAGGTGATTCAGTGAAATTAATGTTCTTATACTGGAACTAGGGGTAGCTGTAGAAGACAGGCGGTTTATGTAGTTCCTTGGCACACCACTTGGAGTGCTGTGAGCAACATGTATCCATTTAACATTGAGGGTGCACTTCTATCCTTTTGGTGTTCTGTGACTAACAGGTTAAACTTACATTGATATAAATGAAACATTACTACAGCTCAATTTTCTATAGCAAGACTAGCCAAGTGGGACACCAGAGTTCGACTGGCAGAAATATTGTTAAGATCAAACCCGACCAAAGCCATGGATTTTTAAGGGCGAAAATGTATAGTATTAAGACTTTACTAAAAAGAAGCCTGGCAGAATGAACCAAACTTAATTTTCATTACTTCTTAATTAAAATGCAACTCATTTTGTGATCCAAAACTTTGCAACCCTACCATTGTGTTGTGAGCACGTCAGTAGGATTTTAAGTAAAGAGCTGATAGAAACGCGGGACCTGAAGAATTAGGAGCATGAAGGGTTACTGGACACTTCTCACCACAACCAATGATGATTATTTAAGCCATGTTTCACTAACTATTTTGTGTAAAGTTATGTGACAAATCTTGCAACTTACCTTGTACCAAAAATTAATAGATATCGTGTAACCACCTCTCATGATTGATTCGATATGATGCCACCAATAAATTGGTATGTAAAGAACATCCCCCGGACCCACAACTGCCTCTTGACCTCTCGCTTCCCGAAATTTAGGAAAGCGAGTATAGTCTGGGCGGTCAAAGTCAACCTATAAAATGAATTTCTTATAAGATTTGTACACCAACATTAACGATAATGATGTTGATAATAATAAAAATGATCACAATAATACCTGACTTTGTCGATCATGAGGATGATAAACTGGATGTGGATAAAAACATTCAAATTGTTCAGGAGGGAAAAGAATGCATCGTTTGTATCCTCTAACTTCAGCAAAGAAGTTCTGTTGTTCATCGTAGTGGCAAGGTGTGACATTCCCTAAAACATAAGACCCTGTTCTATTAATGCTGTTAAACTGGGCACTTCAATCCATACCTTATTCAATTCCAAATAAATAAATATTTAATTTAATGAATATTAAACATGGACAGAAACAATTACAAAAAATCTATGGTCTGAAGAAAGTTCTAGTTGCATAATAGAATGTTTGCATATTTATATTGAAGATAAAGTCTGTTGCATGTGTCATAAAGGAAGTAGTATAAAATTGACTGTTATAATTGAAAGAAAACCACCAAATTTAAGAACAGACAAGATCTTCTTTGTTTTATGACACTTAATTTTAAAACTTTCATTATTATACAGAAAATTAATTCTCAAACATTTCTGTTGCAATAAAACTTGCGAAATCAGGGAATTACTATACTGAATTTAAGTCAATAATTTTCAAGTGGGCCTTCCATGTTTCAACTTAAATAATTTGGCCTGCAGTCAAAAAGAGACAGATTCCTGCTTTAGAAGACAACGTAGAACAATTGGTGCTATGACATTGTATACTTTCCTACATTGTTGGTAATGTAATATTTTTAAACTGCAACTTCTATCTCATGAACACTTATGCAACGTTTAGAAAATTTTCTAAACTAACTTAACTGCTAAAACAGATTTTAAATTTTTCGAAAACTCAATAGCAAAAATGAAAGCGTTTTCCTGCCATTTCCACAAATTCAGTGCTCTGTATTTACAAAACGTTTAAATAAATAAAAAAATACCAAGGCTGGGATTTGAACTTATGCACTAAGGATGACAAGACCAGAAATGTTCCCTGCCGCAATCAAAATGTATTGAAAGCTGTCTACATAAAATGCTATAATGAATCCTTAACATTGTGGCAATTGTAACAGACAACTGAAAATGACAATAAAATGTATATTTTTAATATAAAAAAAAAATAAATATGAAATGATTTAGAGATTTAACATTAAAGAATAGACACCCATAAGAAAGAAAATTCTAGCTTTGAGACTAATAAAGTAAGATCGGTTCCAAAATATCTAAATTAAATTTCTTTTTGAAATTCCACAGATTTTAATGAAAATTGGACATATGCCATATTATTAAGAGAAATTCTATGCAAGCAAAAACTTTACAGAAGGAATTTGGAGTCTTCTTTGATTGATTTATTTGCGATTCCTGGCACATCCAACTATAGAGTTAATTAGTCCTGTAAGTGTAGTGCGTGTTTTTTCCTCGGGTGGTGGCAGTGATCTTTTCCCTGCTGGATCTGGTGGCCACCTCAGTCGACTAGCGGGGTTTTCCCACAACCAGGTATCTCCCAAGTGGGGCACTGCCCCAGCTGGGACAAACTCTAAGCTCTTGACTGGTCTCTTGGTATGTGTAGTAGTGTAATGCATGTTGGTGTAAGTGTGTGAGTAAGGGGTGAGGATAGGACAAGGAAGATGGCGCATGGTCCATGGCCCGTTTGTTAGGGTACTGCTCTGGCATTTACCTGGTATTGATCGGGGAAACCATGGAAAACTCTGTCTAGAGGACAATTCTAGTGGCCGGCTGCTCCGATCGGAGCAAAAACTTAAAGAAAATTTCATGAAAACTACTCATTCTGAAAGAATTGTACACGATATTTAGGATGATCACTCAGGATAAATCCATTTTGGAGAATATCTTGTTAAAAATTTAGACACTAGAGTTGCCCACAGACAGCTTTTTATAAAAAGCCCTTCCCCTTCAGGGAACCCTAAAATGTGGATTCTCACTACACTACATATAAAAGCATGAAAAATTCACTTTTTTGTTGTCAAGGACCCCACATAACATTTCTGTTGACAATATTCAATATTTTCTGCAGCATTACAATCTTTCTCTATGGTACATACATGCAAAACATGCGAACATTTCAAAACGTGACACACTTTCCAAGGTGTCAGCATTTAATGCTGTCATATGCTGTTCCCTGCTTTCGCAGGCAAGCTTTAAATATAGATTTTCTCTCATTTATGTTAAGAGAAATTAAAATATCAAATCTTTCTAATTTTATTTGTAGTTTATAAACAACTAACAATAGTAATAAACAAGTACCATAATTTGTACTTAATTTTCCAATACAATTTTTGACAAGCTACCAGAATCCCATTTCAGTTGCTTCATTCAAAGGACAAAATTCACAAGATCTCACCTTCCATTGAAATCAACAACAAGTTCGAGGTTAGAGGTCCCCAGTTGTTAGCTTTTTGTTTTGCATTAATCCACTCCCACCTAAAGTTAAGGAAGTCTTGAACAATTGATGGTCCAACTGTGTTATTTAAAGCTTGTTGCAGGTACATTCTGTAAATAAAACAGCATTATTAAAGTGAAAGTGGATATAGCAGACGTTCACCAAACTTCCAGTCTGTGAAAATTCATACCTCTCCTCGCCTCTTTTCCATTGCTTTAGGCGTTGTGAAAATTCTGGTAATTTCATGTCAACCCTTCTTGTAGGAGGTGTAAATTCTGCTTTAGATTCACCAGCAACTTGAGAGATCTTTTTGTCATCAAAATATTTAAACTTGTGATTTCGTGACAAAAATACTGTATAATCCCCATTTCCCATATTTCTTTCCAAATATTCTAGATCCCATAGCATCGCAGAGGACACAAGGTCAGTGCCTGTTATCACGACTGGTTTCTAAAATGCAATGATAAGCAACAGTAAATATATTACACAATGATTTTCACTGATTGATCCAATGTAGTTATTTTTGAGAAGGAAATTAAGTGGATCAATGAATCAAATTTTATCTTGGTCATTAAATATTTTAATTTTCATATTGCTTATGTTCTGTCAATCACATGTTGACCTCATCAATTCTAAAATATTACATTAACTAAAACACTAGTAGTAAGCATCACAGTTTATAGCTACTTTGTTTCCAAATTATATGAACATGTCATGTCCCTTATACAATGAAAATTATCACATTTCAGTTGAATAACAAGCACTGATATTTTTAAAATGCAACCAACTGTCAAGTTCATCAGTTCATGGTAAGTTCATCTGTATGTTGAATATCTTCAACCAATTTGGTAACAAGGAAATTCTAAACAATGCAGTAATAACTACTGCTGGCTTTATTCTATATTGATTTAATATATTATTTTAATTTTGAAGAGGTCAACTATTGACTGACAATGTAAAGCACAATGTAAGCAATGTAAAAAAATAGTAGGCGAGATAAAATTTGATTAATTGATCCACAAGGTCATTGCTTCATAAAAATAAATGTAAATACAAGAAATTCTTAACAAAATAAACCAATCTATTATACTTTACAACGGCTACTTAAAAAAATACAGCACGAGTACGGAGTGAAGTAAACACAGGTACAGAATATGTATGTCACGGGCATATCCAAATACTTCATTTTACCAAGCAAGAAACAAGCACACAATTAGATGAACGTGAACAATGACAACAAAATGTCACTTATAATTCAGTGACTAATACATACGTTTTCTGATATCAGTTCATCCACACGTGGATCAGAAGCATGAAGACGCGGAATTTCTTCCAATTGAATATCATATTTTCGCAATTGGGATGCATCATACCCTCGTTTCTGCGCCATTTTCGTACCACTGCGCACAGTGCTGCTCTCCACGGGAGGCCCTCGCAGAATGTGAGGGGCAGCACGTCGGCGCATCGCACTTCGCACGGCCGCACGAGACTGCCGAGAAGTCACGTAGGCACCGCCGAGCAAGCCTCGGGCTTCGGGCTGCATTCAATATGCGCATTTGAAATTACGCCCGCGAGCGCGCTCGATACGAAAATAGATTCAAACCTTTCCAGGCCATACTCTACCTTTGCCGTTCTTCCTGTCCTAGATTTTTCGCTAATGCATTAAGAAGCTACGAAATCGAACGAAAATATTAAGGTCATCTTCACTCGCACTAATTATATTTATTTCACCCTTTCCCTTACATTATTCAATTATTTGCGTACTTCATTAGCTCATTGCATTTGTAGACTTGTTTTTAAAACTAACACGTTAAAACCGCTGCGTATTGTATTGTACAAATTAATTAAAACGCATTTCCTCAGTAATTAGTGCCTATTCAATTACATGAATCGTTTAACGAACATATTATTTGTTGGAATAATTGAAGCACAACTTTTTAAACTCCAAACAAATTTAAGAATTGTTTGTTTGACTTATTATTTCGTGTTTCCGAGCGCGTCAACTGCTATGTTTATTAGAGCCGTTAGTTTAGTGCCTGCTATAACAGTGGAGAAGGAAGTGTTTCCCACGTGGAACGTGAGATTCAGCGCTGACTTACATGTCGGCTTGCGGGGCGAATCACCAAGGGCGCCCAGATAAATAAGGGAACAAAAGTTCCACTTATTTATTATTATATAATATTAGTAAATAATAATAATAATAATAATAATAATAATAATAATAATAATAATAATAATTTTAAAGTGAATCAAATTTCAACTACAGTTAAATATATATAAATGTATTGAAGGAAATACATTGTGAAAAATTCTTCGAGGCCCCTCTGCCTGGGGCAAATTACCCGGCTGCCCCACCCTCTGGACCCTGGGAGTCACCCTCTGGGTATCTCTGTCAGCGCCTTAGCTCCCGACGTGTTTGGTAACGTAAGGCGTGTAAGTGCGTGTGGATACTTAAGGGGAGAGGAGGTACCAAGGATGCGGAAGGAAAGATCGCGCGCGGTCTTCGGCCCGTCCATTGAAGTATAGCTCCGGGATTCTCCTGGTATTAGCCGGAGAAAATCCCGGAAAACTATCACAGCAGTGGGCCGGCAGAATTCTCTTCCAGACACCGCCTAAATTTGGCCTAGGTATCTAGCAAGTTTCGAAAATCCGCCAATGTCGGGATTCGAACCCTAGAACCTCCCAGCCAGAGACACTGCAGTGGCAATTGTAAAACTGCCTCCAGGTATTGAAGTATGCTTTTGATTGTTTCACAATTGGCACCTCTCGGAAACACGACTGATTTTTCTCTTTTTGCATGCTGTAGATGAATATTTGGTGATGCCTTTCTGGAAAATATTAAACAAACGTTTGCTATTAACTTTCGATCGAAATTACAGAGCTTGTTGGTAACCAACCCTATTTAAGACGGAAACTTTCAAGAACCATCATCCTCCATCTTGTAAGGTCTCTGTTAAAAACATTCTGCTCCATCCACTTTAGCATTGCTAAGATGATGTCAGGCTCGCATGTAGTGAGAAAGTTGGAAAACGATGTTCAAATTTGAGCGGCATAGAACGGATTATTTAAGGTTATTTATCAGTTCAATTTGATGCCTTAAAAAAGAACCCAACATTTATTTTTTTTAATATTTATATTTCAACTTACGTAACAATGTAATCTGACAGTAATAAATAATATTAAATTTGTCTACTTAGCGCTGGTACACCTTCGCTTCCCTAAGTGCTTTTAAGGCTGGCATGACATTACGAGCATTACGGCATGACACGTACTTGCGTTCATAAAGGTTCCTCGGCTGTGAGCACAACTCGACGCCCTGCACAACAAAACGCGCGAAATACCAAGGTTACGTCTCCATGTCCAAAACAAAATTCGAAAATTCGAAAAATTGAACCTGGCCTTATTTCAAGATCCATCTTTAAAGCAGAGATTTCATTAAGGAAAAAATCTTTATCTTCAATATTGTAGTAGCAAGAAGCCAAAAAATATTGTTCATTTGCAATTTTCGAAAAATCTGGGATTTCAATGAACATGAGACTTGCATCATTCTCTTAAGTGTCCTTTACCCTATCCGAGGACCAAAGTTTAATAAAAAAGGGGATTTTAATTAATATGAGACTTGCTTCATTCTCTTAAGCATCCTTTACGCTATCCGAGGACAAAGTTTAATAAAAAAAATGAAACCATTTTTGAGGAAATTTTGAAAATGTTTTTGAAGCTTCAGGCGAAGTACCCTCAAAAAATAAAATATTCTTTTGAAACTCCCAAAGCTTTAGTTTGTTCTAATTGATCGCGGAATATCAATTTTGGAGAAAATCGACTGAACGGTTTAAGCGATAGCATTGACAACAGACGGACGAACGTACAGATGGTCAGACCGCTCAGACAGATAGACGTTTTTCCGTCAATCGATTTTTAGGTATCAAGGACCCACAAACAGGCTACACACTGTTAGAGGAAATAATTTACTATATGTAGGAACAGGATTTATCCAGGATTTTTCGTTACCAGGGCCAGACAATAAGAGTTTTTCTGCCGAAAATTCGCGGTTTTCCAGCGCACGATCACATAACACATACACTTTCTCTTCTTACGAAGTTCGAGAAAGTAAAAACATGAGATGAACAAAACGTGCTCATAGTAAAGTTGCATTTATGTCCAGAAGCAAAACAAAGTGGCCATCTCAGCATTTACTCAATGAATCAGGGAAACTGGACGAAAACCCGATTGAGATGGTGGTCTTTGACCCAGACGCTGAAGAACGTTACTAGTTACAGGATTATTAAGTATTTTAACAATTATACAAAACAAATGTAAACTAATACATTATAATCATTGCTATGATACGTATTAGTTTTCTTTTTGAAGATCAATAAAGTGCGGAACATTGTTTTTACATTGAACGTAAATTTGTGTTTCAATTTTAAATGATTAATGTAATCAGGCAATGTGCTGCAAAGTAACGTACATCCTCTGTACTAATAAAAGTGAATTCAACGACATGTAATCGACATCCATATTACCAATAGTAGGCTTAGTGTATGAATAGATACGAAATTTCTACAGGCTCTTCTTTAGGGTTGTTGCATTGTCCTCGCAAAGTTCGGTAAAGATTAATACAACATAAATGCGGAAAATAAATAATTTAAATAATATGTTGATAAATGCACCATCATCATTAATTCTCGCCTGTCGCTAAGAGCAGATTTATTACTAATATATTCCGTCAGAGGCCAGTAGCGATGCAGCAGAACTGGAATCTAACAGAATCGCTAGTGGTCAGTAGCAGTGCGTAAGATAAACATGCTCAATCTTATAGCAATTAACTGTAAAATAAAATGAAAGAAGTTTTCTTATGAAGGAAATTTTGGAAGCAAAATATTGTAATTAGTGACGTCAAAAGATTTCGAAAGATCTAAAAATATTCTAATCCGTTCTCACTTTGATTCATTAACGAAGCAACATCTTAGAGAAAAGATATTACTGATGCTACAGAATGGCACAGACTATCTCATATTAGTTTTCTAACGTCTTTGGTCTGGGCTCGCTTTTCTATTTAACTCATCGTCTTGCCAACTACGAACTATCCCTGCCCAAATTATATTTTTTTGAAATTTTCACAATTTTTTGCTTTCCTAACGGTATAATTGTATATTATAAAGTAAGAGTAAAACCTCGTTCTGTACGGAAATTTTTGTTGAAAAATTTGGAATCGTTTTCAAGAAAATAGTGTCTCTATAAATGCGAAATTTGAAGTTATCTTTCACAGAAATGTTTTGAGTTTTCGGAAAACTTCACTAAAAGTCATTCATTTAAAGCACTTCAACTCACAAATGCAAAAATGTTTACAAATAGCTAGAAGTGTGCATATTAACGAGTGAGAGATACTTAAAACTAGTGGTGCTACTGAATGGCACAGACTTCATTATTTTTCTATATGCTTGGATCTTGGCTACTTATTCAATCTTCCCAATACTCTTGCCAGCTGCCATCTATTGCCGCCCAAAGTACATTTTTCGACCTTTTCTTAATTTTTCGGTTTCCTAATGGTAGAACGGAAATATTAATTTTAGAATATTAAAGAACAATAAAACCTCGACCTAAATGGCAATTGGTTTTGAAAAATTTGGAATCGTTTTTAAGAAAATGGCCTTAAAGCGCTACTAAAAATCCGAAATTTGAAACTCTTTTTCACAGAACATTTTTGAGTTTTCGAAAAACTTAATTTACAGTCATTTGAAGCACATTAACTCACAAATACAATAGTGTTTACCCATGGCTCGCAATATGCATATTAAAGATGTGAAAGATTAAAAAAAATACATTTGTGCAATTTTTGTAAAAAGAAAATAATTCCCCATATTACACTTTACGTCATATTTAAGGGTGTAATTAGCACTATCCGTTCCTAAAGTTCGAAGAAACAATTTGGAGCCATTTATGAGAAAATGGCGTTTGAGCGTTTCTGAAAATGCGGAATTTTGAGCTCGCTTTCACAGAAAATGGCCGAATTTTCAAGAAACTTTGTGTGGCATTATTTAAAGCACGTGTACTCGTAAATATAATAATAATAATAATAATAATAATAATAATAATAATAATAATAATAATAATAATAATAATAATAAAAATGCCTTTATTAATGGCGAGGCTCAGGCCATAGGGCCTGCTCTTCCGCCTAACCACTCAATCTACATTAATACAGAGTAGTAATATTTTAAGAGGGAGAGGGCCAGCTGTACATTTACATCTGGGAGAGCAAAACTAGGGACCATCCCGGCATACGCCTTAAGCGATTGAGTAACCCAGAAAACCTCAATCAGGATGGCGGCTAAAGGCCGAACATTTTAAAAACAAAGAGAGAAGTGAAAGAGAGGGGAAACATATGGAAATGTAGAAGAAAGGCCGAAAGAGAAAGAAGAAAGGAGAGAGACTAAAAGGGGGGACAACTGTACATTTATGACTGGGAGTGCAAGACAAGGGACCATCCCGGCGCACGCCTTAAGCGATTGAGTAAACCCAGAAAAATCTCAATCAGGATGGCGGCTTAGGGCCGAACATTAATAGAGCAGAATATATACACAGTAGAGAATGAGAAGAGAAAGATGTTCGGAGGGGGGGAGTCATAAAGAAAAAATGGGGAAATTTGTGAGAGAAAGGGAAGGGAGAAGAAGCAAAGAAAAGGAGGAAGAAAAAGTAGGTGGAAGACGTGAAGTTATTCCAGAGACGTTACATCAAGGTACATTCGGTTTACTTGAGCACTTTACATAAGTATAAAATCATTTTTAACACCAGAGGAGTACAATTCATTATAGGTTAATAGTAACAATAATTTAAAATACAATATTGACAGTATTCAGGAACAATATAAAAGTATAATAGGATACTAACATCAAAATCTATTTATACCAATATATTGCAGTAAAGATTATGATAATACAAAGATATAAGTACGTTTATCTGGAGTATAAGTACGTTTATCTGGAACGTCGCTAGTCACTTTATGTATATTTTATTCAAACAATTCCATTTAGATACACTGAAAATTATATGATTGTATTAAATAACTTAGAGGGTGTGATACAGAATGGAAAGTGAAGAGAGTCATGAGGTATGGGATGGAGTTTTGAATTTAGAGAGTGCGGAAAGTACAGCATTTAGAGGGTGCAGTGACCGGGTGTTTGGAAGTGGGAAAAGTCTGGAGATTGAAGGAGATGGAAAGTATGGAAAGTATTTGAATGTTTTAGACTCGCTGGTAGTTTATTCCAGGCTCGGATAGCTGTAATGGTGAATGATGTACTGAACGAAGTAGTGTTGTGACGTGGTACACAAAGCAGTGCTGAATCACGAGCTCGATTTAATTTCAGAGGATTGAAGTTACTTATAAGGCGTGTTACATGTGTACCGTTTACAATTTTATAAAGAAGAAGTAGAGAATGAAATAACCGCCTTTTGTCTAGAGTAAGCATTTGAAGTTTGTCGATAAAATCTGATACATGGTCGTATTTCCTTAAATCAAAAATAAACCGTACGCATGCGTTCTGGGTTACTTGAAGTTTACGTTGTAATTTAAATGTCATGTTGGTTAGAAGAAAGTCACAATAGTCGAAATGTGGCATAATAAGAGATTTGATGAGAGTCTCACGTGTGCTAATTAGTAAAAGTGTTCGTAGGCGTTTCAGGGAATGCATTTAGGCAAAAACTTTACGGCAGGTTGAATCTATATGCGAGTTCCAGCTGAGGGTGTTGTCGATAAGCACACCTAGGTTTTTGACTTCTGAACACCAAGGTAGAACGGTGCCATTAATATAAATTTTAGGCAGAGCAGCAGATGAGATTTTATTCATAATGCTTTTCGAACTGATAATCATGCACTGTGACGTATTTGAGTTTAACTGTAAGCCTAGAGACGCTGCCCAGTTGTTCAGTGTTATCAAATCTTCATTAATTTTTTGTGCGAGTGAGAAGAGGTGAGACGGGTGACCGCTTAGGTATATCTGAAGATCATCCGCATACATTTGATGATTGCAATATTTAAGCGCATTACCTACGTCATTTACATAGATTAAGAAGGCCAAGTGGCCCTAACACAGTGCCTTGAGCAACTCCGCGGTTAAGTACCAAGTCACTTGAGCTGCGGCTACCGGATACCACTCTTTGGGTTCTTGAAGTTAAGTAATTGAGAAACCATGTACGTGTCTGCTGTGCAAATCCCAAGATTTTTAGTTTTGCAAGCAAGATGTCATGATCTACGGAATCGAACGCTTTGCTGAAATCAAGAAGAATCAAAATAGTTATATTAACGTTATCTATTGCTTTTCTGGCGTCTTCAATAACGTTTAGTTCCAGTATTCCTGCCGGAACGGAAACCTGATTGCTGATCATTTAAAAGTGATTTTTTTGGAGATACTGTTCAGTTTGCTTCCGGACGACATTTTCGAGTATTTTAGAGATAGTTGGGAGTATGCTTATTGGGCGGTATTCAATAGTGTTTTTGTTTGATGCTGTTTTGGGAATAGGATGCACGAGCGCAGTCTTCCATGATAAAGGGTATTGTCCCCTCATTAGTGAGAAATGTATTATTTCGGTGATGATTGGGTAAATCACATCTAGGCTGTCTTTTAGCAGATTGGCATTGATACCATCGGAACCTGAAGCATTTGATTTGCGACTTTGAACGATCTTGATTACATCCTCATGTTCAACGGACGAAAAGAAAAATTCGTCTTTGGATTTTGTTTCTGAGTTTTGGAGAAACGCGAGAGATTGCATTTTCAAGTTACTGTCAAATGAAGGAACGTTATTTATAAACCTATGATTTAGTGATTCTAAGGAGATATACGTGTCAATTTGGGGATGAGATTTGCCTATTCCTAGATATTTCAGACTTTTCCAAATCGTTCTCGAGTCGCGGGTTCTGCCGAACGTGGTGTGGTAGTATTTAATTTTAGCGTTGCGACATTTCTGCGTGACAAAATTTCTGAGCATTTCGTATTGTTTTTTAAGTAATTCGCATTTAGTTTTCAGGAAAATGGCATGCACTTCATCTCTATTTTTCATTAAATTTCGAATTTCATCGGTTAACCATGGTGCAGGTGGAGGAGTTACGCGCGATATTTTTAAAGACGCGTGCCGAGCTGTGTAACTAAGTTAGTGAAAATCGCAACTTTAGCGTCCAGTGATTCTTCTTCGTGCACAAGGTACCAAGGAAGTGTCAATCCATCTATATTAAATGCTTGTTTATCGAATTTTGAAAAATCGCGGTATTCGATAATGTGAGGTGAGTATTTAGGGCACTTCAGGTTGTAAACAAGATAAATTAGATCGTGTTCTGAAATCCCAGGAACCGGAAATTGACCGTGATTTCGAACCTTGTTTATATTAGACATTATAATATGATCGATCCAAGTTTCCGTGCTCTTTGAATGGTGTGTTGGTGCTAGAGGAAATATTTCGAGGCACATGCTGTGGAAAAAACGCTTAAACTGCTCTGCAGAGGGGGAGGCTTTTAATAAATTATGATTAAAGTCACATATTACAATGACATGCTCGTAAGGACTGATTGCAGATTCAAAGGTTTCATCTAACATATCTATGCTTTCAGTCTTAGAAGGTAAATATATGATAGCCAAAAGACATTTTTTCCCTAAAACTCCAACTTCGATAAAAAGATAGTCACTATGTAGGCAGTCCGTATTTCTTGAAGGTAGTCCAAGTTTGTGCCTAAGATCGTCGCGAAGGTATATACCGACACCTCCACCATGTGCGGCGACGCTGGCCTTCCGATCAGCTCTTATCAGACGGTACCCTGACATTGCTACTAGCGCGGAATTGAGAGAACGCTTCAACCAGGTTTCGCTGATGAGAAGCGCATGAAAACGGTGTTTAGATACTATTTCCGTTACTTGGTCGAAATGACAGAGAAGAGACTGGGCACTTAAATGTGCGACATGCAGGCAGGGGGAGCGAGGATTAGGTTTATTTGTGGAGCCAGACTCGTGGACGGTCGGGGAAAGGTTCCGGGCACCCACAGGTAAAAGGTTTACAGGATGTGAGGGGGAGGAGGTAGGTAGCATTTACAGAGAGTTTGCAGAAGGAAAGTTGAGAGAAGAACAAAGGAAGGAGAATTCCCGGAAAAAATCCGAAAACGGCCGTGGCAGAGAGGAGTAGAGTGAGGGGTGGAAAGGTGGGGGCGCTCCTACGCTAGGCATGAAATTGTCTCCAGCTGAGCCCTGGTTTGCACCCGGGAACGACCGTTACCGTGTTTAAATAATGGGAACAAATTACCGCTATTGTAAATATTAACGACGTGATATACAAAACAAAACAATTTCACTTTTGTAATTTTTTAAAAAACAAAAGAATAGAGCAAGATGGCGTTTATGTCACCTCATAGGGTACATTAGGCACTATCCCTAACAAAAGTTTAAAGAAAAAATTTGGAGCTGTTTTAGAGAAAATCTTGTTTCGTAATTTTTTAAAATTTCACATATTGCAAGCAATATTGCGCGAAAACTACTATACGTTTCAAAAAAAAGTATATGACCTTAAAAGAACTCACTTTGGAGAAGAAATTTTATTTGAAGGAAGAATGTTTATCTTCAATACATGACAGGATGTGTAGTTACCTCCTATGGCAGATCTGTACCGCCCTCGAAGTTCCAAACACATGCCCCAAGTGGTATGAATACTCACCAATACGAATACGTCTGCTGAATTGTGTACAATATTGTACGACCAACAAATCTAATCTGATATAGTCCAAACAAACCGGATATAGTCACCCGATATTTGGAGGAAAAGTCGTGTCTACTTGTCGATGTTGCTGTACCTTGCGATCAAACGTCGCGTCGTTACCAAGGAGGCAGAGAAAATTAAATACAAGTTTGGAAATCGAGATCAGCCGAATGTGGGGCGTAAAAGTACACATCTTACCGATAGTCATCGGAGCTCTGGGATTTGTTCCGCAAAATTTGTGTAAGAACTTGGCTACACTCCCAGGTCATTCAAAAGATTGGGAAGTGCAAGAAATTGCTTTATTTGGAACATCTCACATTTTGCGAAAAGTATTGTAAAGTATTGTAACAGTCCCTCGATCTGCTCCTTAGGTTGCTGGGTGCAACCTGGAGTAGATTTTATTTTCAGCCGACTCATAACATCTTTAGTCGTGATGTAGAGCGAATAATAATAATAATAATAATAATAATAATAATGAGCTTATCTTGTAACATTCATTTTTGATACCCTTAATCAATATTTAATAGGCGAAAGGTTAGTTAAAGTACTAACTGGAGGGGAAGGTAACCGCAAATGCAATGGCAGGACCCACAGGGATGCAAACCCGCCCAAAGTTTGCTTGTCCTTTGTCCCTTTCCCAAACCCTCCCTCAAACTAACGGCCAATATGTGATAAAGCATTAAATGATAAAGGACAAGACATTGCAGGCCTAGTTTACTTTTTCAGTCGTTTAATTGATGTAACTGTTCCACCCATTCGGCACTTCCCTTGATCTTTGCGATCATAAAGAATCTGGCATTCGAGATGATGCAAGGCTTCGCTCCGCACCTCTTGACCCATTGATTATTTTAGCAGTTCAAGCGAAAAGAGGTCACTCCATACACCTGCCAGCGCCTGGAGCTATCACTGAGACTCTTAATTTGAGAGTGAAGGAGAAAACAAAGGAAATCAATGACCGTCCAACACTGAATCCTGCTAATCTTATTTTTTAGCGTATTTCCTTCTCTCAGGTTCGAACATTAACTGATTTGCTGCAAAAAGTGCAGTGTCAGACATTCCAATCTTTTCAGCTGATCCCATTTTCTCGAACTAGCTCAAATTACATCCGATTTCTAATTAAATACGATGAATCCAAAATATCTACTAGCTCATGAAATTTAGTTACTTGAAGATTAGGACATTGAAAAAGTTATTGTAACATGAACATTTGGTTAGGTACTATTCATATCTTGAATAACATTCTAAAAGTTTCCTACTGTTCCGTGTCCATGTCATGTTTTTTTAGGGGGGGGCGAGGGAAAAAGGGTGTCGAAGCCCTTTAATATCCAGAGGAGAGAGAGAAAGAGAGAGGGAAAGAGAGAGAAAGAGAGAGGGAAAGAGAGAGAAAGAGGGAGTGAAAAAGATAGAAAGAGGGGGGGAGAAAGAGAGAGACACACTAATTATTAAAATTCCGCCCAAATGGTCTTATCATTCGCAAAGCATGTAGGAAGTTCAAGAAGTATCGTTCTCACGTATCAATGAATAAACTATTTGTAAACAATGCATAAAAACGGATGAGAAAAGTCTGTTAGATTTGAATTTTTTCTTTAAATAACTGCAGAATATTATTACCATTACATATTTTTCATATCTCATTTTTCTGACGCTTTCATGATTCCAGTGTTCTAGTTGGGAGAAAAGGCAGATTTAGCCAGCTTGCAGCCATATTTGTGCAAGCAAGACACAGATATCCACCCGCTTCGAGTGAATATCTTATGATTATGATACTTCTTATTTTTAACAAAACTTGTGCAACTTCTCAGATTGGATAAAAGAAAACGCAATCAGGATATAGTTAATAAATTGATAATACCAAGATGTGAATACCAATTTAATTAAACGTTTCTAATTAACTTAAATTTCTAAGGAAGAGATATGATGAAAATGATCCTAAATATTTTTACTTTCTCGTATAGTATACGTACGTATAGTATATGTAATGTAATGCTGCGCGAAAAAACGGCGGATTTTCGGCAGAAAAACTCTTATTACAGGGCCCTGGTAACGAAATAGTGGATAAATCCAGTTGCTAAATTAAGAAATACAAATCTTCTAACACGTAGTGCAGCCAGAATTCCTGTCTTGTGGCTCCTTGATACCTAAAAACCAATTGAAAACAAAATGTCTCTCCGTCTGTCTGTGAACAACGCTAGCGACTAAATTGTTCAGCCGATTTTCTCCAAAAATGATGCGTGCAATAGAATAGAATATTTATTTCGCTACTTAGGATACATGAAATAATTCCGGTGGTTTATTTCGGTTAGCGTTATCCAATCAATTAATCTACATAAAACAAACATCAAACCACTACATAAATACAACAATACACAAAATGAACATCAACAACATTACTGAATACAATTTTATAAAATTAATGTATTAACCCTATGATAAAGCTAACCTTAATATAAAATAACAAGATAATACAAAAAAAACTTTTAATGTTAACATAATCTAAAAATAAAAACATTACAATTTATTTAATCTAATTTTAAAATTTTTGACATTCTGAGGGAAAGTCTCTATCACTGCTGCAGGTAATTTGTTCCAATTTTGTATGGTTCTATTAATAAATGAGAATTTACCTACATCTGTTCTCTGTTTTCTTTGAGGAATTTTGAAGCCATGATCTTTCCGCGCGACGTATGTTGGTTTTGATAGTCTTACCCGAACTTCACCCCACGGACGATCACCCCTTATTGCTTTGAATAATGCACAAAGACGCGATTTCTCTCTGCGTTTTTCCAAGGGTTCCCACGATATAAATTCAGAATTAGAACGTCCCCTCTTAACAAATTTTGCGGCATATTTTTGTACTTTTTCGAGAGATTTTATTTGCCCTAAACGATATGGGTCCCAACATATCGAGCCATATTCCAATATCGGACGTACTAGAGATGTGTACTCTAATTCCCTTGATTTTCCACTCCCTTTCCTAAGTACTCTTATCACAAAATGCAATGCTTTCCACGCCTTTTTCACTACATAATTTACGTGTTCTGCCAATCCCTGATACTCATTTAGTACAATTCCCAAATATTTACTGCATTTAGTCCTCGGAATATCCTGATTTCCTAATTTATATTTCACGTCGTCTGTCTTTTTAGAACGCGCGAATGTGATAAACTTGCACTTACAGGGATTTAATATCATTTCATTTGTGGTAGCCCATGATTCTAGCTTATCTAAATCAGCCTGCAATATTTCTGTATCATTTGTGTTATTAATTTCCCGATAAATTATGCAATCATCTGCAAAAAGACGTATCTTTGATTCAATTCCCTGCCAAATATCATTAATATACGCTATAAATACCAACGGACCTAGCACACTTCCCTGTGGCACTCCGGACGTTACTTCTGCCCTCGAAGAGAAACTAGTTCCAATTCGCACCCGTTGAGTACGCGAGCTGAAAAATTCTCGAATCCATAGAGCAATTCTTTTGTCTATGTTAAGCTTACTAATTTTTTGTATTAATTTATCATGGGGAACGAGGTCGAACGCTTTGGTGAAATCTATGATAATTGCATGAACAATGGAACCTTTATCAAGAGAATCAGCAATGTCCTGACTGACGGTGACTACCTGACTCTCACACGAATATCCTTTTCTACAACCGTGTTGGCCTTCGTAAATTATATTATTCTTTTCCCAAATTCCGCGTAAAAATTCTGCCATCATATGTTCCATTTGCTTACACACTATAGACGTTAGACTTACTGGGCGATAATTTTCGACATTTTGACGCGAGCCTCCTTTGAAAATTGGGACCACTATGGCATCTTTCCAATCACGAAGAATAAATGAATTGTTCATTGATATCTCGAAAAGCCGTAATAGGTACGATACTATAGCTTCTCTTCCTAATTTGAGAATTTCCCCCGAAATTCCGTCCGGCCCTGTTGATTTATTATTACCTATTTTGGCAATTCTTTTCCTAAGTGCACTCGGATTTAGTACAAAATGTTCTCCTTCGCATTCGTTTACGACGATCTTCCTTTTACCTGTATAGACTGACGCGAAAAATTGATTAAATATATTTACTTTTTGTTTTTCGTCTACCACCAACTTATTACTACCGTTTCTTAACGACGGGATTTCTTCGCGATTTCCCTTGCGCATTCGTACGTATTTAAAAAAAAAATTGCTCCAACTTTTATTTTCATCAGTAAAGATCGTTTCCAAATATCCTTCCTGTGCTAATACTTTCGCCTCCAATAGTTCTCTCGTTAGTTTCTTAAATCGTCTCCTGTATTATTTCAGTAGTATACCTTTGCGTTCCGGCCCTCACACGCAACCAATCTTTATAAATGAGGGCTCTAATGAAAGATAATTTCACGGAGACTTGACGAACTCCACTTTGACATTAAAAATATGGATAGTTTCTTTAAAACAACGCATCGAAATATTCATGTAAAATGCAGCCCGCATCACATGTCAATCTATCTCGGCAAATAACTTATAAACAAAGCATTTTAGAGCCTTAAAAAGTAAAATTTTGAGGTCGAAGGTCTCAAAGAAACGTTTTTCACAGCATAATCTACAAGATGAGACATTCCCCGATCCATTCAATTAACTTTTTTGTTCCACGCTTCAATACTATCAAGGCCATTTCAATATTTCAGTCCTTCCTGCTGGTAGCAATTTTTGTGGCTACACGCTTAGATGGCTTAGATTTGACAATCTTTATTTGCGCTTTCTGTTAACACCGTATTTTGTGGAGTCTGACGAGGTTTATTTGCATAATCATTAATTCAAGATTTGCTCTCCAGCAACAATTAGAAGTACTGTTATAGTTGCTTGATACCTATGAAGGTTGTTTCTTTGCGTGTAGTGAAACCAATCAATTAACGTTTTACCGGTGTCTGTAAGTGCTGTGTACCTAATTGAGGAGGGATGTGGGCTCACAGAGAAGAGTGAAGAAAGTGTTTTACCTGTACCAGTATTTTCGTTATCATTCGATGAAATTTTAAGTCAGCGGATTCAGACACGTAGCTTTCTCAAAAGTAAAAAGCTTTTGTATTATTTTTGTGACTATCACGAAAAGCTAAAAGCTAGCTGTCAAAGAATATTGAATAATTACTAGAAATGTTGTCTTTAAGGAAGTGCTGTGAATTGTTCCAAGAAAACTCTCCATTATACTGAATAAATATTTATTGAAAATTTATTTTAAACATCAACTGCATTGTTTTTTATTTTATTTGATATTGTGTTAGTACATTGCAAGTTACCTTTATATATTTTTAAACAAATAAACACGTTTCGTTAACTACTTCCCCTCTTAAAATGGAAATATAAGGATAGGGACCTAACATAGGGTCTAACATGTAAGAGTTCTCACACGGGTACGCGGAGGTAGTAGGGGAAAACTTGTGTATGAAACAACACAAAGAACAAACGTTTTAAATTAGCTAAAGTAAAATAGCTTGAAATAAATGAAAAACAAAAATCAAATCGCGCTGGCCTACAATACTATGTGAATTAATTAAAAAAGCAAGTAAATTTAAAATTATAGAAAGAATAAGAGAAGTCACTCGACAACTGCCAACGTTCGCAGTCCAAAGGCACGCTTTAAAGGTTGGTGGTGTCTGGAAGTATGCACATCAACGTCCAGCTGCAAACTCATATTGTAAATAATACACCGTTTGATATTAAACTCAAGGTGTCGGCTCGTTAATATATTCAATAAGCAACATCGTTTGAGGAACATTCCCATATACCGAAGTGAAGTTTATACCTACTAAATTGTTTTCAATGTTAACAAATTGTGTTTAGTACTCAAAGATGAAAATATTAGTTTATTTTTTGGCTCGGAATTGCTTTTCTTGAAGTACGTAAGAACGCTGAAAATAATCCAATACTTTTTAATAGACTAATAGTTTTTCAATTTTTGCACCCCAGCAAGCTGGCACCCTTAACTCTCCAAAAACCCCTCTATTCCTCATAACAAATCAAGGAAATTAAAGTAATATTGCAAAGAGTAGGGTTGTACTTGCTCCATCGGTTTTTAAGCACTTCTTTACATTGCTTTCTGAAGAGTAAAACCCTTTTCTATTATGTTTTTGACTATCAAGGAAAGCGAAAAGTTAACTCTCAAGGAGGAGTGAATATTTTGTTCAAAGTTGTTCTTAAAGAAGTATGAATTGTTCCGAGAACATCTCTCTATAGTGCCGAATAAACTTTTATTGAAAATTTGTTTTCAACATGAATTGTATTGTTATTTTTGTTTGATATTCTGCAAGTACGTTAGAAGTTACATGTATACATTAAAAAAAAATAAAAATATTTCATTAACAACTTTCCTTCTTAATTGAAAGGATAGACAAATGGATAGGGAAAGGTTGGGTTTTATCATGCGAGAGTTCTCGCATGGGTACGCTAGTTTCTCATAATGTTGGTCACTGATTTTTCTTTTCCCATATGCCCGCCTTGCTTTGCTTTTTAACTTTCGTATCAGATTATTATATTCTGGAGCGGGATTTCTTGTTACGATTTTAAACGGTACATAGAGATCCATACACGTATCAATGATTTTCTTAACATTATTCCAAACATCCTCTACAGAACTACCAATTCCCGCCCATGTGGAATAATTATCGACTAAATACTTTTGTAAATTGGCCACGTCAGCCTTACGGTACAAGTAAATTTTCTTACGCTCAGTTCTGTGCGGTGTACAGATCCCTTTCACTTTTACACACACAGCCGAGTGGTCGCTTATACCTGGAACTACCTCGCAACTGGTAACGGAACCCTCCGGACGCGTTAAAAATATGTCTAAAGCCGCGTCCACACGATGCGTCTTTTCGTTCAATTTTGCGCATGCGTCCAACGCATGCGTCTAGCGCACGCAGCGCATGCGTTTGGGGCATGCGTCCTTTCGTCAAAACGATGAACGCATGCAATAGCGCACGCTTCCCAGAGCTGACGGGAATCTCGTTCGTTTTTCTCGTGCGCTTCCTTCAAAGAACGTGTATTTCATAGCGAAGTCATCCGGAATACCGAGCCGGAAGAGTTCATTGGTAGTCTTCTGAGTTATTTTGTACCGTCCGTCTGTGTTTTATTGCGAATTTGTTGCAGATTATTCTTTTATTATATATTTACGATAATATCAATTTTCAATACACACATTTATTAAGATAAATAATGGAATCTAGTAAAAATGAACGTGTGATTATTTCCATTTCTATTAGATGTGTTGCAGTGACAAGAGAAGAATATTTAGTTCTCCCTAATTCTTATTTTATTTTTATGGTAATGCCAATTTTCGAAATTTACGTAATAAGTTATATAGCTGAAACAATTAAATGCAATAGCTTTCATTTAAGGTTATGTATTTTCAGAATGTCTCTTGAAAACAAAGAACTCACTCTTCAGTTCATTCAAGATTATAGAGAAAAGTAAGATTTTCTCTTCTCTTCTTTCGACTGATAGTAATATAAGTTGCCGAAATTGCCGTGCAAATAGCTGGATCCATTATACAGAATAGAACAAGCACCGCACAGTGTTGCACCGTGTGGACAAGGTGGCGCACGTGCGCAGTGTTGAACGTTCGTCTTTCAACTTTGCGCATGCCATTTTATTCCTGTGACGCACAGAAAAAACGCATCGTGTGGACGCGCCTTAAAACGGCATTATCTCTTGTTGGCTGCTTTAATACATGCACTAGCTTATTTGTCCAAACTAGTTCGTTTACCTTCGCCTGCGCCCCTCTCCCCTCCGTCACAAATTTAGATCTCCGTCGATAATTAATTGTCTTTTCTCTCTGATACCAACGCGCGTTCTTTCTACAAGTTTCTGCAAGATGTTCATATGTGCAATTAAAAACAATACAATAACAAGATTTTATCAAAACTGCTCCAAATTTTTTTTTAAACTTTTGGTAGGAGTAGTGCTGAATGTACTCTATTAGATGACATAAACGCCATATTGCTCTATTCTTTTGTTGTTTTTACTTTCCCGTATACGTACGTATACACGGAGTGATATACGTAGTATAAGGAAAGTTATGTAATGCTGCGCGAAAAAATGGCCAATTTTCGGCGGAAAAAAAATTAATTGCCGGGCCGTGAAAACGAATAAGTGGATAAAACCAGTTGCTAAATTAAGAAAAAAATCCTCTATCTCGTGGTGTGGTCAAAATCCATGATTTGTTTCTTCTTTATACTTAAAAATCGATTGACGGCATTCCGTCCGTCTGTCCGTCTGTGGTCAACGCTAGCGCCTAAACCGTTCGGTCGATTTTCTTCAAAATTGATATTCCCCAGTCGATCTCATTCTAGTCGAAGATTTGTGATTTTGAAAAAGATTCTTTAAAATTTGGGGGTACTTTATATGAAGCCCCCCGGGGATTTTCAACATTTTCTCAAAAACGGCTCCAAATTTTTTCTTTAAATTTCTTGTATGAATAGAGAAAAATACACTTTTTAACGTGGCATAGGTCCGATTTTCACGTACAGCTCTGAATTTTCGAAAATTGTGAAAGTTTGAATTTTTTTCGGCGTCTTTCTCCAACTACAATATTGAAGATAGAGATTTTTTCTTCAAATAAAATTTATTTTGCATATTGAGTTCTTTAATAAAGGTCATGTAAATGTTTTTCACAATTTTGGTAGTTTTCGTGCAATATTGCGTGCAATATGTGCAATTTTAAAAAATTACAAAAACAACATTTTCTCAAAAACGGCTCCAAATTTTTTCTTTAAACTTTTGGTAGGGATAGTGGTAAATGTACTCTATCAATGACATAAAAGCCATTTTGGTCTATCGGTTGGTTTTTTCAAAAAATACAAAAATGTAAATTTTTTTACTTGTCTCTCACGTCGTTAATATTTACATTATCGGCGATTTTTTCACATTATTATATTTACGAGTATATATGCTTTAAATAATGTCAAGTAAAGTTTCTCGAAAACACTACCGTTTTCTGTGAAAAGTAGCTCAAATTTCGGCATTTTCAGAAATGCTCAAACGTCATTTTCTCGTATATGGCTGCAATTTTGTTCTTGAAACTTTTGTAACGGATAGTGCTAATTACACTCATTAGTATAGCGTGAAGTTTATTTTGAGTTTTTTTTTGTTTTTTTCAAAAATTATATAAATGTAACTTTTTTTGAAAGATCTCTCACATCTTTAATATGCACATTAACCGCAATTTGTAAAGATGATTATATTTGTGAGTGTAAGTGCTTCAAATAACTTCAAATAAAATATTTTGAAAACTCAAAAATTTTCTGTGAAAATGAGCTTAAAATTTCGCATTTTTAGTAGTGCTACAACGCCATTTTCTCTTAAACGGCACATAATTTTTAAAAGAAAATTGCCATTTACGGCTAGGTTTTTGTGTTCCTTAATATTCTAAAATTAATGCTTTCTGTTCTACCAATAGGAAATCCGAAAAATTAAGAAAATGACAAAAAAATGTACTTTTGGCGATGATAAATGGTAGCTGGCAAGAAAGAGTATGTGGCAATTCCGAATAGCTAGCGAAGACCCAGGAAAATAGAAAACTAATACGGGAAAGTCTGTGCCATTCTGTAGGCACCACTAGTTTTTCAAAATTGCAAAAATGTAATTTTTCTGACTTCTCACCTCACGTGGTTCAGTGGTGAAGTCCGTTTTTCGATCCGACTTTTAGTTTTCGAGAAAATGGCGAAAAACATGATCGTAAGTTGTGAACACAGATCAAGGCCCTTTTGGCTCTACGACGCGTAGTTTCCGAGATAAACGCGAAAAACGGAAAAATTTTTCGATTTTCGAATTTGACCCCAGTGTTATGCATCCTAGCGCGGAATTTTATGGCGAATTCAGTGGTGAAGTCCGTTTTTCGATCCGACTTTTAGTTTTCGAGAAAATGGCGAAAAACATGATCGTAAGTTGTGAACACAGATCAAGGCCCTTTTGGCTCTACGACGCGTAGTTTCCGAGATAAACGCGAAAAACGGAAAAATTTTTCGATTTTCGAATTTGACCCCAGTGTTATGGATCCTAGCGCGGAATTTTATGGCGAATTCAGTGGTGAAGTCCGTTTTTCGATCCGACTTTTAGTTTTCGAGAAAATGGCGAAAAACATGATCGTAAGTTGTGAACACAGATCAAGGCCCTTTTGGCTCTACGACGCGTAGTTTCCGAGATAAACGCGAAAAACGGAAAAATTTTTCGATTTTCGAATTTGACCCCAGTGTTATGCATCCTAGCGCGGAATTTTATGGCGAATTCAGTGGTGAAGTCCGTTTTTCGATCCGACTTTTAGTTTTCGAGAAAATGGCGAAAAACATGATCGTAAGTTGTGAACACAGATCAAGGCCCTTTTGGCTCTACGACGCGTAGTTTCCGAGATAAACGCGAAAAACGGAAAAATTTTTCGATTTTCGAATTTGACCCCAGTGTTATGGATCCTAGCGCGGAATTTTATGGCGAATTCAGTGGTGAAGTCCGTTTTTCGATCCGACTTTTAGTTTTCGAGAAAATGGCGAAAAACATGATCGTAAGTTGTGAACACAGATCAAGGCCCTTTTGGCTCTACGACGCGTAGTTTCCGAGATAAACGCGAAAAACGGAAAAATTTTTCGATTTTCGAATTTGACCCCAGTGTTATGCATCCTAGCGCGGAATTTTATGGCGAATTCAGTGGTGAAGTCCGTTTTTCGATCCGACTTTTAGTTTTCGAGAAAATGGCGAAAAACATGATCGTAAGTTGTGAACACAGATCAAGGCCCTTTTGGCTCTACGACGCGTAGTTTCCGAGATAAACGCGAAAAACGGAAAAATTTTTCGATTTTCGAATTTGACCCCAGTGTTATGCATCCTAGCGCGGAATTTTATGGCGAATTCAGTGGTGAAGTCCGTTTTTCGATCCGACTTTTAGTTTTCGAGAAAATGGCGAAAAACATGATCGTAAGTTGTGAACACAGATCAAGGCCCTTTTGGCTCTACGACGCGTAGTTTCCGAGATAAACGCGAAAAACGGAAAAATTTTTCGATTTTCGAATTTGACCCCAGTGTTATGGATCCTAGCGCGGAATTTTATGGCGAATTCAGTGGTGAAGTCCGTTTTTCGATCCGACTTTTAGTTTTCGAGAAAATGGCGAAAAACATGATCGTAAGTTGTGAACACAGATCAAGGCCCTTTTGGCTCTACGACGCGTAGTTTCCGAGATAAACGCGAAAAACGGAAAAATTTTTCGATTTTCGAATTTGACCCCAGTGTTATGGATCCTAGCGCGGAATTTTATGGCGAATTCAGTGGTGAAGTCCGTTTTTCGATCCGACTTTTAGTTTTCGAGAAAATGGCGAAAAACATGATCGTAAGTTGTGAACACAGATCAAGGCCCTTTTGGCTCTACGACGCGTAGTTTCCGAGATAAACGCGAAAAACGGAAAAATTTTTCGATTTTCGAATTTGACCCCAGTGTTATGGATCCTAGCGCGGAATTTTATGGCGAATTCAGTGGTGAAGTCCGTTTTTCGATCCGACTTTTAGTTTTCGAGAAAATGGCGAAAAACATGATCGTAAGTTGTGAACACAGATCAAGGCCCTTTTGGCTCTACGACGCGTAGTTTCCGAGATAAACGCGAAAAACGGAAAAATTTTTCGATTTTCGAATTTGACCCCAGTGTTATGCATCCTAGCGCGGAATTTTATGGCGAATTCAGTGGTGAAGTCCGTTTTTCGATCCGACTTTTAGTTTTCGAGAAAATGGCGAAAAACATGATCGTAAGTTGTGAACACAGATCAAGGCCCTTTTGGCTCTACGACGCGTAGTTTCCGAGATAAACGCGAAAAACGGAAAAATTTTTCGATTTTCGAATTTGACCCCAGTGTTATGGATCCTAGCGCGGAATTTTATGGCGAATTCAGTGGTGAAGTCCGTTTTTCGATCCGACTTTTAGTTTTCGAGAAAATGGCGAAAAACATGATCGTAAGTTGTGAACACAGATCAAGGCCCTTTTGGCTCTACGACGCGTAGTTTCCGAGATAAACGCGAAAAACGGAAAAATTTTTCGATTTTCGAATTTGACCCCAGTGTTATGCATCCTAAGCGCGGAATTTTATGGCGAATTCAGTGGTGAAGTCCGTTTTTCGATCCGACTTTTAGTTTTCGAGAAAATGGCGAAAAACATGATCGTAAGTTGTGAACACAGATCAAGGCCCTTTTGGCTCTACGACGCGTAGTTTCCGAGATAAACGCGAAAAACGGAAAAATTTTTCGATTTTCGAATTTGACCCCAGTGTTATGCATCCTAGCGCGGAATTTTATGGCGAATTCAGTGGTGAAGTCCGTTTTTCGATCCGACTTTTAGTTTTCGAGAAAATGGCGAAAAACATGATCGTAAGTTGTGAACACAGATCAAGGCCCTTTTGGCTCTACGACGCGTAGTTTCCGAGATAAACGCGAAAAACGGAAAAATTTTTCGATTTTCGAATTTGACCCCAGTGTTATGGATCCTAGCGCGGAATTTTATGGCGAATTCAGTGGTGAAGTCCGTTTTTCGATCCGACTTTTAGTTTTCGAGAAAATGGCGAAAAACATGATCGTAAGTTGTGAACACAGATCAAGGCCCTTTTGGCTCTACGACGCGTAGTTTCCGAGATAAACGCGAAAAACGGAAAAATTTTTCGATTTTCGAATTTGACCCCAGTGTTATGGATCCTAGCGCGGAATTTTATGGCGAATTCAGTGGTGAAGTCCGTTTTTCGATCCGACTTTTAGTTTTCGAGAAAATGGCGAAAAACATGATCGTAAGTTGTGAACACAGATCAAGGCCCTTTTGGCTCTACGACGCGTAGTTTCCGAGATAAACGCGAAAAACGGAAAAATTTTTCGATTTTCGAATTTGACCCCAGTGTTATGGATCCTAGCGCGGAATTTTATGGCGAATTCAGTGGTGAAGTCCGTTTTTCGATCCGACTTTTAGTTTTCGAGAAAATGGCGAAAAACATGATCGTAAGTTGTGAACACAGATCAAGGCCCTTTTGGCTCTACGACGCGTAGTTTCCGAGATAAACGCGAAAAACGGAAAAATTTTTCGATTTTCGAATTTGACCCCAGTGTTATGCATCCTAGCGCGGAATTTTATGGCGAATTCAGTGGTGAAGTCCGTTTTTCGATCCGACTTTTAGTTTTCGAGAAAATGGCGAAAAACATGATCGTAAGTTGTGAACACAGATCAAGGCCCTTTTGGCTCTACGACGCGTAGTTTCCGAGATAAACGCGAAAAACGGAAAAATTTTTCGATTTTCGAATTTGACCCCAGTGTTATGCATCCTAGCGCGGAATTTTATGGCGAATTCAGTGGTGAAGTCCGTTTTTCGATCCGACTTTTAGTTTTCGAGAAAATGGCGAAAAACATGATCGTAAGTTGTGAACACAGATCAAGGCCCTTTTGGCTCTACGACGCGTAGTTTCCGAGATAAACGCGAAAAACGGAAAAATTTTTCGATTTTCGAATTTGACCCCAGTGTTATGGATCCTAAGCGCGGAATTTTATGGCGAATTCAGTGGTGAAGTCCGTTTTTCGATCCGACTTTTAGTTTTCGAGAAAATGGCGAAAAACATGATCGTAAGTTGTGAACACAGATCAAGGCCCTTTTGGCTCTACGACGCGTAGTTTCCGAGATAAACGCGAAAAACGGAAAAATTTTTCGATTTTCGAATTTGACCCCAGTGTTATGCATCCTAGCGCGGAATTTTATGGCGAATTCAGTGGTGAAGTCCGTTTTTCGATCCGACTTTTAGTTTTCGAGAAAATGGCGAAAAACATGATCGTAAGTTGTGAACACAGATCAAGGCCCTTTTGGCTCTACGACGCGTAGTTTCCGAGATAAACGCGAAAAACGGAAAAATTTTTCGATTTTCGAATTTGACCCCAGTGTTATGCATCCTAAGCGCGGAATTTTATGGCGAATTCAGTGGTGAAGTCCGTTTTTCGATCCGACTTTTAGTTTTCGAGAAAATGGCGAAAAACATGATCGTAAGTTGTGAACACAGATCAAGGCCCTTTTGGCTCTACGACGCGTAGTTTCCGAGATAAACGCGAAAAACGGAAAAATTTTTCGATTTTCGAATTTGACCCCAGTGTTATGGATCCTAGCGCGGAATTTTATGGCGAATTCAGTGGTGAAGTCCGTTTTTCGATCCGACTTTTAGTTTTCGAGAAAATGGCGAAAAACATGATCGTAAGTTGTGAACACAGATCAAGGCCCTTTTGGCTCTACGACGCGTAGTTTCCGAGATAAACGCGAAAAACGGAAAAATTTTTCGATTTTCGAATTTGACCCCAATGTTATGGATCCTAGCGCGGAATTTTATGGCGAATTCAGTGGTGAAGTCCGTTTTTCGATCCGACTTTTAGTTTTCGAGAAAATGGCGAAAAACATGATCGTAAGTTGTGAACACAGATCAAGGCCCTTTTGGCTCTACGACGCGTAGTTTCCGAGATAAACGCGAAAAACGGAAAAATTTTTCGATTTTCGAATTTGACCCCAGTGTTATGGATCCTAGCGCGGAATTTTATGGCGAATTCAGTGGTGAAGTCCGTTTTTCGATCCGACTTTTAGTTTTCGAGAAAATGGCGAAAAACATGATCGTAAGTTGTGAACACAGATCAAGGCCCTTTTGGCTCTACGACGCGTAGTTTCCGAGATAAACGCGAAAAACGGAAAAATTTTTCGATTTTCGAATTTGACCCCAGTGTTATGCATCCTAGCGCGGAATTTTATGGCGAATTCAGTGGTGAAGTCCGTTTTTCGATCCGACTTTTAGTTTTCGAGAAAATGGCGAAAAACATGATCGTAAGTTGTGAACACAGATCAAGGCCCTTTTGGCTCTACGACGCGTAGTTTCCGAGATAAACGCGAAAAACGGAAAAATTTTTCGATTTTCGAATTTGACCCCAGTGTTATGGATCCTAGCGCGGAATTTTATGGCGAATTCAGTGGTGAAGTCCGTTTTTCGATCCGACTTTTAGTTTTCGAGAAAATGGCGAAAAACATGATCGTAAGTTGTGAACACAGATCAAGGCCCTTTTGGCTCTACGACGCGTAGTTTCCGAGATAAACGCGAAAAACGGAAAAATTTTTCGATTTTCGAATTTGACCCCAGTGTTATGCATCCTAAGCGCGGAATTTTATGGCGAATTCAGTGGTGAAGTCCGTTTTTCGATCCGACTTTTAGTTTTCGAGAAAATGGCGAAAAACATGATCGTAAGTTGTGAACACAGATCAAGGCCCTTTTGGCTCTACGACGCGTAGTTTCCGAGATAAACGCGAAAAACGGAAAAATTTTTCGATTTTCGAATTTGACCCCAGTGTTATGGATCCTAGCGCGGAATTTTATGGCGAATTCAGTGGTGAAGTCCGTTTTTCGATCCGACTTTTAGTTTTCGAGAAAATGGCGAAAAACATGATCGTAAGTTGTGAACACAGATCAAGGCCCTTTTGGCTCTACGACGCGTAGTTTCCGAGATAAACGCGAAAAACGGAAAAATTTTTCGATTTTCGAATTTGACCCCAAGTGTTATGGCATCCTAGCGCGGAATTTTATGGCGAATTCAGTGGTGAAGTCCGTTTTTCGATCCGACTTTTAGTTTTCGAGAAAATGGCGAAAAACATGATCGTAAGTTGTGAACACAGATCAAGGCCCTTTTGGCTCTACGACGCGTAGTTTCCGAGATAAACGCGAAAAACGGAAAAATTTTTCGATTTTCGAATTTGACCCCAGTGTTATGGATCCTAAGCGCGGAATTTTATGGCGAATTCAGTGGTGAAGTCCGTTTTTCGATCCGACTTTTAGTTTTCGAGAAAATGGCGAAAAACATGATCGTAAGTTGTGAACACAGATCAAGGCCCTTTTGGCTCTACGACGCGTAGTTTCCGAGATAAACGCGAAAAACGGAAAAATTTTTCGATTTTCGAATTTGACCCCAGTGTTATGCATCCTAGCGCGGAATTTTATGGCGAATTCAGTGGTGAAGTCCGTTTTTCGATCCGACTTTTAGTTTTCGAGAAAATGGCGAAAAACATGATCGTAAGTTGTGAACACAGATCAAGGCCCTTTTGGCTCTACGACGCGTAGTTTCCGAGATAAACGCGAAAAACGGAAAAATTTTTCGATTTTCGAATTTGACCCCAGTGTTATGGATCCTAGCGCGGAATTTTATGGCGAATTCAGTGGTGAAGTCCGTTTTTCGATCCGACTTTTAGTTTTCGAGAAAATGGCGAAAAACATGATCGTAAGTTGTGAACACAGATCAAGGCCCTTTTGGCTCTACGACGCGTAGTTTCCGAGATAAACGCGAAAAAACGGAAAAATTTTTCGATTTTCGAATTTGACCCCAATGTTATGGATCCTAGCGCGGAATTTTATGGCGAATTCAGTGGTGAAGTCCGTTTTTCGATCCGACTTTTAGTTTTCGAGAAAATGGCGAAAAACATGATCGTAAGTTGTGAACACAGATCAAGGCCCTTTTGGCTCTACGACGCGTAGTTTCCGAGATAAACGCGAAAAAACGGAAAAATTTTTCGATTTTCGAATTTGACCCCAGTGTTATGGATCCTAGCGCGGAATTTTATGGCGAATTCAGTGGTGAAGTCCGTTTTTCGATCCGACTTTTAGTTTTCGAGAAAATGGCGAAAAACATGATCGTAAGTTGTGAACACAGATCAAGGCCCTTTTGGCTCTACGACGCGTAGTTTCCGAGATAAACGCGAAAAACGGAAAAATTTTTCGATTTTCGAATTTGACCCCAGTGTTATGCATCCTAGCGCGGAATTTTATGGCGAATTCAGTGGTGAAGTCCGTTTTTCGATCCGACTTTTAGTTTTCGAGAAAATGGCGAAAAACATGATCGTAAGTTGTGAACACAGATCAAGGCCCTTTTGGCTCTACGACGCGTAGTTTCCGAGATAAACGCGAAAAACGGAAAAATTTTTCGATTTTCGAATTTGACCCCAGTGTTATGGATCCTAGCGCGGAATTTTATGGCGAATTCAGTGGTGAAGTCCGTTTTTCGATCCGACTTTTAGTTTTCGAGAAAATGGCGAAAAACATGATCGTAAGTTGTGAACACAGATCAAGGCCCTTTTGGCTCTACGACGCGTAGTTTCCGAGATAAACGCGAAAAACGGAAAAATTTTTCGATTTTCGAATTTGACCCCAGTGTTATGGATCCTAGCGCGGAATTTTATGGCGAATTCAGTGGTGAAGTCCGTTTTTCGATCCGACTTTTAGTTTTCGAGAAAATGGCGAAAAACATGATCGTAAGTTGTGAACACAGATCAAGGCCCTTTTGGCTCTACGACGCGTAGTTTCCGAGATAAACGCGAAAAACGGAAAAATTTTTCGATTTTCGAATTTGACCCCAGTGTTATGGATCCTAGCGCGGAATTTTATGGCGAATTCAGTGGTGAAGTCCGTTTTTCGATCCGACTTTTAGTTTTCGAGAAAATGGCGAAAAACATGATCGTAAGTTGTGAACACAGATCAAGGCCCTTTTGGCTCTACGACGCGTAGTTTCCGAGATAAACGCGAAAAACGGAAAAATTTTTCGATTTTCGAATTTGACCCCAGTGTTATGCATCCTAAGCGCGGAATTTTATGGCGAATTCAGTGGTGAAGTCCGTTTTTCGATCCGACTTTTAGTTTTCGAGAAAATGGCGAAAAACATGATCGTAAGTTGTGAACACAGATCAAGGCCCTTTTGGCTCTACGACGCGTAGTTTCCGAGATAAACGCGAAAAACGGAAAAATTTTTCGATTTTCGAATTTGACCCCAGTGTTATGCATCCTAAGCGCGGAATTTTATGGCGAATTCAGTGGTGAAGTCCGTTTTTCGATCCGACTTTTAGTTTTCGAGAAAATGGCGAAAAACATGATCGTAAGTTGTGAACACAGATCAAGGCCCTTTTGGCTCTACGACGCGTAGTTTCCGAGATAAACGCGAAAAAACGGAAAAATTTTTCGATTTTCGAATTTGACCCCAGTGTTATGGCATCCTAAGCGCGGAATTTTATGGCGAATTCAGTGGTGAAGTCCGTTTTTCGATCCGACTTTTAGTTTTCGAGAAAATGGCGAAAAACATGATCGTAAGTTGTGAACACAGATCAAGGCCCTTTTGGCTCTACGACGCGTAGTTTCCGAGATAAACGCGAAAAACGGAAAAATTTTTCGATTTTCGAATTTGACCCCAGTGTTATGGATCCTAGCGCGGAATTTTATGGCGAATTCAGTGGTGAAGTCCGTTTTTCGATCCGACTTTTAGTTTTCGAGAAAATGGCGAAAAACATGATCGTAAGTTGTGAACACAGATCAAGGCCCTTTTGGCTCTACGACGCGTAGTTTCCGAGATAAACGCGAAAAACGGAAAAATTTTTCGATTTTCGAATTTGACCCCAGTGTTATGCATCCTAACGCGGAATTTTATGGCGAATTCAGTGGTGAAGTCCGTTTTTCGATCCGACTTTTAGTTTTCGAGAAAATGGCGAAAAACATGATCGTAAGTTGTGAACACAGATCAAGGCCCTTTTGGCTCTACGACGCGTAGTTTCCGAGATAAACGCGAAAAACGGAAAAATTTTTCGATTTTCGAATTTGACCCCAGTGTTATGGATCCTAGCGCGGAATTTTATGGCGAATTCAGTGGTGAAGTCCGTTTTTCGATCCGACTTTTAGTTTTCGAGAAAATGGCGAAAAACATGATCGTAAGTTGTGAACACAGATCAAGGCCCTTTTGGCTCTACGACGCGTAGTTTCCGAGATAAACGCGAAAAACGGAAAAATTTTTCGATTTTCGAATTTGACCCCAGTGTTATGCATCCTAGCGCGGAATTTTATGGCGAATTCAGTGGTGAAGTCCGTTTTTCGATCCGACTTTTAGTTTTCGAGAAAATGGCGAAAAACATGATCGTAAGTTGTGAACACAGATCAAGGCCCTTTTGGCTCTACGACGCGTAGTTTCCGAGATAAACGCGAAAAACGGAAAAATTTTTCGATTTTCGAATTTGACCCCAGTGTTATGGATCCTAGCGCGGAATTTTATGGCGAATTCAGTGGTGAAGTCCGTTTTTCGATCCGACTTTTAGTTTTCGAGAAAATGGCGAAAAACATGATCGTAAGTTGTGAACACAGATCAAGGCCCTTTTGGCTCTACGACGCGTAGTTTCCGAGATAAACGCGAAAAACGGAAAAAATTTTTCGATTTTCGAATTTGACCCCAGTGTTATGGATCCTAGCGCGGAATTTTATGGCGAATTCAGTGGTGAAGTCCGTTTTTCGATCCGACTTTTAGTTTTCGAGAAAATGGCGAAAAACATGATCGTAAGTTGTGAACACAGATCAAGGCCCTTTTGGCTCTACGACGCGTAGTTTCCGAGATAAACGCGAAAAACGGAAAAATTTTTCGATTTTCGAATTTGACCCCAGTGTTATGCATCCTAACGCGGAATTTTATGGCGAATTCAGTGGTGAAGTCCGTTTTCGATCCGACTTTTAGTTTTCGAGAAAATGGCGAAAAACATGATCGTAAGTTGTGAACACAGATCAAGGCCCTTTTGGCTCTACGACGCGTAGTTTCCGAGATAAACGCGAAAAAACGGAAAAATTTTTCGATTTTCGAATTTGACCCCAGTGTTATGGATCCTAGCGCGGAATTTTATGGCGAATTCAGTGGTGAAGTCCGTTTTTCGATCCGACTTTTAGTTTTCGAGAAAATGGCGAAAAACATGATCGTAAGTTGTGAACACAGATCAAGGCCCTTTGGCTCTACGACGCGTAGTTTCCGAGATAAACGCGAAAAACGGAAAAATTTTTCGATTTTCGAATTTGACCCCAGTGTTATGGATCCTAGCGCGGAATTTTATGGCGAATTCAGTGGTGAAGTCCGTTTTTCGATCCGACTTTTAGTTTTCGAGAAAATGGCGAAAAACATGATCGTAAGTTGTGAACACAGATCAAGGCCCTTTTGGCTCTACGACGCGTAGTTTCCGAGATAAACGCGAAAAACGGAAAAATTTTTCGATTTTCGAATTTGACCCCAGTGTTATGGATCCTAGCGCGGAATTTTATGGCGAATTCAGTGGTGAAGTCCGTTTTTCGATCCGACTTTTAGTTTTCGAGAAAATGGCGAAAAACATGATCGTAAGTTGTGAACACAGATCAAGGCCCTTTTGGCTCTACGACGCGTAGTTTCCGAGATAAACGCGAAAAACGGAAAAATTTTTCGATTTTCGAATTTGACCCCAGTGTTATGGATCCTAGCGCGGAATTTTATGGCGAATTCAGTGGTGAAGTCCGTTTTTCGATCCGACTTTTAGTTTTCGAGAAAATGGCGAAAACATGATCGTAAGTTGTGAACACAGATCAAGGCCCTTTTGGCTCTACGACGCGTAGTTTCCGAGATAAACGCGAAAAACGGAAAAATTTTTCGATTTTCGAATTTGACCCCATGTTATGGATCCTAGCGCGGAATTTTATGGCGAATTCAGTGGTGAAGTCCGTTTTTCGATCCGACTTTTAGTTTTCGAGAAAATGGCGAAAACATGATCGTAAGTTGTGAACACAGATCAAGGCCCTTTTGGCTCTACGACGCGTAGTTTCCGAGATAAACGCGAAAAACGGAAAAATTTTTCGATTTTCGAATTTGACCCCAGTGTTATGGATCCTAGCGCGGAATTTTATGGCGAATTCAGTGGTGAAGTCCGTTTTTCGATCCGACTTTTAGTTTTCGAGAAAATGGCGAAAAACATGATCGTAAGTTGTGAACACAGATCAAGGCCCTTTTGGCTCTACGACGCGTAGTTTCCGAGATAAACGCGAAAAACGGAAAAATTTTTCGATTTTCGAATTTGACCCCAGTGTTTATGGATCCTAGCGCGGAATTTTGGG
>JAHLJT010009436.1:29345173-29374741 GCA_031308135.1 Acheta domesticus
CTTCAGATCCCCTCCCATAAAAAATCAAAATATCTGTTTCATAGAGGGCCTTGAGTTCATTGAAATCAATCGTGGAATATTAGAGAAAATCGACTGAACGGTTTTAACGTTAGCGTTAACCATAGAGAGACGAACGGTCAGCCTGACGTTTTGCCATCAATCAGTTTTACTGTCTCGTATACGTACGTATGTACGGAGTAATGCACGTAGTAAACTGAAAACTATGTAATGCTGCGGAAAATCCATTTCGAGAAAACGGAAATACGCGTTTTTGGCTATCCTGATTCCGAACACGTTTTTTCAAAACGTCCGTCCGTCTGTAAACACCACTAGCGCCTAAACCATACGGTAACAGCATAGCAGTTTGCTCGGCGGACAGCACACGTGGCGGCCGGCCGAGGGGGACGGGTGGCGGGCGGCCACCGGAGCCGGGGGCGTTTCTTGGAACGCCAGCGCAGGGGAGGATGTATGGCGGCAGAAATCGGCCTGCAGATAGCGATGGGCCTCATTTACAGCCGGCTCAAACTCAGATGACGCTTTCATCTTGGGAGGTCGGTTACGTGATTGCTCGCGAGATAGTCTAGTATACTGCGATTTTCTTAACTTTACCCCTTATAGGAATCAGCTGTTTCGCTGCCATCCAATCGGGAGCTTATCTGTCGCTACAGTGACGTCTCTATGGTGACGTTTAAGCTTTCCATTGGATGAAAGCGTCAACAGCTGATTCCTATCAGGGGCAAAGTTAAGCAAATCGCAGTGGAACTGCCAGGCATTAGAATTCGAGACGAATCGCGGTGCAGATGTTACTTGTCACCCGTGAGGGGGTTATCGCAAGTCCGTCTTGTGAGGTGTGGTTTTTCCCCACGGAACAAGAGGCATGGGGCGGCGCTATACTGCGATTTCTTTTACTCTGCGTTTGAAGTAAATCAGCGGTTGACGGTTTCATCCAATCGGGAGCTTGAACGTCGCGACATACAAGCTCCCGATTGGATGGCAGCGAAACAGCTGTTTTCTGTCACACGCACAGTTAAGAAAATTGCAGTATCGTGTTAGCGAGCTGGGATCCTCTTGGGTTAAACTGAGGCGGCTTGCCTCAGGAGTAGGAGTGCTGCGTAAAAAGTTCCTTATGAGTGTAAATATTGTATAGTGAATGTAAATAAATATGTACAGTGTCTTGTGTTCTTACTCATCTCGTGACGACATCACAAGTCGTAAGATTTTTCCCAAAATGAACATTTTTCGATCGATCTGGCTCGACTCCAAGCTTTGCGATTTTGAAAAACCTTTAAAATTTGGAGGTACTTATGTGAACCCCAGGGACATTGTCAACATTTTCTCAAAAATGATCCCAAGTACGTTCTTTAAATTTTGCAAATGAATAGAATAAAATACACTTATAAAGATAGCATTGGTCCGTTTTTCACGGTTAGCTCTGAATTTTCAAACTGAATGTTTTTCGGTTGACAAAATTTAAAATAGAGATTTTTCTTTCAAGTATTTTTCCCCCAAATTAGTTCTTTCATTAAGGCCATGCACATTTTTTAAAACATTTATTATTTTTACGGAGATATTGCGAGTGAAATGTGCAATATTGCGAGTGACATGTAGCAACTTGTGCTACAGAATGGCACAGACTTTCCCGTATTAGTTTTCTGTTTCCTTGGGTCTGGGTTAGCTATTCGGAATTGCCACATACTCTTGCCAGCTGTCATTTATCGCCGCCCAAAGTACATTTTTTTGACATTTTTGTAATGTTTCGGTTTCCTAATGGAACGGAAATATTAATTTCAGAATATTAAAGAACAATAAAACCTCGTCTTAAATGACAATTTTCTTTTAAAAATTTGTAGCAATTTTTAAGAAAATGGCGTTTAAGCGCTACTGAAAATGCGAAATTGGAAGCGCTTTTTCACAGAAAAGTTTTGAGTTTTACAAAAACTTCTTTTGAAGCACCTACACTGACAAATATAATAATGTTTACAGGTTGCTAGTAATGTGCATAACAAAGATGCGAGAGATCTTTCAAAAAAATTACATTTGTGTAATTAAAAAAACAAAAAAACCCTAAAATGAACTTTATGTCATATAAGTGCAATTTGCACTATCCGTTCAAAAAGTTTGAAGCAAAAATTTGCAGCCATTTATGAGAAAATGGTGTTTCAGCATTTCTGAAACTGCGGAATTTTGAGGAAGTTTTCACAGAAAACGGTTGAGTTTTCGAGAAACTTTACTTGACATTATTTAAAACACATGCACTCAGAAATATAATAATGTGAACAAATCGCCGCTAATGTAAATATTAACGACGTTAGATACAAGTCAAAAATATTAGTCTTGTAATATTTGAAAAAAAAACAACAACAAAAGAATAGAGCAATATGGCGTTGATGTCATCTCACAGAGTACATTTAATACTATCTCTTTCAAAAATTTAAAGAAAAAATTTGAAGCCGTTTTTGAGAAAATCTTGTTTTTGTAATTTTTTAAAATTGCATATATTGCGCGACAACTATTAACATTTTCAAAAAATGTATAGGACCTTAATGAAAGAACTCACTTTGGACCACAAACTTTATTTGAAGGGAAAATCTTTTTATTAAAGTTTGTAGTGCTAGGAAGACGCTGAAAAATTTCAAACTTTCGCATTTTCGAAAATTCGGAGTTAACCGTGAAAATGGGACCCTTTATAAGTGTATTTTACTCTATTCTTACAAGAAATTTAAAGAAAAAAATTGGAGCCGTTTTTGAGAAAGGTTTGAAAATGTCTTGGGGATTTCATGTTAAGTACCCCCAAATTTTAAAGAATGTTTTTCAAAATCTCAAAGCTTGGACTAGAGGTAGATCGACAATGGTTTCTTCAATTTGGAAAAATTCCTACGAGTGGTTTTGGCACTAGTAGTGTTCACAGACGGACGGACGTTTTCCTATCAATTGGTTTTTCGGTATCAAGGAGTTACAAAGCAGGGATTCTGACTACACCACGTGTTAGGAGATTTTGTTTCTTAGTTTAGCAACTGGTTTTATCCACTATTTCGTTATCAGGGCCCGGGAATGAATTTTTTTCTGCCGAATATTCGCCGTGTTTTCGCGCAGTATTACATAACTTTCCTTATACTACGTATATTACTCCGTATATACGTATGTACAGGGGTAAGTAAAAATACAAAAATAAGATTTTCTCAAAAGTGGCTCCAAATTTTTGCTTTCAACATTTTATAGGGATAATGATAAATGTATATTATGAGGTGACATAAATGTCATTCTGCTCAATTTTATTTTTCATAATTAATAAAAATGTAATTTTTTTATTTGTCTCACACGTAATTGGTATATGGCCTGTGCCTCACCATTAAAATACATTATAAATATAATTATTAATTTTTACATTAACGGTGGTTAATTTAGGTTATTGTATATACGAGTATAGGTGCTTTGAAGAACGTTTTATAAAGGTTCTGGAAAACTCAAAATTTTCAATGAAAACGAGCGCAAAATTCCGAATTTTCAGAAACGTTCAAACACCATTTTCTCAAAAACTGCTCCACGTTTTTGTAGCTTATCCTCTGGCCGGCTGCTCTCTGATCAGTAGTTTTCCGTGGTTTCTCCGATCAGCACAAGGCGAATGCTGGAACAGTACCCTAACAATCGGGCCACGAAGCGCGCGATCTTTCCTTCCTCTTCCTTGTCCTAACCTCACCCCTTACACACACACTAACATCCATTACACTACCACACATGCCGGGAGATAGGTCGGGGGCTTAGAGATTGTCCCAGCTGGGGTGGTGCCCCGCTGGTGGGAGATAACTGGTTGTGAAAACCCCGCTAGTCGACGGTAGATCGGCGCCTGATCTCGCTATCCAGCGGGGGATGAATACCGCCACCTCCAGATGAAAAAGCAAGCACTACACGTACGGAACCAATGCCCTCTGTAGTTGACAGGAAACACTAACAATCAATCATGGGGATTGTGCCATTTGGCAATGTACTTCTGCGAGGAATTAATTATGTACATTTGCAATTAGAACATATGTTAGGAAATTGTTTCGGCAGCAAATTTCTTCGTCAGCCTTTTGAGGAGTGTTTCATTGAAGAGGTGAGTTGGGCGGTGCGCGAATCCTCCCGGAGCGGCGGGGCCAACACCGGCAAGGGCACGCGGCGTAGCTGCCCCTTTGAGGGCGGTCGGGGGGGGGGGAGGGCAGCGTCGCGGCCTAGGTCCGCTCGCCCCGAGCGACTATCGACCTCCATCCTCCGCCCCCGCGGCCCTTAAAGCGGAGCTGCAGCGCTCCAGCGCCATTGGGCGCGTGGCCTGGGAAACGGGATAAACGCTCGGGATAAGGAACAGTCAAACCCGTCCGAGTTTCACGTGCACTGCATCACCACCCTTGTACTGAGGCCAGTCGGGAGTTTACGGCTTGTCGTACTAGGGACGGGGTCATGCTAGTGGGAGATACCGCGTTGGGAAAAATTCGCGCAAGCTGACGTAGGTCAGCGCCGGATCTCGTCAGCCAGCAGGAGAATATCACAGTCACTTCCCGGAATAAAACATGCACCGCACTTACGCGACTAATGGCCTTAGTAGTTGTCGCTCTCGGAGGCACTAACCATTCAAAATCAAAAATCTGTCCGAATTTAAGAATCACGAAGGTGGCAAGGAACGCTTGATTTTGTCCGTCCGAGTCTACCGCGGTTCGTGATCTTATGTCGGCGTCTTGTCCGAGGATTTTACTCAGTGTTGTCAAGGTCGATGCCACGAGCGGGAGTCGGTGGCACGAGTGCCACAACGAAATCGCTCCTCCACGTAGTTCATCACCCCGTTACCAGAGACAACGCCATTCCTACTGTAAAACGGCGGGGTTACTAATAGTTTCCCTTCCCGACGCTAGTTGCTCAGAGAAGCTCGCGGCATGCTACAGTGCCACGACGCGTGCCACTGCCACCAGTAGAAGACTTTGACGCAACTGATTGTGCCCGTCACAAGATTACGCTCTCACTGACTTTCGGGGAACGGACAACCTCGACGAATCTCGGCGATGCAGTGGTGAATTTTCCACACTTGCCATACCTGTAGTAGCACTTTGTAGAATTCTACACCACACGTCCACACGTTGTGGGGCCAGTTGGAGCTTGGAGCCGATTGAGGCGATGCCCTGCGGGGAGAGTTACCTGAAAATGGGAAACCCAGCAAACTGAGGTACTCGGAGCCACACGTCCCACTGAAAAGGAACACCGCCACATCCGGCAATAACATCTATCATACTCACGAGTCTAAGGACTAGACATTGGATGTTTAGGCACTAAAACATCGTCCTTGAGGCGCCTAAAAAGGCACTGCCATTAGTTACATGCACAATAAGATTTAAAAAAATGTAATTTTTGTGTGTATTATTTTATAAACTTAAATGCATAAAACAAGGACTTACATTGTAATGTAAAACAAGATTTACGTATTTACAATTCTTTTACGTTTTATTCTTAATTGTTTGCAGTGCAATATATTTCCAGTACCTTTTCAAACATTATAATTTAAAATCGGCGACAATTGGGAGACAAAATCATTTTGAATGTGGAGAAGGATCTCTCAACGTCTACTGATGTGACTGGCATATATTTTAAGCCCGACATTAGTAACACTAAGGGCGTTATGATTTAAATCAAATTATTAAAAAAATCATTGTTTTAAATCAATATATATTATTTGTAATATTTGAAAATATATTTGAATTTTAAATATTTGTAAAATAAGCATTACTAAGATAAAAAGACTTAAATCAGTTAGAAAGTTTATGTAAAGAATATGTTATATTTCTTATAAAATATTTCACATAATTAATTTAACAGCACACACTAATTTAATAGCAATACTGCCCTAACACACATAAACTAGTTTTGAGAAAAACACGTTTAAAGCTTCAACAGTGTCCTTAATTCTAGATTTGTATTAAAATGTGTGAAAAATGGAATTTTATTAATTCTCATTTAAAGTACAAAATTAATATTGTTAAAACTAATGAAAACTAATCTTACTAGTTTTAATAATATTAACCTTCTTTAATAATATTCTTCTTCTTCATGTGTATATTGATAAAATTCCAATTTAAGTGGGAAGCATACATCCCACTGACCGTGAAAGGGTTAAGGGATAGTGCGCAAGTAACTACTATTATACCCCATATAAGTTTTCCGATGAATTCATTTGTTTTCAACAATAAGTGCTTTTTGATAGGGCGGTATTGCACAAAAGTGATAAAATTCCTTTGAACGAAGATGCCCTTTTTCTAAATCATGGTAATAGACGGTGCCACGAGCTTATTTGGTAATGTGGGAGAAGTGTTTCAAGAGCACCCAACTGTAAGTAAATTAAATTTAAAGATTTTATGGGTGAGGGTGGTTTTGCAGTGGACCCTTCAAATATATAGTTTATTTATTATTTGAATAAAATTACCATTAACAATTTAATGTTAAATTTAAAAACTGATATGTTAATTAACTTTTTCTGCTTTTAAAATAATTAAGGATAAATAAATCACTTAACGATTTTGTTTTAAAGTAAAACATCTAATACAATTTTAAAAAATCTTATTGAAATCAAATAAATCTGATTTAAATAAAAAAATTGATTTTTTGATTTATTTTAAAAAATCATGTTTTTTCAACCTTAAGCAACACTGAACCCTTCTGGGAATTTACATTTATTTCCACTTAAAATGTTGGTGGGATTCGGGTAATGTCAATCGACCATGTTCTGAGAACTTGGCTGGTATTAATGAAATACGGAAATGGGGGGAAAATCTGTTGGTATACTTTTAGGAATATCTCTTGTCTTTTAAAATAAAGATATGAATTCAAGGTTTCGTAATGAACGTGGGACCATGGCCGATTTTCTGATATCTTAGCATTGTGTATAGAAATAACATAAAAGGCAAACAAGTCCAATAATTCTCAAAGATATTTATGCTAAAAAAAGCAAAAATAAGCATTATAAAACTTCGTCCTATGTCATCATTTGTCATGATTCGTGTACATATATTATCAGCTTTTAAAAAAGTTTGCTAGAATAAAATAGTCATTTTCCTGAACATCCGATGTCTACTAATGACCATAATAGTTGTCGCGTCCGGAAACACAAAATACTCACGAACGAGTAACCTAAAGACAATCAGGGCCGGACGGATTTCATTAGAGATAGTTTACCTGCCGGCTTGTGGCCACACGCTGGTGTTTGCGTGGACATGTAGAACGGGTGGGATAAAACTATCGTGTATGCCGAGTGTGTGAGTCGCTTTAGCTGGAGTACACATAGTCCGAGTACACAACGTGAGGAGACAACTTTGTGGGTTTTTTTTAACGAGCAGGGAATGAACGTAGCACGAAATGCATCTGCTGGATGTACGAGGGTCACAGTAAAAGTCATGACACTTATGGTTTTCCACGATAATCCGCGCGAGGCCTGAAATTTAAAAACGTTCATTCGGGAGTACACGATTCATGGTCACGCTTAATGTTCGAATTTTGAACAGGAAATACATGTTTCGGGATAGAGGAGACGAAATAAAATCAATGTTTTTCATTGCTATAGTGACACAATATATATATATATATATATATATATATATATTTTGATCCTATATATATATGATCAATATATATATATATATATATATATATATATATATGAGCTAACTCCGAGACCGTGCTACCGATCTCCATGGAAGTTAGCACTTCTACTTATTTTTTCACCGAAAAGGTTTATGTGCTAGCAGTCCCGGTTTATCCTAGTAGCACTTGTAGCATGTGCTACAGGCCCCGCGCTTTCTGAGAAAAAAGTTTCACTAATGAAAAAACGTTTTGCCGTTATGAAATTTGTGAATTTATTGTAAAAAAGACAAACAAAATTATATATAAATAAATAAAGATAAATATGTCGTATGACATGTTGTTTTAGTTTTAAAATACAACCGTTTGAGATTTCTTAATTTGTTTTCTACCCCGAAATGGAATTTCAACACTGCTGACTGGACTAAGTACCAAAATCAGATTGATGTTCTCCTTACTCAAGCTAATCTACTCAACGATGTTGGGAATATAGACATAACTGTTCAATCCTTCTCAGATATCATCACCAAAGCGGCAAATGACTCAATTTGTCAATATAAAAATTCATTCAAAAGGAAAAGGGTACCATGGTGGAATGAGAAATGTGAGGAGACTATCAGAAAAGCAAAACATGCTTTTAATAGATATAAAAAACAAAGTACCATTGAAAACAAAATTGAATACAAGAGAACCAGAGCTGCAGCCAGAAGAACCATTAAAGACAGCAAAGCTAAAACCTGGACTATGTTTCATCAATATCCACTCAAAATAGTATATCTGAATGCTGGTAAAAAGTCAAAAGAATCCAAGGAAACAGAAGAAATAATACAATTAACTTTATACATATTGAAAATCAAGTTGTAACTGACCCTGCATTAATTGCCAATGAATTTGCTGATACCTTTGTAAAAAAAATTCCAGCACAGTGAACTACCTCAATGAGTTTATCCCATATAAAAACGAACAGGAAAATCAACAAATTATTCTGGATAAAGAAGAAAACTGGATAATGTGTCAACTTAATGAACCTATTTCACTATCTGAATTAACCTCTACTGTTGAGTCCACAACTAATACCGCTCCTGGTCCTGATAATACTCCCAATGCCCTTATTAAAAATCTCTCTTTGAAAGGTAAACAAACCCTACTTGCAATATACAATATAATATGGAATAATGGTATCTTTCCTGAAATATGGAAAACTGCAACTGTTGTGCCAGTACTGAAATCTGGCAGAGACTAATCGAAAACTGACAATTACAGACCTATTTCATTAACATGTAACATGTGTAAAATTTTAGAAAAAATTGTGAACAAAAGAATTAGATGGTTTATGGAAATCAAAAAAATATTAATTACAATCAATTCGGTTTTCGTCCTGGTCATTCCACACATTCCCATCTTATCAGTTCTGAAACCTATATCCAAGAGGCATTTATTAATAAGCAACATGTGATTGCTGTCAACCTCGATATAAAAAAGCCTATGACATGGTCTGGATACATCGCATCTTGTATAAACTTCAAGAAATAGGAATCACAGGAAAAATATGTTTGAATTCCTCAAACATTTTGCACTTGACCGTAGAATACAGGTGAGAGTTAATAACCACCTATCTGATATGAGGAAACCAGAAAACGGCGTTCCTCAAGGATCCGTCTTAAGTGTTACATTATTTCTTAATTGGCCATTAATGATGCAGATCAAGATATAAAAGCACCAACAATAGTTAGGAAATATGCCGATGATATAATTGTCCTCTGTAAAGGGAAAAACTTAACTATCACTGAAGCTCTACAAGAAGCTTTAAATAAATTATATTCCTGGTCCCTTAAGTCTGGTTTTAAGTTTTCAGCCAAAAAACCGGAATGCATGTTATTCTACAAGCGCAACCTTAACACAACTCCCCATCTGTATTTAGGGCAACAAACCCTACGATTTGTACAAAACACCAAAATACTTGGATTAATTTTCGATTGTAAAATGACATGGAAGAACCACATCCTAAATCTGGTCAACGACTGCAAGAAGAGACTAAATATTCTTAAATGTATAGCTCACAGCAACTGGGGAGCTGACACAAAACTCTTATTACTAACGTACAAATCAATTATTAGAAGCAAAATAGGTTATGGATCACTGATCTATAATTCAGCCAAACCAAATGTACTGAAGAAACTTGAAACCATTCATAACCAAGCCCTGATAATCTGTACAGGATGTTTCCATACAAGTCGTATTGGAAGCATCCTAATAGAGGCTCAAGAACCATCACTAAAATTCCGAAGGCAACTGCTGAGCATTAGGTATGCAATTAAAGCTGCCTCTTCAATTAATCCTATCATACGTAATGATGTATTTCCCCCATTGCCAACTGTACATCAAGACTACCCTCATCACAAATCTTTCTACTCCAGAGTTAAAAATTTACTAAATGAATTCAGTATTCAATACAACCATATTGAGAAACAAAGAATTCCTGCTGTGCGACCTTGGACTATTCCAAACGTCAAAATCGACTTGACCTTAACCAAATATCAAAAGAGAAACCTATCAATCAACAAATGGCTCAACAAGTCCTTGAATTATATTGATGCAAACTACTCCAACTATTCTGTAATCTCCATTCATGGCAGTTCCAACGAAACCGGAAAAGTAGCCATAGTATGCATGTAAAGTTCCATCTTAAGCAGTATGTCAGCCATAAAACTACAAAGTCCTATGCCTTAATGTCAGCACTTAAATACATCCCCAAGCTTCACTCTCGTAATGTCATTCTGCTCACAAGCACATTATCATCAGCCAACTGGAGAAAGAGTACTAAAACTGAATTGAACATCGTTATTGTAGAAGAATATCTTCAGATCATCAAGGCAGGAATGAATTTGGTTCTAGTATGGATCCCTTCTCAAATCGAACCGGTCTTCATAACGAGAGGCGCCAGTGAAAGTAATACATTAATTGATCTTCAAATGTCAATAATGTACAAAATGTAATGATCAACAAATGTACATAACTTATCATGTACAGTTGAAGACATTTTAAAATTTGTTGGGGAAGAAATGAAAAATAAATGGGGCTATGAATTGACAAATTATAAAGCCAGCTATCTACATAAATCTATAAACAGTTTGTACGCACTTGGCACCGACACAAAATTCCGACGCAGGGAACAAGTAGTCCTTTCAAGGATACGAACTGGACATTGTAAATTCAGCCACCTCTATTTGATCCAAAAATCACCTCCACCCTCATGTGATATATGCAATACACCTTTAAACCTTGATCACATTTTCAAAGTATGTTCCAGGTATGACAGTCAAAGAGTATCAAATGGATTTAACCACCAACCAATACTGCATTCTAAAGAAGACCAAGAAAAAATAATCAAATTTTGTTTAGCCATTATCATATTTATGGACATTTAAAGCCAGTGGATTCATGTAAATTGTAATTGTCCTTCCTGAATTATTATTACTATTGTAAGATAATTGGAAATGTACTAGTTATAATGTTCTATTGTATTGTGACTGTAACTGCATTATAATTATATTGTAACTGTATTATAACTCTAACAGGAAGTCGCTAATAACCGCGATGTTGATGCAACTAAAAATAAAAATAATAAAAAAAATTTATTTGGTTAATTTGTTAGTGCATAAATTAAAATCAGAAAAGAATCAGCTGATCGTATTGATCGTGGAAATGTTTCTTTGGATAGTGAAGCTTTATCTTCACGATTTCAATTATGATACCGAATTTAACACTCTTACTCTTAATTCAATCATATACGACTTTTAAAATCGTTGAAACATAATTCAAATTTTAAAATAAGTAACAGTTCTGTAACTTCTTAAATTATTCGTATTTAAAAAAATGAAAATATTTAAATAATTATTATATATGTGATTTATTACATACTTGCCATAATTTATTACAACTATGTTAGTTAGTTAATGCCTTATTTTACGTGGCGAGACTCGGGCCATCAGGCCCGCGCATCCGTCTGACCACGCAAATTTCACTACGCTCCTTTCACCAACTAGCGGAGAAAGAAGGTATTATCTCGGGCGACGAAACAGGCGATTTGAATTTAGCTCAGAGGCTTCATTTAGGCTTGAGGATCTTTTACATGCAAGTAAATCTACTAACATGGGACAGCCGGCCTTACTTCCCCTCCGAAGGAAGGCGTACGAAGGATTTTTTCGCCCTTAAAAATCCACGGCTTCGACCGGGTTTGAACCCGCGAACTTGGGTATGACAGCCCGGTACGCTATCCACCGCCGTATCGGTACGCCGTTACACCATCGAATCCGCTATGTCTTAAAAAATTTGAAAAATTAAAAACAGGAGCCCCGCATGATAAAAGTGCTACAGGCCCCGAAGGTCTTTAAACCGGCCTTGGTAACTAGTGTCGAAAATCCGGCCACCGTGGTGATTGGAACCCTAGGACCACTCGGTCAGAGGCACAGGTTTGACTTCAGTTGGTGCCCTGAGCCACCTTTTCTGGTCATGCAGACAATAGCACCGTTCGATGTTTTTAGCTAGTGTCGATTATCTGTCACTGTCGGAAGTCGAATCTAGGTCCCCTTGGTCTATAAAGTTTAATTTACTAGCTCATAATGAATTACCCAAAGATCCCAGTGGTGGGTTAATAGTAACATGCAGAATATCCAGGTTTCACCCTTGGTCGCGCAAATGATCTCCACCTCAAACCTTATCTGGACAACTTTACCTTGCTGAAGATTACAAAATCTCCCCGGTGCACAGTGTCAAATTTGGGCAATCTAGGAGGAAAAAATTAATATCTTCGTAACCATACGTCGTGTTTTTGTGAAATTTGGTACACATATACTTTAAAAGTATCTTCTTCGACTCGTAGAATTTGAAGGTGTAGGAGGTAGGTTAACTCCCTAGTACACGCGCCCTTGGCCACAAGCACGCGCCCTGAATGCCCGCGTGTCCCTCGAGACGAAGAGAGGCGGGCACTAGCACTTGTTTTCTTCGCTCGTGATTCATTACTCTTCTCACATCAGTGTGACTTGACGAGTCTCTTTTCGTTTGCAAGGATATTGCAAAATAAGCGACGAAAAGCATTTGTAATCAGAATGCGACTCACAGCTGCTAGACTATGTACATGCAATCTTTCACATGGGATGTGTTCTTCCGCTCGCTTCGTTTTGAAGGGGCACAACTTGGAGTATCACTGCGCTTTTTTTAATTTACTAATGTTTATTGTGAAATTTGACCATAAAGAGCAATGTATCTCATAACGCAGTTTGTTTCACTTCAGAATCGACTGCAGTGTAATGCAATCTTTCGTTAAGAAGAAAAAGCGGTTTTTTCTATTCTGTATCACACACAAACTTAGGAATTACAGTGATTGTGAACAAAAATAAAAGGCCAAAATTAGGAACATTTGCTGTAATAGTATTTAAAAATCTGACCGTTCACATAAGGGAAAACTAGAACAGAATATATTCTTCAAACATTATGTTTTACTACAACATAGTTTCCCATAAAATAGGAAATAAAATACAGAAAGAAAACAATAAAAGCGGAAACCTTAACTATAATCAAAATACAAGAGCAATTATTCTGATTCAGTATTGCTATTACTAATATCCGATAAATATTTGCCAACTAAATTTTGGGTTTCTGACATTTTAGAACCTTCCTCAGTTTCTAAAGGATTTAGCATTTCAACACTTAGTTTTATATGTTTAACCTTTGGAGATTGTCGCAAACTAGCAATATAGTGATCTGATGTTTTTAGAAATCTGTTCAGAAGATCCGTGTTTGTATCACTTCTAAATGTTTTCCTAGTGAAGTGTTTCCTATAGCTCCTATTGTCTTTGTTTCTCACCTCTTGGGCTTCTGAAAATTGACCAGTTGGGAGTATGCAAGCTTCAATGATGTCTTTAGCATGAAATAGAATTTTATGCAACTGAAGTCGTCGGTATTGTCGAGTCGAAAGATTTACGTCCACCATTGATGCGAGAGCTTGATCCGGCGATAGTAACGCCGGTCTTCAAATAAGCACTTTCTAGTTTTTTTAATCGTCGTACTCCTATTCGGCGATGTAATGATAAGTTCTTTAACGACTGACGCGGAATCTCTTTTACCTTCTTTCCGTAATTTCATTTCTGCGGCCAAACTGATCTCCTCAGTGCTTGATTGCATGGTGTGCTGCACTTTCATTTTTTAGCTGTTTTACCACATACAAGGAAAGATTTTGTTGGACGGCCAGGTCCGGCTGTAGGCGTATGTAGTTTCGATTTACTCGGGACAAATTGTAGTGAAAATGAAATATTTTCATTCAGCCAAGACGAATAAGTATCCTGAAATCTCTGTTGATGTCTTGCTACTCCCTCCCATTTGGTATTTACTTTGTGGCAAAAATTCCAAATCTTCTGTTTAATGATTTTTAAGATAGTTTCCAGATATTCATTTTTTTTTCCATTTCTTGAAGAACATGCGCGAAAATAACATCAAACGTAGAGTCCTTCGAGTTTTTTAATCCATATCTCGAAAAGAGTATTCCGGAAAAATGACACCGCCATTCTGTTAAGAGTAAATAGAAAATTAGTGCGCAAGTTTGTGCAAAGTTTTTTTGATTATTTAAATACTCGAAGATACCAGCTCTAATATAAACATAGCCTCGAAGTGGAGGTTGGTGAAAGACTGTATTAAAACCTTACTCAAAACTCAAAAACCTTTGTCACTACAAATGAACAACAATCACATTTTCAGTATTTTTCTGTGGGTAAACACTGAGTAATAATGAAAAATAAAAACCGTCACTAGGAAGGAAACACGTGTACTTTACTATCAAATACAAAAATCACAGTTTCATTAGCGCTGACAAGACACACACTTCGAACAAAGCTGTACTGAAGCGCATCGTTGGGACTGCGCGCGGCCGTGGGACGTTCGAGCAAGTTCAGACATGAATCACCGCTATCTTATCAGATTTCTCGGAAACATATAGTCGTTGTCGGATACTGTGGACATTCTACTATCGAAATATGTTAAAAAAGATTGCTTTGGATTACTTTGAAAAATCGAATTTTTTCCACCTAAGGTCCGATTAAATTAAGAAGGTGATTGACAGTTCTGTGTGACGTCAGGACGCCTCTCCCGTTTCCAAGGCAGCTGCCAACCAGAGAGACAAAACGTGACGTGTCAGGTCGCTCAGTTGCCACTGCCGAACACGGGGAACATTTGAGCATCGCACAGCGACTTCCCTGCCGCCGCGCCGCCCGCGTTTTCTGCCTGTGCTGCGCGCGCAATGGGTATTGTGTTGTGACGAGTTGCGTTGAGGTTAGGCTTTTGTCGTATTTTTTACACTTTTACACGTATTTTTTGAAGTGTTTGTTTTCGTGTCCCGGTAACACGTGCTCAGTGGTTTGCGACCTGGCAACGTCGCTCCCCTCCACTCACAAATGTCAATCACCTTCTTAATTTAATCGGACCTTAGATCTCTTAAATTTCACACTGTGCGGTGAGTCGTTTTTCCATCCCAAGTCGCATTGCATCGATATCATCTCTCCAGAGCAACGCGTGGCAGGGGAACGCAAGTAGCACGGTGGCCATCATGCGTCAAATCGGCCATGTAGGTATCGTAGCTCAGCCTTGGTTGCGATTAAGAGAGGAATGCACGTGCACACAGAACGTACAAATGCAAGATAGCCGACTGCCACGTACTGCTTGGCGTACCGAGGCGGGAAAACGGACGTAGTATTCGATGGATTAGTGTTTCCTGGCGCGTTAAGTGCGAAGGTCATTAGTCCCGTGAGCGTAGTGCATGTTTTTTATTGCAGGAGGTGGCAGCAATCCCCTGGTGTATGGCTAGATACCGCACCAACCTGCACGTCGGCTTGCGGTTTTTCCTCCGCTGGGAATCTCCCACCAGCGGGGCACCGCCCCTGTTGGGAGGAACGTTAAGCTCCCGACGGGTCTCCCGACACGTGGTAGTGTAGTGCTTGTGTGTGTAAGAGATCGGGCTAGTGTAAGGAAGAGGAAGGTAAGATCGCGCGCGGTTCGTGGTCCGTTTGTTAGGGTAATTCTCCGGCATTCACTGGTAGAAGAAGGATTGATCGAAGAAACCACGGGAAACAACCGATCAGAGCAATCGTCTGCTAGAATTCGCCTCCAGACAGCGGCTAAATTCGACGTAGCTATAAAGCTAGTGTCGAATATCCTGCAGCTGTCGGGACTCGAATCCTAGGATCTCCCGGTCAGAGGCACTGCAGTGACATTAATTGATACCATGAGCCATGAAAAGCCGGTATGTAGTTTTCGACATGTAAATGGTTCAATTGTAACAATTGCAAACATTTGGTGAGCAATAGAGCCCTCCCTGATTCATTGACGGGCAGTCACACGATGCCCGCTGACCGATCTTAACACATCGTCAGCACAGAATGCCAAGTATTGGGGTGATCATAGGTCATAAAGTCTTGCGGAGTGGCAGAGGGTAAATTTCAGTAATGACGTCCAGTTTTCGCATGGTGGGGACTGCCAACATCTGTGTGCACAGCCCCACTGTTGCAAATCTTGTCACAAATTATTTACGTAGTGGGATTGGACGGTTTAATGCCCAATAGTTCCGTCCTTAGGAGCCGCCGCAGTTATCCTGACCTTTGTAGAAGCCTTTGGGGGTACTTTTTCCATTCAAGCAGCAACGGTTCTCATGCCGCAAGGCCCTAGGCCAGGGCTTTCCAATTGGCGGCCCGTGAGCCGCATGCGGCCCGCCTGATCTTTTTGTGTGGCTCGCGCCTGCTTTGAAAAATTTTATTATACCGGCCAAATACAATACAATTCATGTTATTTTTATTTAATGATATATTAATTTTCTCGTTGTGTGTACATAATCATTAAGTATGTTGAATAAAATTTTTCTGTTTTTTTCCTAGTACTACAGTGTTTAAAAACTGCGATGCTTTCTTCAAATAAAATATATTTTCTGCAATTACTGTAATTCTTTAATTATTGTTATGTACGTTCTTTGAAACTTTTAGTAGTTTTCGCATAATTTTGTGTTAAATAAGAGCAATATGTAAAAAAAAATTCATAAATTCTTTTTTTTCTTCAAACTTTTAATACGTATGGTATCAAATACACAAAAGATGACATAAAGGACATTTTACTGTATTTGTTTTGTCAATAATCCCACAAATGTATTTTTTATATCTCTTTCACATCATTAATATTTATATTAACGGTGATTCGTGTACATTATTGAATTTGTGACTAAGGGCTTCAAATGATGTTGCATGACGTTTATCGAAAACTCAGAAGTTTTGTGTGAGAACGAGCTCCAAATTGCGCGTATTCAGAAACAAATAAACGCCATTTTCTCGAAAACGGCTCCATGTTTTCGTGCATTTCGTTTATGTTTGCATAGCATGATGTAAATGCCACTTTGATTTATTCTTTTGTTTTTCGAAAATTAAAGAAACGTTTTTTTAAATATCTCTCACATGGTGAAAACCGGCATTTTATAGCGATTACCGGCATTTCTTTTACATTTTTTTTAAATTTGTGAGTACATGTGTTTGCAATGATTTATTATGAAGTTTCTATAAAAATCAAAAGTTTTTGGTGAAAATGAGCTTCAAACTGCGTAATCTGAGTTATAGTTAAATCAATAATGACATCAATAAAAATGTGCATACAGGACCAGATTTTGCCCGTTTATAATATTCTTAAAGTCACATTTCAGTTCTCCTATTTAGGATCCGAAAAATTGAGAGAACATGTAAAAATGACTTATGCGCCAATAGATTGCAGCTGAGAAGAGTGGTAGAAAACCGAAGATACTGCAGTCTGAAGAATAAGGAAACTAGTACGAGAAAGTCTGGGCCATTCTGTAATGTAATGCTTTGGAAAAGTGATTTCGAGATTTCAACGAAAATATACGTTTTGGGGACCTTTGATATCGAAAAAGTGTTTTTTTTAAACGTCGCCCGTCCGTTTTTTGGTCCATCTGCCTGTGAACAACACTAGCGCCTAAACTGTGCTTAGAAGGTTTTCAAAAATTAATATTCCCCGGTCATCTGGCCCGACTCGTCGCTCTGCGATTCTCTGAAAATTTCAGTAACTTTGTAGCAATTTTTCGAAAAGGTACTACTAAATGTAGGTAAAAGATAGTATAAAATGACATAAACACCAATTTTGCTGTACTCTTTTGTTTTTTTCAAAAATTACACAACTGTATTTTTATGCCTGTCACGTCGTTAATATTTACATTACCGATTGAATGCTTTATTGGATTTGGGAATACAAGTGCTTCATATAACGTCTTATAATGTTTCTGAAAAACTCAAATTTTCTGTGAAAATGACCTCAGTTGCGCATTTTTAGAAACGCTAATTTCACAAAAATGGCTTCAATTTTTTCACAGAAATTTGGCATATATGATCATAGTTTACTCGTCTGTAATATCAGACCACGTGCGTCTGAAAACAAGGGGAGAGGAGGAGAAAGGCAAGAAAGATAGCGCGCAGTCAATACCCATTTGGTTGGGTACTACTCCTCCATTCACAGCGGAAAAGTACCTGTCAAGCCACCATCACCGACCGTTAGAATTCTTCTCCAGGCATTGGCTGAATTCGACATAGCTAATATCGAAAATCAAAGACCGTTCGGACTCGAACCCTAGGATCTCCAGTTCAGCGTCAACGGATGTTGTAACTGAGTTATCTTAGCCGGCAAAAATGCTAGAAATGGGGTGTAGCGTTACATGAATGCTGTATTTGCGGCGCAATGGAAGCCAGCGCGTACACCTGGGTAGGCGTCGGAGCGAGCGAAGCGGGGCGAGGCGAGACTCGCGCTCGGCGCCCTCAGGGACAATGCGCCGCCGCCGCCGCCGACGCCACCGCCGCCGCCACCGCTACTCAAACGCGCTCAATGAGGCGTTATTGCTTGCGCCACTGCCCGATGCTCGCCCCGGCCCCGCCCCCACCTCGCTAAGTCGCCCCCCGCACTTTCCCCGCCCCTCGCCCGCCCCGCCCTGCCCTGCCCCGACCCGCCCCGCCCTGCCTCGCCCTGCCCTGCCCCGCCCCGCCCAGGCCCCGCCCCACCCTGCACTCGTCCCTCCTCGCACTCGCCCCGCCTCACTTTTCGCCCCGCCCCGCCCACCCCTTGTCCCCGTCCAGCAACCGCCCTGCCCCCGCTCCGCACCTACTCTGCCCCGCCCCCGTCCCGCTTTCGCACGTTGCGCAAGGTCGCGTTCCCTCCGCACTCACCCTCTCTCGCCGCCAACCACTCGGCTCGCCCTGCGCAGGCTCCCCGCCGGCGCCCCCACCACCTCCCCAGCGAGCTCGCCCGACACGCTCCTGCCACCTAGGCGCGGGGTGGCACGACGCACTGGCGGATCCCCCCAATAGGCCTGAAGGTTTTGTTTACCTTCCTTGACTTGTCAAAAATGATTGAAGTATTTATTTACATTCGAATTATGTAATTGAATGATACTTGTTTATTCTTCCTATGTGAATTTCATGTAATATCATTAATCCAGTTATTTACCGTTGCTGCTTCGACGCAAGGTTGGAACGGACGTCAGGTGGCAAAGCAAAATCCGCAAATACATCAAAACCAGTTCACAAAAAGTCTCACCAGCATAATACTCACTCAGAAGGACTGTCTGCATCTCCCAAATCACACTTGTACTCACGAGTGTACTCAATACCCCAAAATTTTTATATTTAATCACGAGCGCAATCGATACTCCAACCTCACACTATCACATACTCCGAATTATGTAATTATTTAAACAGTAATGTTGTACAGTATTTTATCTACACTACATAAGTAATGTACAATATAATAACAAATATGTTTATTATTTAACAAAAATCTACGATGCCCCCCCCCAAATGATCGACTTGGATCCGCCCCTGGCACGAGGCGGGCAGTAAAGGGCACTGCAAAAAGACACTCTAGGCGTGTAGGCATGTAAAGATTGTCATAAAGTTTACATTACGAGAAAACAAGCAATACACGCACGTAATAACTTGTGCAACATTATAAATGCGATATCAGTAAGTATCCTTGTACGCACTATTCCTGACTAAGCATGGAACTGAACTTGAGCATTACATAGACGTCGAAAGTGTTAAAAATACTCGTATGTACAACGTACAATAATCACTACAAAAATTAGCTTCCAAAATGCTACATACTGTATGCTGCAAATGCTGTTGTGAAGTACAGTTCTATGAATACCCAGAGTGTTTTATATGAACATATGGTTATCAGTAAGAACATTATTTCCATCCTTACTGATTCGACTTTCTATGTTAATTGCCGTACTATCCGACTCTTGCATTTTACGTTGTCTCTATTCGTAGACATCAATACATTTTTTAAATATTCATCATTGTGCATTTTATTACATTGGATACACGGTTTTCATTAAAGCTGTTGTAATGTATAAGCTTTCAGAGGTCTTCCTACATGTATGATACAGTACAGTACAGTACACTGTTCTGTACTGTAGTCTTTTTTCTTTCAGGTAAGCCAGCATTGCGAATATTTTGTAAATTGTAAATATACAAGTTTCACATCATGCATCACATATTGGCTTGCTTTTACTTGTTTATGTGATCTGAGGCTGGGTACGTATTATTTCCTTTATTTTCAACCACTTATTTGACTTCTTCTCTTTTTAACATAATGTTTGTTACCTTGTTTCAGTGTGACTTTCAATTATCGGTTTATTGTTTTTGTCTTGTCACGTTTGTCTGCATTTTAGACATACCCATGTTTCAGATATCTTGGATTCTTTCAAGTAAATTTTACATGACTTCTCTTACAATTTGCATTGAGAGGGAGAGAATTGTGTTTCAATATTCAGTTGAAGGTTAGGATTGGTTGTTCTTCTTATGAGTTAATTCTCTTTTCTACGTACTATTTTTTTTATCCAGTTATACATTATAGTGCCTGAGGAGGTTGGATGTATAGAACCACGAAATGTCGCCTGAGTTAATAGAAACATCCAGCATGATGCGAGAGAACTGTGTAGTTGGTTTCATTTAACGTTAATTATCCTCTATGGTTCTGCCCTCTGCTTCGCCTCTGCCCATATTTATGTGCACCAAATTGAAACCACTGTTTGTGTAACCACAAACGACGTCACCAAATATTTTCAAATTTGAAACCCTACGTTAGGAGCTACATAATTTTTTGTAATTGTTCGTGTTTAACGATTCCCCGCCAACTCACATTCCCATGTCTCAATAGTCAGAGTCCCAGATACAACATCGATTTCCCGTTCAATCGCGTCTTCTTATGAGAAATAATAGTCTTTCTCACCTACAAAAATTACAATTTAATTACAAGACTTCCGTATTGCAGATTCACAAGTTACATCCAAGTCGTATTACTGGCAGAGCAGGCGGGTCTGGCTGATGTCACTGCATTGCCTCTGACCGGGAATCCTAGGTTCCCGATGGTGGTAGATTTTCGACACTAGCTGCAGCAGCACATTCAGCAGGACATTCGATACTAGTTGGGTCGAGTACAGTTTGCTGTTTTGAGAACTCTAGTGGCCGGCTGTTCTGATCTATAGTTTTCCATGGTTTCTCCGATCAATACCGAGGCGAGTGCCGGATCAGTACCCTGACAAACAGGCTACGGAACATGCGCGATCTTTCCTTCCTTTTCCTTGTCCTATTCTCCCCCCATACTTACATTTGCACACACTAACACGCACTACACTAACACCCAAGACGGTCGGGAGATTCGAGCTTGACCCTGCTGGCTGGGGCGGTGGCCCGGTGGGGAAGATCCCTGTGTGGGTAAACCTTTGCAAGGCAACGTGGTCACAATAAGAGCTGAGGCCGCGCACCGGCCCGTTTCAGCAGCAATTAGCGTGAATGACACCGCCAATTCCTAGTTGTCCTTGAACGCAATGCACTGACAGATAAAGAACGTCTATACTGTTTCTTGGAAGAAAATAGTTTTTCTTAGTTATGATTAAGCTTTTGTACTAACAATTTATATACAGTAAACCCTCGTTAGCACAAACTTGCTTGAGACGAATTTCGATGTAACACGGAAATAATTCTGTCCCCGCAAGGGATTACAGTAATACGGACATTTATAACACTCGGTTAATATGAATTTTTATAATACGAACTTCGATTATTTCAGTCCTTTCAAATTCGTGTTAATGAGGGTTTATTGTTTGGCATTCGTCATCAGTTGATGCATACAGTGACGTCTTTTGGGGCGGGTAAGTTTGGACTGACTGTATATTTAAACATAAAATTCAGCATGGGTCTATACGCTTTGGTGTCAACAATCGTGCCGTGTCGCTCTCCCTTATCGCTGTGTGAATGCACCGCTCAAACACTAGTGATAAGTTTCGAGTCCGAACGGGCTCCGCTCCGAACGGCTCCCCATTTTCTGTCAGTGCGTCCGTGTAAAATACTATTAATCGTGTGCAAGAATTATCTACGTTCACTGCACATTGAAATAAAAGCCAGCTAGTGCAACGTGTTCTCAACAAGTGTCCCCCTTGGCGTCAAATAGTGTCGGCGATGAACGACCTAAACTATAAAATGCCAAATCTATTCACAAATCCGAATGAAGGTGTTCTCCCTGAACTGCAGCTACAAGAACTTCAACTGCAGCAACCATTTGAAGTGCTACCACATCTCGCCCAGTCGTTGAACGGAGATAGGCGAGGAGCAAAGACCAGCCTTCAGTCAGTTACCAGCGAAACAGCATTTAACAGGTATGGTACCGCTCCGCAACAAGCCGTTATTATTCTGCCTTCTCCTAGGGCGGCTATAGTCACAATAGCAAATGTATAATACGCACGATAGCATTAAATTGTAACTAAAAGAATAATATACAACGTGCCAGTTCTAAATAGGGCCTAAGGTTTGAAAAGCATACCAGAAGAAAAATTGTGAGGTGGAGAAAAAAGTAAAGAAACATTAAAGTCCAATAGAAAACTTAAGAGAATACCGAAAATGTTTCAAAAAATATAAAAAAGAGTAACACATATAGGGATGCCACTTAAAAATAATTTTTAAGTGTAATAAAACATCTTCCAGTTTCTTAGAGATGGAATTTATAACGTTCTTTTGAAATACTTTAATCTTACACAGTAATTAGTTTGTTTGGTAGAGATTGTAAACCGTTTTTACGGTGGCTCTGTGACAATGAAAATAACATAGCAATATTAGGAGGTAATAAATTCACGTACACTAATGATTGAGTACAGATATAAATCTAAGTCACCAAACATGTACAATTTCTCTGATTTTGATAATTTATAAGAAAATTGTTGGAGACAACCGAGATGTGAAAAATGTTCAGATATATATCACTTTGATATTAAAACAGTGCACCAAAGTGTTTAAATTGTAATTGGAAATACTTATTAATATTTATTACTATCATAATTACGATGACTGCGCATATTTCAAAGGTGGAGCTACAAAATATAATAATTGGAACCATAGAAATCAAATATTTTAACAAACAAACCATTAAATAAGCATTACCCAAATTACTTGACGTATCAACGCTTGACCGTGCTCTAGCCTCTGAAAAGGTTCCTCCTCTTTAACTCAATCCAATGGCCATGCAGTCTTGTCATTTGCTTAGCGCCTTAGTCAACCGCCTGGGCCAGGTACACCAGCAATGCTGCGCCTCACCTCCCAAATCTTAGTGGCTTCAATGAAAACATTCAAACTGTCATAAACAATATTCTATCAACAATAACAAATGATTGCTGCAACGTACATTGAGTTACAACGCCATTGAGTTACATCAAATGGTGAAAGAATCACTTACACGTGAGTCATTTCATGAACTGTTCCTCGTATACGATATTAGCCATAAATAATGTCTTTAACATTTTGACTTAAGAAACATTCTCATAGAAAGTGATGTCAATCATTTTCCAGTTTCATCGCAGACTTCGCCACCGGATGATTTGTGCACAGTTGTAGCCTGGAGAGGTAGTTGCGAACGAATGCTCTGCAATTCTGACGGTCGGCTGTCGGGTTAAATTTATGATGGCGTATCGTCGGGCGCGATCGCGTGGCCGTGTGCGACATATGATTGTTGCAATATGCATCCCAATTCTGTCAATTTACACATTTTCGTTTTTCGTCGTTTGTATCTGAAATAAGTAGATTTTTGATTGGAAGTACAAATTTCCTTAGCGCTTCGACTCACTAAAGTACAACCTATTTGTCGTTAAAGATGAACAAAAATTGTCAAGGAAGGTGTGCAATTTAACGTCTCTGCAAAATGATGTATTATAAAATATTATTTTTTCACCTAATGTAGGGAAAGAAGGTGGTTTTTTTCACCTAAAATGAACTACCTTGCACATTACACCCATCAGAATCCACGTACTACCCATATAACCCTGACATTCATATGTAAACTCGATCTGTGCTTCATGTCGGAGGACTTAATGTTTTTGAAGTCCATGAATGTTTTATGTAGACTAATGAAAATATCTGTGTCACTAATAAAAATATCTGTGTATCTTAAAACAATCAAGCAGGCCCACCCAGCCATCAATTTAAGTCAGTTGAAGAGGTGTGGGATACATTTTAATTTTGCACTTGAACCTCTGGTAGAGCAAAAAAAAATATTGTGCTCCCTCCACTTGTGTTTAAATGGGGCCAGTGAATGATTTTGTAAAAGCTGAGATGTAGTAATTTTTGTATTCACTTACTTGCTTCAAAAATTTTCGTAGCACAGTTTCGAACCACTTTGAAGCAGTGCTAAGTGGCAGCAACGCAGAATGGAAATCGTTAGAAAAATCAGTCGGAATTTTCTTATAGATTTTGAAGCTGCGTATTTCAAGGAACTTAATTTGATGCAGACGTATACGCTACTGGAGCGCAGTATGGTGTCTAGTAACTAAAATGAACTGTTCGCATACACAGATGGATTTCATTGCTGCAAAGTGTGGTGAAGCGAGTGACAAACATGAGCGCTCCCACCGAGTCATTTTGGTAATGGAAATAATCTTGCATTTGTTCCGTAATTACTACTAGATGGTGAAAAGGGATTCTCCTGAAAGATCGTAATAGAGACATGCCAACAAAGGTAAATTTTGCCACTAAGGTAAAATTTGTATTGCATTTTTTAAACACATTGTATTTTTCTTAACTCATGTAATAAGTATTTTTATTTCAGATTTTCAATTTAATCATTATTTCCTTGTTCAGTAACTCAGAATCCGTCCAGTAAATCAGAAATCATATTCTTTACTCAATTTGTTGAAAAGTCGGTGTATTAAAATATCTGTCGTAAGTTTATTTTTTTTTATTCAAAACTAATATCCTTCTTTCTAGGTGACAACTAAGTTGAATGAAAGAAATCACAATGGATGTAGAATGTGGCAATGTTCTCGCAATAAGGTTGCGTTTGGAAAACCGAGGAGTATGTCCGTAAAAAAACAACAAGAGTAACATAGTGTACAATTTGAAAGACATAACGTAACAAATAAGAGTTTATACACAGTTAGAGATTATTGAAAATTACGACGCAACGAATGTTCCAAACAGCGTCCATGAACGAAACAGCTTTTATCGCATGCAGCCCATAAAACGATCTCAAACGCTCCGGTAAAGGTCATACGAGAAAGCAAAGGACAGAATGCGTTTCTTTCGAATGCCGACGGAAATGGCAAACGACCCGTGACTGTGACCAGGAAGTCAGCTAAATCTCGATGCTTTAAGATTTCAGTCCAACAGTTTACGTCGATTATCGATGTGTTGTGCTAATGATAATAGAATGCGCCAGGAAAGTTTCTCCGCATGGGGCATCTTGCTGGTGAGAGCTACAGCAACAGAAATTATGTTGGTATCACGAGTTGCAGCTTGCAACAGAAGAAAATTTTAATTGCGTACTCGCCACAATCATAACAGATGCTGGAAGTGTTGTCACCTTCACTTGTCTCCAAATGATCTGGTTCAACACTCGGTGATACAGAAGGCTTCAGAACCAAATCGAAAGAGGCGCGTGACGTCATCAAACTAAAGGCACGTGTCCACTAGAGAGTAACTAACGCGAGCTAGTCTCGACAGGAGCTCGCAACACCCTGTCCACCTGCGACATGTCCACCCTGTCCACATTCGCAGAAATGTCTGCCTCTCGAGAGTGAACTCTCCGTGCCCTCTCAAGATTACCTCTCACTTGCCTGTCCACTGGAGAGCAGTAGGCTCGCGATGGAGATGCGAGAGCAAGATGGAGGCGAAGAAGAGTGCAGCGACGACTTTCGCTTTTTTGCAAAAGAAGAAAAGTGTATGGGTGAGAAAGTGGATTGATCGTCAATCGCAGATGAGTGCTTACTCGACACTTTCAAAGAATTTGAAATGGAGGATGCGCAACAATTTAGACAATTTTAAGCAATGGACAATGTTTAACTTAACCTCAAAATATGAAGAACACGCACAATAGTTTCTATTAATCGGCTACTTTTTTATGTTTTACTTGAATATCTAATATAAATAATCACACAACATGGGCCTGAGAATATTTTTTCGCTTACCTGGTTTCGTAAATTATGAGTTTTCTTTACACGCTCTCGTATAAGTATGTATGTACAGAGTAATATACGTAGAATATAGAAAGTTATGTAATATTGCAAAAAATGATTTCGAGATTTCAACGTAAATTCCCATTTTGGGGTCCCCTGGTACCAAAAACGTGTTTTGTTTTCAAAATTTCCGTCCGTCTGTCCGTCCACCTGTCTGAACAACAGTACGCCTAAACTATTCGAACGATTTTTCCCAATATGAATATTTTTCCGATCGATCTGGCCCGACTAGAAACTCGACGATTTTGAAAATCATTCTTTAAATTATGTGGGTTCTTTACATGAAGCCCATGGGACATTTTCAAAATTTTCTCAACAATGGCTCCACATTTTTTCTAATTTCGTGAAATAATTACGAAAAAATGAAGCGAAATACGTACGAGAGTCTGTAACATTCCGTGGCACTAGTTTACTTCAATGGTGTATTTCATTTCTTGTGCAATTTGAACCAGTGCTTCTTTTTCCCTACCAAGACGGAACTACTGGTATATCACAGAGCGAAAGAGCCCTCAAGTGGATCAGAGTCGTGGTCTTCTCGTTATTTATTATTGAAATGAACGGGATTTTCTCCCTTTTATCCCTTTCTCATGTGTCCACTGCTTGGCAGCGTCCATGGCGAGGCAAAAAACACCAAAAATCTCAGATGCTCGCAGGGACTTCCAGCACGTTTAGAATGCTGAGAGCAAGTCGGTGCGAGTTCTCGCTCAGGCGTGTCCGCTAGCGAGTAGTTCAGATGGCGACCGCTCTCCGCCAGCATCACACTACTGTTGCTTTCTCTCAGAACTGTGTTCATTGGTGAGAAACGCTCACGACACCAACTCGCGAAAGCGAATTTCTCAAGTGGACACGCACCTTTAGTCCATCTCCGGTAATAGAAGGTATTGATCTCCGACCCAACTCCATTTTGTGTTTTAAAGGGCGTTGCTCCGACCATCTTATTTTCATATTTCAGTCAAAATGTGCATTATGAACATTGTTGTGTTCTGAACTCCTTTCAATTGGTTATATCCTTAAAACGTTGTGACAAGTTTACTTAGACGAACATCCCTTTCAAGAGAAGTATGCAGTTGTGTCGTGTAATTACCTGTATGGTCGAAATCATTGTTTTCGGATTTTCAAAAGATGAATCTTTAAACAGGAAGTTGTATGCGAGTGATACAAAGATTTTCGCCCTACCAGCAATTTTAAAGTATTTTTAATTTGCTTTTGCTATCTTGTTGCATTATTTAAATAATTATTTCTTATTATAACCCAAGGGTCATCAGTCAACAATTAAACAAAAAGCAAGAATGAAAACATTCGAAATTGGCGCGCGCCGACGGGAGGCATCTCACCGCGGAACGTGAACGATTCGGTCTGAGGCAGTGAACGGCGAGTTGGAGAAGAAAGCGCCCCGACATGGCGGAAGTCGGATGGTAGAACGATGTAATGTATGAAATCAGTTGAAGTGTGGTGTGAAAAGAGTAGACGAATCGTGTGAGTAGACGCTTGAGTGATACATATGACTGTGGTAAAACGGAGTTAAGAAGATGCGTGTATAATGTGAAAGAACAGAGATGCTACAGATAATGTCGGCAGTAAGTGGTAGACACGTGGACATGGACGAGTGCAGCAACTAATAGAGACGTTAAGTAGACGTAGGATAGCAATAATTGTGATTGTGATGACTGTGCAGCAGTGGCGTAGCATGACTCGCACGTTTGGGGATGCTCAACAATAGCACACAAAATGTCACGATCAACTACTTCATCTAACGCAACGCAACACAAGGCAGATACACGCAACACAAGGCAGATACACTGGAACTACTTCCACGATCTCGATTGCTTACGACGGTGTAGGCGCTTCCCACAAAATCCTCACAGCAGTCAGGGCTGCCGATGTCTTGAAAGAAAATTATACAATGGCTCAGCTTTAATTCTTATACACGAATGGCAATAAGACCATTTGTTAATTTATACATTGCAGACTTAAATAATATGTAACCTATTTAAGAGATAATACAATTTCTTGGATATTAATTAAGAAATAGTAGACAGGCACTATTTCTACAGTTTGTACCCATGACCAAGCGGGGACTCCCGAGTGAGAGAGATAATTTACTGACCACCTGAAGTGTGCTGCGCTCTCGTGCACAAACGAGCTTCTGTCCGCAGTAGAAGCTAGCGTAAAGCAGTCGGGTTTCTCTTGGCCAGGGGGAAGAGGGGAGAGGGGAACGTCGCCATCTGCGCATGCGTCATTGCTCGTCGCAAACTCGCGGCAGACGCTAGAAGCATTTTAGCTTCCAAGCAATCACAGGCCAGCTTCAACAACCCGCCGAATTCAATCATAGGAAATAAATTTAAAATTAATACAAAACGTGTTTCGCTCAACAGACCACTTGTAAGATTATCAATACAGTATTTAAGGTTCTTATATACGGGGATGTTCAGCATCTTAGCGTCCTCGGACGCTACGCTTCTGCTGTGCAGTAACATCAAAGTTACAACCTGGGAAAAAGGGGGCGGAAAGTGGATAATTGAGACTTGTACTATTGTATTTACACGAGCAAGTGCAGTAACCAGGCGTCATTCACACGCTGGTGAGTTGTACAGAGAAAGATTAATCGTGAAACTAATGCTCCCGTTGCGTGAGAGACAGGAGTGTTCGAGAATGCCGAATGAATTTCGTCTGCGAGTACAATGAAGAAGGAAGATTTGGGTAACGGCGTGATGTGTTCGCGAGCATTGCTGGCGAAGGCGGTGGGCGCCGGTGACCACACGGCGGCGACGCGGCCGACCGAGCAGACCCGAGCAATCCCGAAGATAGCGCCGAGGTGGAGGCACGCGTCGGAGCTACAAGAGGCATACAGCATATAAGTATCTGATATTCAGTAACCAGGGTAATGAGAGTATGGGTTTCAGGGGAGGGGACTATGGGTGAACAGTAGCAAACCATTGAATGATGTAATTTACAAGAGATTGGTACAGGAAATACAGATCACATGCAGCAAGTATAAATAATAAAGAGTAACAAATTGCATGTTTTGTATACGAATTCATGTTAGTGTTTGCTAATAATAAAGAAACGGAAAATTATATTAGAGATAGTGAGACTTTGGAGTTATGGTTCATAAATAATAAAGGGAATGATATTCCAGATATGTTGTCAAATGCCTTATCAGGGGGATCCCCCTAAAACCAATCCTGGTCCTAAACAAATTTTATTGTATGTGGCATGATGGTATGTCGATGACAGGTTACCTACCTGGCAGACCAGAAAGGTACAGTACGGTCACATTATGTTCTGTGCGTATAGTCTTTGTGTAATATAAAAAAAAGGAATAAATCGACGCATCCAAGCAGTTTCCTACAAAATATAACCTACAAAACGTACGTGATAATGTACAA